>CM035420.1:96145677-96573177 GCA_020310875.1 Ceratopteris richardii
TATAGTGTGGGCATGGTGGTATGGGACACCATGCCCTTGAAGGGTGGCCACCCGCTTGCGCGTAGGCTCTCAAGCTTGAGTGTGGGTCTCTTTGGACCCTATATGTTGTGAATATTGCTTGTGTCATTTCTTCTGTTTTAAGGCCGATCCTGGAGGGATCTAACATGTCCGTTTTCTCTATGTTGTGGATATTGTTTGCGTCATTTCTTTTGTTTTTGGGCTGATCCTGAAGGGATTTTAACACATGTCAATTTATTATTTAATCTAACTTATAATATCCAATGGATCACATTATGCCACATGTCACTCGAAAAAAAGCTCATGCAAACCTAAAACATGCAATCTCGAAAATTTAGGTTAAAAAAAACAAAGAAAACTTTTTGTAATTTTTGAGCAAAATCATGCATAGCTTTTGCTTTACTCCAACTTGTTAAACAAGGCACAATTTAGCCCATATAAAGACATGGTTAGAGGGCTCTAATCATCACTTTCGAGAGTGGGCCTCAATAACAATAATCACAGGTTTACAAGATCTTCCAACATATTAACCTTAGCATACACACCTTAATACTCAAAAGGAGATGAGTGAGAGATAGAGAAAATAGAAAAGATTTTTCAAGTGCAACAATAAGTGAATTGCCTACCTACACTATCTTTATTATGAATGTCAAGTTACAATGTGTGTAGATGATACAAAACTGAATGTATGCTGAAATTAGATACAAAACCTGAATCTAGGCAAAAATTGGGAACTAGATACAAGACTTTGTGTGTAAAGTGCTTAGGAGGTATGTAGAAAGTGTATTTGTGAGAATGGAGTGAATATGAACAGTTTATAACTGTTTTACAGCAAATCCTAATCCTGAAATTAGGGTTTCAAAAACCCTAAATCAGAAATTGATGACCTAGCACGTGAGAAACTGAAATTAGACTTGCTACTCACAATAACTCAGCAAGATGCTGATGATTGGCTACCAAAATCTCCTCCAATGCTGCACCAAAGATAGAGCACACTTCCTCCAAAAGTAGATCAACCTCCAAACTTGATAACTCCTTGCGTTGGATGCTAGTAGACACTTGCACTATGCCAAGAGGTGAGGCTTATGTCTTGTTATATAGTTTTCAAGGCTGAACAGCGAAAGCAACCTCGAAAAGCACAAATATGATTGCATGCAAAAAAATCATCCAAAAAGTTATGTGGTAAAAAAACATGATTTCTTAATTTTATCGCTAAAAAACTTGCTTTTGGGTTATTATATAGCTGCCATCAGCTATATGCATCATCAAATAAACATTTAAGTGTACTTTCCTTGATCTAGGAGTTGTGAGGAACAAAATGAGGTGAAAACCTAATTTTAGCAGAAATTAGGGTTAGGGTTTTCTCCCAATCAAGACTTCTGATGATTGAATGTTATATACCAAATGAAAGCTCTCTTGAAGCACTATCTAATGGGCTAATAATAATTTTTTACCTTTTGTGACAAAAATTTGGCTAAGTACTGAAAATTAGGGCTTTGTGCTATTCTGACGTTGTTTCCGACATCTTGGCAAGCTTGAAAGAGGTGGTCCTTTCAACTTGGAGAGGTCTACAACGTGTGCTGCCGCTTGGAGCTTTTTTATTTGGAGGTGATCATCTTCAATGTTGGAGGTTATTGGAGTTACTGGACAACTTGTATTCATCATCTTGTGTATCTTCTATGCTATCTTGTAACTTCAACTATGGAATGTAGTGATTATATTTGGAGCTTTGCTCCTTACACCTCTCCGATGTGCTGTATATTCTCCGTCTTATCTCTATTTTCTTTGCCTCTATATTAAGTGTGGGCCTAAACAATTGGTATCAAAGGAGGAAAACATAGAAAACATAAAGAGTTTGGCCACATTGCACATGTAGGAAGATTAAATCTTCACGGCACATTCAAGTCAAGCTCAGCCACATATTCAGCAACGGTCATCAATTCATCAACCTATATGGGGAAGCTGAATACTATTATGAAGAGATTTACTCCAAGAGGGGTGATATCGAAGAAGAACAAGGCAGAATGCAGCTATAATAGCATCAACAAAAGTATGGACACTATATATGCAAGGATTTTATATTGTTTGCTCAATTTGTTGGAACCAATAGTCAAAAACAGCTTGGAAAGCATTGCTTCTTGGAAGTGTACTCGTGATGTTCAACCACTAGTCAACCTTCTCGTGCTCCTTGAAGTTAGTCACTCAATTAAATATGGGAGTTGGCAAACATGTCTTGATGGTCAGGGAGGAAGACTTAAGTGAGCAAGGAGGGGTTTTATCTCTACATGAAGAAACTTATACAAGATCAACATGCGGTAATGTGACACATTCTTGTATGTATGTATGTGTGTGCAATAGGTGTAGATCAGAGCATATAGGCTTGAAAAGGATTGGCCAACCTATCGGGAGTATGTTTGAGTCTATATCTTATACTTGTCTCTACAATTTCAAGTAGTACTTGGTTGAGAAGAGTGGTGGATGTGTGAGTTCTCTTTGTGATGTGTGTTTGAAACTTTGGTGAGAGCTCTTCATGACAAAGGTCCTTGTGTGCTTGTAGGATACTTTGCATGATATGTGAAAAATATAGACTACCTAAAACAAATAATTAGAACAAATAACAAAACCTACCTAGCATATTCCCCTTTATGATTCAATCTAACTTATAATATTTAATGGATCATATTGTGCCGTGCCATATGGCACTAGAAAAAAAGTTCATGCAAGCCTAAAACATGCAATGCTGAAAATTTCGACAAACAAAATAGAGAAGGCTTTTTTGTGGTTTCTGAGCAAAATCATGCATAGCTTTTGCTTTATTCAAACTTGTTAAACAAGGCACACTTTACCCTACATAAAGACATGGTTAGAGGGCTCTTAACATCACTTTTGAGAGTCCTCTCTTGGGCAAGCTTGAAGGAGGTGGACCTTCCAACTTGAAGAGGTGAAGTTGTTTTAAGTTCATCATCTAAAAAGTGTGAAGAGCTTGCCGCTCATTTATTTGGAGGGGAAGTTGAAGAGGTACACATGCTTGGTTAAGCATGTGATAAAATACCAATGTAAAGTGTTGTATATACCACAACAAAATGGTGTTACTCAAAAGAAAAACATGTCTTATGGAAATGGCAAGATGTATGGTAAAAAGTTAAGCACTTGCCACTACCTCATAGTTTTTGGCTTTAGGCCATAGTGTGTGCAACATATGTGCACTAATAAAGTCATGCAAATGCAAAACATTATAATCTAAACTATAATGCCTACGACCAAAAACATGAAGGAAGATAAGGAGTGCAACAATAGCTTAGGTTTATTATGTGCATTAAAACACGGAGTATCAACCTCTATCATGCATATGTCTTATAGAATATACACAAAATTATAGCATCATTACTTCACAAAAATCATAGACAAGGTTTAAGTTCTAATAAAGTGGCTCAGATGTATACTAGATAGTACTCTATGAAGTGATCTAGATCATTTTTGAAAATAAACACAATGATTTATATCAATAGAATGAAGACTTACTTTTTTCTCGAGAAGCTAGAGAGAAAGAAAGGGGCCAACTGATTTACTTTTAAGTTACAAGGCTTGGATAAAAGTAAGAAGCAAAACAAATTATGCAATCTCATTTGTCATTTACCAAAACAAAAAGTATCGAATGTGAAACTTCATCATGCATGGAATAGATAAAATAGCTTTGGAAACTCTACTCACATCATTAATTATCATCTCCAAAAAGTTGAAGGAAACAATTGGGCTTTTTTAAATCAATTTGAACTCAAACCTTAACTAACAATGTTCCAAATGAATCTTGTAGATCAAGATCATCATTCTCTATAAGTGGTTATGTGTCTGTGTGTGCATAGATCATAGAGCCAACTTCCTTATATGAATCCATATTAACCTAACACATTGGAACATGAATTTTGGACATGGCATCCGATTCGACGTTCAATCATCAAAATCATATATATCTAGCTTTATGATTTTCAATATTATATGATCAATAATCACAACTTAAAAAGGTCAAGCTCGTCTCCTTTTTAATAACGTCATCGTCTCCATCACTCCCAATTTTACATATTCCGCATTCCGCTCCAACATATACTAGCTATCAGCCTTTTCCACCCCTTATACATGTGGACACCCAAAAAAAAAAAAAAAAAATCCTTTGCTCCTTCCACTTATCTCCTTTCAAGTGCAAATTTGTTGAATAATTCCATAGCCTTTTTCTTTTGGCTTGGCTTACATCATTTCATCATGGTCTTCAACCTTGTGCTTAACACTTCTTTCCAACTTCAATGTTTGATATAATACTGATTACTATATTGTTGCAACTTGCCTCTTTCTCGATTATACTCTTCGAAACATCCATATGGCATTATACATCCCGTCTCCATCTTCCATCATGGATTGCACCTAGCTCTTATCATCCCTATCCTTTCTCTCTCCTTTGTGGTTATTTCTTTCAACTTAGCCTTGTCTTGCATCATATATCATAGATAGATTTTTCTAATCCCATTAAAGAGATAAAACTATCACGGAAAATACTCCAATGATGACCATCAAGTTGAAAGGGCCATGGTATTGGCAAAAACTTTTTCCAAAGAGCTAAGATTTAAAACTTATCATCAATGAAAATCATAACAAAAACCTTCGATCAATAAACCTACAAGCAGTAATTTTTTTCCTAAATCTTGTTCCTCGCAGCCATATTATTTTATTTCTTCATGAATAAGGACTGCTGATAAGTATAGTGTACGTTCTTGTAGCTGTTTACAATCTTAAATGGAAATCGGATGGACCTCTCTATCCAAAATACTTGCACATGCCATATATGATTACACATACATACCTTCCAAGAACGGATGCACGTTGAAGTGGAAATATGCCAAAGCTTGACAACACGGCTTCTGCTTGCAGCAAAAAGACAAGCCCCGTCAGGAGTGATGGAAAGGGCGGTGATGGGCTCCGAGTCGCCTTCCATTGTGCATCTCACAGCTCCAGAGGACAAATCCACGACTTTGACATGGTCAAGACAAGCACAAGCAACGAATGTGCCATCAGGTGACATCGCTACGGGACCTCCAGTATAAAATACTTCCATCTTGGTAAGACATTTATAGTTCTGTTTAAGAGATGGCGGAGCAGCCATGGTTATTGTTCACTACTTCAGTAACCGTTCGTTGACTGGGTCGAGAAGAGCTCAACGAAAGAGCAGAAGAAATGCGATAGCGTAAAGCGCAGCCTTGAAGCTTCCATAATCTACGGAGCGGCACATTGGACGTCACTCTTTCTTTTTAATTGTCATGGTGCAGAGAAACCCACGGGGTTTATGGAGAAATCTGAGGAGCTCCTTTGGAGTTTTTCGGTTATTGTAACTTGCGCAGCTTCTTTTTTCCTATGAGTGGGGAACTTCAAGCGATTTCTTCACAACCCTGTTCTTCAAGGATTCGGTGTGCTACCAGTGTTTTCTTCACAGCAGAGTTCTGGAGGGTGAAGTTGGACTGGGTTGAGATTAGAACCTCCGAGACGGCGCTTGCTGCGCAGCAGAAGATGCAGCTTCAGTAGCTAGCTTACGATAGCATGTAGAATAATAGAAGCTGAAAAAAGATGATACCCAGCAAGGGTTTAGCGCCGGAAAATCTTCATTCGAAAATAGATGACCGGGACGAGATTGGTGCATCGGTCCTAATTTTTTGTTTTCTCGCGAGAAAGAGTATAGTGAGGACATCAGCGAATCGGCTTTTTTTTTTTTAATGGAGGGTTTTTTTTTTTTTTTTTTTTTTTTAAATGTAGGTTCATAGGCCTACTTTTCCAAGCTTTAATTTTGAAATTGCAAGTGTACAAGGAAGGGCATAGTACCCATGGGACCTCTCTTATCTCACAAGAATAGGGGTTTACATAGCTGCGTTAGACTACGATCATAACTACTGCGAAGAAAGACAAACGATGACACATCAGCCACAAGATACAAGTTTCCATGATAACATGTCCGTTACATGTTGCCGGTGGGGGTTGAACCTTCACCCCCACCTCAAGAGGCGAAAGGCCCAACCACCCAACCAAGCGGCTTGGGACTTTTTAATGGAGGTTTTGCCAAGGCCTACTCCTCCACACTTTCACTTTGAAATTGCAACTGTACAAGGAAGGGCATAGTACTCATGGGACCCCCTTTATCCCACAAGAAGAGGGGTTTACATAACTTTTCTTTTTTAAATGGAGGTTCTGCTAAGGCCTATTCCTCCAAGCTTTAACTTTGAAATTACAACTGTACAAGGAAGGGGATAGTACCCGTGAGACCCCCCTTATCTCACAAGAACAGGGGTTTACATAGCTAGGTTAAACTGCGGTCACAACTACCACGGAGCAGGACAAACGATGACACATCAACCACAAGATACAACTTTCCATGTTAAACATGTCCCTTACATGATGTCAATGAGAGTTGAACCCTCGTCTTTGCCTCAAGAGGCGAGAAACCCAACCACCTAGAACATCGGCCCTAATTTTTGGTTTAACGATGAAAGAAAAAGTTCGACGTGTTTTATGAAGAACGAGTGAAGGACATCGTTGACGATCACTCCATCTCTTTTTTATATATGTCCATGGAGTGCCCATGCGAAGTCAAATTAGTGGTAAACACGCTTGAATTTCTGCAATCATCTTTGCGAAGTCATCCACTCTTAAAGACACTCAATTTCGAGTTTAGACATGAATCTTTGACGTGAGGGACAAAAGGAGTCTTGAGTTTCTTTCAACTTTTAAATCTAAAAGGAGAGCATATTAGAAGATTTAATTCTACGCAAATAATGTAATCGCCATCTACCACCCCTCCACCTAGTCAAGTTGTTTTGTTCCAAAATCACTTGGAACACATGGTGGTTTCGAAGGACAATGGAGGACTATGGATCATGGACATCATGAGGAGGGTGTACAAGTTAACTATCAAATAGTATAATCAAATCCAAGGATTCATCACTCCCACTATGAAGAAACTTTGATTAATTGTCATTCGTTATCTCTAAAGATGGAAGGGACACACCTACTTCACTCTCATAGTACCCTCAACAAAAGTAAAGCCTAAAATTGTTCATTCTTCAATTGTTGTCTATAGAGCAACAGAGAGAATGGCATTTCATTAGAGCCTATCTATTGTACCCTCGTTGAGAAGGGATCTTCCATGCTCATGTGCTATGAGAGAGATTCAACAACAACCTCTATGGTGGTTCCCCTCATATGTCAACACTCAGGATCTACATTCTATGCCATCATTGTACAACATCCCTATTGTTGAAGATATGGATATGAAGCCAATAATGTTGCAATACCAAAAGTTGATCCCTATGATTGATGGACCAAGCTCAATCCTAGATGGAATAAAGAGACCTTGCCCAAAGTGTTCTATATAGTTGGAGAGGGATATCATTATATCAACAACACAAAGTGCCCCTACACATTGACCTCAACAATGCAGAAATGGCACTAAAACAAGAGCCAAGGGAAATGAATCATGTTGCACAGCCTGCCAGATGGAGTTCGCTATTAAAATTTCACTGCTTTCTACTAATAGAACAACATCTGTTTGCATAGAATACAAGCCCATCTCCATATTTAGATCATTCAAAAGTTAGTAATTGCCCCATTCAACTTTGTTCTATATTTCAATATGGAAAGATGAACACAACCTTTGTACGAAGGACAACTAGAATTATATAGAAACATTTTCATGTGGGCCCAATTGGACTTATCAAATCATCTTCACATTTGAAACATTTTTTACAAGGAAATGAATTGAATATTCACATTGTATTTCTTTACTTTTTAATGGCACACATATGGCGTTCTTGTAAAGGGCTAGACACCACCATGCATAGAGGTACGACCTTCCCTCTTTGCCCTTATGCAACACCTATAAAGATATGTATCTCATGAGGGATAAAGCTCCACTAAATATCATGTCATTGAAATCGAGGGAGGATAAGGGTGCAACAACAACAAAGAAGGACACAAAGGAGAAAAGGACTAAGGCTCGAAGGACCTCATCAAAGGATCTCAAAGGCTACAAAGATCAAAGGAAAAAAAGAATTCCATAGCAACACTACCTACCCCATGATGTAAACCCATCTACATGTCTACGAATCCCATATGCCCGTAGATCATAGGGATGCCATATGTCCCACACACTGTGGATGGCATATGTCCATGGATATAAAACCACGTGGATGCTATGTCCATGGTAACCCAAGGGATGCCATATGTCTGAGGCCATGTCTAAGGATCCCATATATCCTTAGATCTAAAAACCTAATTGATCGAATGATGCCATATGTCACCATTTTCCCACATTTTACAACAAAAGGCTCATCACATGGAGGGAGGTTATTGAGATGTCTATGCTTCAACCTTTGTCAAAAGATACTTACATTCTCATGCTAGCACACAAATCCCATGTGCAAGGAGATTTTCCCTCTACTCCATATAAGGAGGGGCTCACTTCACTCCACATGGAGTTTTCCTTCTCATAGAGCATAGCATGTAAGATGTCTCCATTTATTTCAATCATCATGTTCTCATGTCTTTTGTTCCATCCTCCATAGTTTAATTAATGTGTGATTAATTGTAGATTCAGAATCGCTTTCTTCATTTCAATATATTCACCATAAGCATGCATATCACTCTATTTGTACGTTTTGCTTGACCATTATCTTCTGAGTGATAAGCGATTGATCTTTTATGAACTGCATAAATTCACAGAGTAAATGTTAAATTATCTCATTGATGAATGAGTTACCCTATCACTTATGATTTTTTTTTGGAAAGAAAATTGAGTGAAAATACATGCAAACAAAAATTTTGTGATTGTTTGTGCATCACAATTAATAGTGGTTTTAGCTTCCACTGACTTCCTTAGATAATATGTAGCTAATATCATATATTTTGCATGTGTTCCTCTTGTTGGTGGATAGCCACTTAAAAAAGGATCTACCACTTATCATTGGTGATAAAGGCATTTTATCTTTTCTGATTAAATAGTTTACTCTTTTACATATTTCACATTATTTAGCATAGGTTTTTTCATCCATGTGGAGGTTTGGCCAACATTATCCTACTATTTTGATCATGTCAATTCTCTTGTCAATACAAAAATGAGCACTTGCAACTCCAAAGTGTCATTTTATTGAGGTGTCTTTGTTTTCATGAAATATATAAGCATGAAAAGTAAACTCATCCTCTCTTGTATACTTGATTCCCAATGAGAGAATATCCCTAAACTCTTCTTCCAAATATCATTTTTATTGCTTTTAAAATTTCCTATGGGTATTCTTTATTTTCCAAACAACTTGCTATCAGGGCCAACCATGACTTGATGCAATGTAGAATGTTCTATTGGTCCCATGAGTTAGCAAATCTCGCAAGTCTTAAAGGACTTGTAGATATCTCATTCTATATCTAGACAACAAATTCAAGATCACTATAAATTCATTGTGCTTGACTTTTGATAGTGTCTTCCTAATAGTGCTAGAATTCTCCACCAAGCCTAGCCTTTCCTAGTCATCCACACAATATGAAGATATTCCATTGCTATTTTTATTAATATATGCTTCCTACTATAAAAATTAAATTATTGGGCCACATGTTAACATTGGAATTAGCTTTTTTACCCACTTACATACTAGTTCTTGATTGAAAAAGTTATTCATCTTGGATTTTATACAAGACTTCTCTAGATGGTTCTCCATTAGTCAATCTAGATAGGTGATCCATAATTAGGTGATTGTTTCCTTTCTCTATATGGTTCTCCATTAGTCAATCTAGATAGGTAATCCACAATTAGGTGATTGTTCCCTTTCATGAGCACCACTTCAAAGTCAAGTTCTATTAATATTAGAAACCACCGCATCAATCTATATGTATTTCATGGTTTGTTTACCAAATACATTGGTTTTTTATGATGAAAAAAATCTAAACATGTTTCCTAAGAGGAAATATCAGAATGCCTAATCCCTCTCACCTTATTATCATGTAATTATTTTTCCTATTCTTGAGTTGGTAATCAGCATAGGATCTTGAAGAATCTAATTCCCTTCATCTAAGGGATTTGCCAATATAAATCTTGTTTTATGATTAAAAGCATCCACACTAACGTGAGAGGACTTATTTCAATCTAGCACTTGAGAGTAGAACTTGAGCTCAACCACTTTTTTAGTGTACCAAAAGTGCCAAACAATGATGATGATGATGATGATATATGATATATATATATGTATATATATATATATATATATATATGCATGAATCATTTATAATATTCATCATGTCCTATAATATTTGTTTATATTTATATTTCTTGGTATCTCTCACATGGCTATTACCTTGTTTTTATTTGTGGAAATTCCATTATTAGACAATATTTGTCCCAAAAATTCTCCTTGTCATAACATGAAGATGCATTCTTTTGGATTCACGCACACTAGATATATTCAACATTTTTCAAAGATTCTTTCAAACTCTTATATGCGGACATCTCTTCTTTTGAATTATAAGCCTAAGTGATCTACATATAACCCATTCTTTTTCTTAAGAATTCGTCGAACACATGTGGTATATTTCTATGTTTTAAGGATCTATATTAGCCCACCATTGGTATGCCTACTTGGTCCTTGTTGCCATAGACATATCAATGATAGGCTAGTATCGATTGTAAAAACATAGAGATGTATCCAAAAACATGAATATAAATGGGTTTTGCTATATGCAAATATCAACTCAAAATTTCTCAACATTTAATCATAGATTCTTATAAATTTCATGGACACAAAACAAACTCTCTTGAATCTTGAATTTCATGTGAATCTATATATTTCATTATTGGTTTATAATCTGAAGAATCTAATAGGACCATCACATGCGGAACATGGTAAAACCCTAATATTGATATTGGATCTCAAGGAGTCTCGATCTCCAAGTAAATACTTTCCAAGTTTATAATCCAATTTTTGAGTTATTCCTTCTTATAGTCTTGTCTAGTATAGTATCCACAAAATCCTATATTGTCCTCTTGTAGTCTCATAGTAGGAGATCCTGTCGAGTTATTTTTTGTACCTACTTCATCTCGCTCAAGGGAGTTCTTGTAACTCAGATATTTTGCTTCATACCTATGATCCCAAGTTGTAGGATCCCTTCTAGCTTTTCTAGTGTAGTTATCAATATCTATCAATTTCAAGTTGTGGGACTTCTTATAAGAGTTCTATAGTCTTGTATTAATTCCCTCGAGTGGGTGCTCTTGTGTTCAAAATTCTATTTCATAAATATTTTCTAGTATAGTCAGAGGGTACAACCTAGTGCTCCCCTAACATTTTGGCAAGATTGCCTTCATCAAGAACGGGCACTATGGAACTACTCGTGAAGAAATCATTTTTGCACATATACTTATTTAGCAACAAATGCGAGAGATATGAGAAAACCAATAAAGGATTCAATACCAAAATATTTAAGATGTAATCACAAAACTTCAATGGCAAATCCAAGAGCTATAGATCATAGTAAATCAATTGTCTTCAACTACCCCATGATCATCTGGAGAAGGACATGGATATTTTTTATGATTTTAAGGCCTTTGTTTGAGAGTTCACATCTTCTTTTGGAGATACCAATTGTTCGCATGTTGTGAAACATAGATAAGGAAGCTGCATCAAGGAAATAGGTCTACCTCTACCTACGCTTAAGAATTTAGAAAAATCATTTGTGGCCTCATATGGAATGAGGATTATTTCGTCAACCAATATCAATGGGGCTTACATGCTTATGTGATGTTGACAACGACCTCATGCTAACCATGCCCAAGGAAAACACTTTGAATCAATCCCCAAATTAAGCACTTGGGTGTGACAATAGTTTGTTTGAGAGAAATCAAGAGAATGAAACTTCCATTAGAGATTGAGAATACAAGTTTACCTATGTTCCTCAACAACATATGTTGGAAGAATCTCAACCATGTTGGATTTTGAGGTCTATAGAAGCACATGAACAATGCAAAGAAGAAGAAGAAGCTTGGAGCACAACACAACACCTAATGAATTACCAAGTGGACGTACAAAGATAACTAACGCATTAGAGTTATATGCATATATACAAGACAGGAAAAAAACATTATGAAGAGGGAAAAAGTGCCCTGACAATCCTAAAGTGTGCTCACACACATCACTACCAACACATATCAACAAATCCCATCTCGAAGTGATGCAATGAATGAGGAGTTGACACTCATGTATAAGGAAGTGCCAAGCTATGTGGCAAAAGATCAATCCACCAAAGGAAGTAAGCCTAAATATTTGCGGAAAGCTTCAAACTTCTCCCTAGGCAGAGCCTTTGTGAAAAGGTATGCAATGTTTGTCACGAGGAAGGAGATAAGGGAGAGAGCTCACACACACACACTCTCACAATCAAAGAAGAGCACACACACAGATTGAGGCAAGGAAGAATGATCATCTTCTTCTTCTTGTATTACATAAAAGGAATATACAAGAATGACTTAAAACAACAATACAACTAGTGCAATATATAAAGAACAGTGCATAAGGAAAATCCTAATGTCTACGAATGAGTGATCTCGCAAGAAAACAAATATGCCATCACTCTCTGTAGATAAAATCTAGTAAAGCTCAATGAAGTATCCATGACATATATCAGTGTGACCACTATACATGTCAGAGAAATGGAAAAGTGATATGTGTCATCTTGGATCATCACATATTGAGCTTGATATCTCAACACTCCCCCTCAAGCTCAACATCATGTCCTCTAATCCATGCATCTTCCGAAACTTCTTCAACTTCTCTGCTCCAAGTGCTTCAGTAAAAATATCAGCAACCTACTCATCTATCCTCACATAAGCAAGATCAATATCACATGATAATACCTTCTTTCTCATGAAGTGATAATGTACCTGGATATGTTTTGTTCTAGCATGAAAAATAGGATTTTGTGCCAATTGAATGCTACTAAGGTTATCACAATAGATGATGATTGGCTTTTGCACTTCTACACCTAAATTGGAAAGTAGCATCTCTAAGCATGATGCTTCACATACTGCCATCGCAGTACCACTATACTCAACTTTGTACTTGACAAAGCAACAGTGGGTTTCTTCTTGTTGTTCCATGTAATAGCTGCACTCCCAAGTGAGGATAGAAAGCCACTAGTAGATCTTCTATCTGGAATACTACCAGCCCAATCTGCATCAATGTATCCATGAACTTGCAAATCTACACCATCTTCATAAAACAATGCATAATCCAATGTAGCACTCACATAACATAGAGTGCACCACAGAGCATCTAAATGTGGCTTACTTTCAAGTCCAACAGTGTAGCTTAGATCAGACCTTGTAATTGTGAGATATATAAAACTTCCCACATTTTTCATGTACATAGTAGCATTTTCCAATGCTTCACCTCATGTAGTATCCAACTTCAAATTTTGATCTAATGGCATAGAAATTGGCTTACAATCAGCCATACCATACTTTTGCAGCATACTCAAGGCATATTGCCTTTGTGACATCCATATACCTATTTCTATATGTATAAACTCAATGCCCAAGAAATAATGTAGCACACCAAGATCTTTCATGTCAAATTCTTGCATAAGGAGTTGCTTTACCTCTTTAATGCTTGCTTCATTGTCACCTCCTACAATCAAGTCATCAATATAAATAGCCCCAATCATGATACCATCATCACCCTACTTTGCATATAATGAATGATCTGCATCACACATAGAAAATCCAATGCTGGTTAAGTAGCCAACAATCCTTGCATGCCAAGCATGAGGGGCTTTTTTAAGTCCATACAAAGCATTTTGCAACCTACAAACATATTCTGGGTGCTTTGAATCTTCATACCCTTTTGGTTGGTGCATGTATACTTCTTCTTGTAACTCACCATGTAGGAAAGCATTCTTCAGATCCATCTAATGCAAAGTTCATCCTTTAGGTGCAGCTAAATGCAACAAGTGTTTTGATAGTCGACATTTTAGCTACAAGGCTAAACTTTTCCTCATAATCAATGCCATATGTCTATGCATGTCTTTTTCCTACAAATTGTGCTTTATACCTGCTTATGCTACCATCAACATTGTGCTTTACCTTGTAAACCCACTTGTAGCCTATGGGTTTCTTTCCTTGCAGCATGTTGATATATTTAGGTAGTGATGTGTGCGAACACACTAGGCCTGTCGAGGCACTTTTTTCCCTCGGCTTGTATATACGCCTATTGCCCTAATGGGCTGCTAATCTTTGTACATTCTCTAGTAATACATTCAGTATTGTGTTTGTGCTCCAAGCTTCTTCTTCTTCCTTGTGCTGTTTGCGTGCCTCCGTAGACATCTAACTCCAACAATTGGTATCAGAGCAAGTCGTCGCTTCATCTATGGCGCCATCGACACTCCTTCGGTTGCAATCTGAGAATCACATGAATTTTGGTGAGCATACTCAGCGTGTTTTGGAGATCAAAACAGCTTCGTTCTGTGGTGTCGAAATCGCGATCTCAGCTCGTTTCGGCCTTCGAACGCACTATCATAGCGCTTGTGCAGGTGATTTCATCTTTTTGTCCCAAAGGTATATACCAGTTTCTGTTTGCCAGTATAAGCGCCTCGAAGTTTGCTACAGGTCTAGCAGAATTTGTCTGGGCACTTTTGTTCAACTTTTTGAGATACAATCAATTTTTTGCATCAAGGTATTTTAGTCACCGACCATGGCTAAAAGTAGTGATGTATTTCGTATGTTGGTTGTTGAGGATAAGTTGGATGGTACCAACTACCCGTTATGGGCTTATATGATGCGACATGTGTTGGTTGCAAAAGGACTGTGGAACAGTGTGCAGGGTGTCGAAAAACGTCCTATCACACTTGCAACAGTTACAACTGCAGGTACTGAAGCTAAGGTAGAAGGTGTCGAAGATGATGATATTCTGCATATTCTTGTTCGTCCTACGGTTTCTACTGCACCTACTGTAGAGCAGATTCGGTGGGATGGCAGAGATGCCTAGGCACATGCATTGATAGCTTTGTCTGTCAAACGTGCCATTATTCCTCACATTCACTCTTGTAGAACAGCTAAGGATGCTTCGGATACACTTACCACATTGTACCAAGCTAGGAATGAGGCTCGTGTTGCTTACCTCCGAAAACAGTTGTAGAGTGAGCACATGAATGAAGGTGATTCTATGGACAGTTTCCTAACGAAGATCAAAGACTTGAAGGAAAAGTTGATTTCTGCTGATGAGGTTATACCAGATAGCTCACTTGTGCAGACCGTTCTGAATGGTCTTCCTGATTCATATCAGAGTTTTCCTTCTACTCTTCAGTTGAGATGAAAGCTAATCTGAATGCCTTATCATTTGAGGAGTTAGTCTCTATTCTATTGCAGGAAGATCAATCGAGGCAGAACAGGTCCATTATGTGAGTTGCAGATCAAGCTTTCCTGGCTAGTCAGAAGGGCAAAGGAAAATGGAGCTCTTCAACTAGTAAGCAAAAATCTGCTAATTCTGCATATTCAAAGAAGGAAGATAAAGATGAGAAGAAATCAGAAAAGCAGAATTTTTTTTGTAAGTACTGTAAAGGGAATGATCATATCATAAAGAACTGTCCAAAACTGGCTGCTAAAGAGGCAAAGAAGAAAGAGGCTGGAATGGTTGTTGCAGAGGCCTCTACACCAAAAAGAGAGTCTGCTAATCTTGTGCAGGAAGAAGAATGGGTGTTTACTACTGTCTGCAATTTGGACCCATCTTCTCATGAGTAGTGCATGTCTACAGTAGACTCAGATGTTTGGTATTTGGACAGTGGGGCGACCAAACATATTAGCTCGCAACGTAGTTTCTTCTCTTCACTCGAGCCTGCCCCTACAGGGAATACTGTTACGTGCGCCAACAACTCCTCTTATCCTGTTATGGGAGTTGGTAAGATCATTTTGACTACTGCTGATGGTAGTTGTTTCACTTTTTCAGATGCTTTATTTGTGCCAGCAATCAAGAAGAACCTGCTATCAATTTTTGCATTAGCCAAGATTGGCTTGGTTGTGAAATTTGTTGATGACAGGTGTACAGTTCATGATCTGTCAAATGGTGATGTGATTATTGCTTCTGGCATTTTATCTTGTGGGTTGTATAAGCTCATAGACTATGAAAGATTTGTAAATGATTTGGCATGTGCAGTAAACGATTCTCAGGCTATGTTAGATGCAAAGCTTTGGCATACACACTTTGGTCATCTGAATTTTGCTAGTTTGCTATGCCTGCAGAAATCTGAAATGGTGTCCTCTTTGCCCAAACTTAAGGCACCTGGAAAACATGTTTGTGAAGGCTGTATTTTGGGCAAAATGCAGCGTTCGTCCTTTCCAAAAGATGGTTCAGTTCGAGCTACTCAGAAATTGCAGCTTGTACATAGTGATGTTTGTGGTCCTATGCAGACACCTTGTTTTGGGAATTATCTTTACTTCATGAATTTCATCGATGATTTTTCCAGGCATGCATGGGTATATCCATTGAAGGCAAAGTCTGAAGTGTTCATGTGCTTCAAACAGTTTTTGGTTTTGGTGGAAAATCTGTCAGCATGTAAAATGGGCACCCTCTGTTCTGATCGAGGGGGGGAATATATGTCTTCTGATTTTAATGCATTTCTGGCTGAACGTCAGATAAAACACTAGTGTACAGTGCCCTATACACCTCAACAGAATGGAGTTGCTAATCGAAAGAACATGTCACTCATGGAAATGGTGAGGTGTATGGTCAAGAGTCAGGCTTTACCACATAGTTTCTGGCTTGAGGTTATCATGTGTGCAGCATATGTACTGAACAGGTGTCCCACTAAAGTGCTGTAGTCTATCACTCCATATGAGGCTTGACATGACTGCAAGCCATTTGTTGCTCATCTGCATGTTTTTGGTTCTTTGGCATATGCATTAGTGCCTGAACAACATCACAGAAAATTGGATGATAAAGCAGTAAAATGTATTTTTGTTGGGTATAGTTCTGAAAGTAAAGGCTATCGTCTGTATCATCTACAGACTAAATGCATTTTGGTAAGCCGTGATGTTGTTTTTGTGGAAGATGCTATTCAACCATTGCTTTCATGTACGAAGGAGACATTTGTTAGCTCCAAAGACATGTATGATACTTTAGTGCCTCTTTTTACAGGTGGACAGTCTAGTGATGGTCCTAATGAGGCAACTTCTCAGCCTTTGCAGGTTTCATGTGATGATGCAGATAATTCCATTTTTGATGCAGATGTACATGATGCACTTATTGATGAGAGAGTTGATATTGAGCAGGCAAGACCTATGCCAAAATGACTCGTGTAGACCTTGCGTGACAGCAAATTAGATGCACCTCTGTCATATCGTACTCGTCCATGCTCTCATAGTGCCTCTTTTCCATCAGATTGCTATGCTATGGCTGCATCTAGTCTATGTGATGAGAATGAGCCAGTTTCGTTTGATAAAGCATAAAATTCAGACTATGCAATCTGAATATGATACTATAATGAAGAATGGTACTTGGTCTTTATGTGACTTGCCTCCTGGCAAGAAGGCCATTGGCACTAAGTGGGTATACAAGCTGAAGTGTAAATCGGATGGTACAGTTGACAGGTATAAGGCTAGGCTTGTTGCAAAGGGTTATGCAGAGGAAGGAGACATTGATTTTGATGAGACCTTTGCACCTACATTCCATATGACTACTGTTCGGAGCATATGTGCACTTGCAACCCATCAGGGTTGGAATGTACATCCGTTGGACATTAAAACAACATTTCTGAATGGTGACTTGCATGAAGAAGTGTATGTTTTTCAGCCCCGTGGCTTTGTGCAGAAAGGGCATGAAAACCAGGTGTGCAGGTTACAGAAGGCATTATATGGTTTAAAGCAAGCACCACGTGCTTCGTATGAGAAGATACATGCCTATTTGATTGCACATGGTTTTGAGAATAGTCCAACTAAAAGCACCTTATATGTTAAGTGTGCTAATGATGTGCTTCTGATCATTGTTGTCTATGTTGATGACATGCTACTCACTAGTCCTATTGAGAAGCATATTGTTGATTTTAAGGCTGATTTTCATGCCTCATTTGAGATGTCTGATTTGGGGCATTTGCATCACTATTTGGGCATTCAGTTTATGCAAGTTGATGGTGGAATGGCTTTGTGTCAAACGAAATATATTGACACATTATTGCAGTGTTTTGGCCTTGAAGACTGTAAGCCTATTGCCGCTCCTATGGAGACAGGTTTATGATTGAGTCTTCATGATGCTGGAGATGCATTTGACAGTGTTCTCTATCACCAGGCTATTGGATGTTTGATTTACTTATGCATTACTCGGCCAGATATTCAGTTTGCTGTCTCACAGATGAGTAGGTTTACGCATAGACCAGGAGTTAAGCATTGGCAGGCAGTTAAGCGCATCTTTCGCTATTTGAGTGGTACTTGGCTACTTGGGTTGTTTTATCCCAAGGGGGGATCACTACCGCCAGATTTGCATGCTTTTTCTGACTCTAATTGGGCTTGTTGCTATGACACTCGTGTGTTCACTAGTGGCTTTTGCTTCATGCTTGGTAGCTCATGTATATCTTGGTTGAGCAAGAAGCAGCCTACTGTGGCCACTTCCAGTTGTGAGGTTGGGTATAGGGAAGCTTTCACAGCGACTGTTGAGTGTGTGGCTCAGATGCCTTATGGCTGATTTGGGTGTTGGTCAAACTTCTGCCACCACCATCTTCACTAATAGTCAGAGCACATTGGCAGTTGTGAGGAACCCTGTATTCCATGCTTGCACTAAGCACATTGAGGTGCATTATCACTATGTGAGGGAGAGGTTCTCTGCTAGGGAGAACATCTTGGCATATGTGCCCACGCAAGAGATCATTGCAGACCTTTTCACAAAGGCTCTGCCTAGGGAAAAGTTTGAAGCTTTCCGCAAAGCTTTGGGATTACTTCCTTTTGTGGAGTGATTTCCACATAGCTTGGCACTTCCTTATACATGAGTGCCAGCTCCTTGTTCACCGCATCACTCCCAGGGGGGATTTGTTGATATATTTAGGTAGTGATGTGTGTGAACACATTAGGATCGTCAGGGCACTTTTTTCCCTCTTTATGAGGTTTTTTTTCCCTTGGCTTGTATATACGCCTATTGCCCTATTGGGCTACTAATCTTTGTACATTCTCTAGTAATACATTCAGTATTGTGTGTTGTGCTCCAAGCTTCTTCTTCTTCCTTGTGTTGTTCGCGTGCTTTCGCAGATGCCTAACTCCAACATTTCCATGTATTGTTTCCATAAAGTGCAGCCATGTCCTCATCCATAGCTTTTTTCCAATCTACATTTCCAATTGCATCTTCAAAACAAGAAGGTTCAACATCTTGTATTACCTTGGTCATGTAGGCACAATGACGAGCCATGTAACTGTCATATGTCAATCATTGTATTGAATTCTGCATCCCGCCAAATCTTTGTGGTCCTGGGTCGCCTCTTGTTGTAACATGTGCATGTGCCTTTCTTACTCCTAGAGTTTGACATAGGGCAATCCAAGTTCCTCATCAAGGCTCTTTTCATTACTGCTTGAATCTCCATCAATGTCTCAAAACCTTTGGATGCTTTACTACCAGTAAAAAGCTTTTCTTTACCTGTCATGGATGTATTTGATGAACTCATTGGACTAAAATTTCCACACAATCTTCCACTCCATGGATTTGAGTTGGAACTATTGCTTGGTGATGCATTTGTTCCACCCAAAACTTGAGATCCTGCACTTGATTTTTCAACATTTTCTTTGTCATTTGGTTCAAGATTAAGTCCATCTTTGGTATCTGCATAGAAGCTTGACATTTCATCGAACACCACATATGTGCTTAGTTTCACCTATTGTGTGATTGGGCTATACCATTTGTATCCCTTTTGCTCAAGGGAGTACCCAATGAAGATACATTTTTTTCTTTTGTGTCAAGCTTCACCCTCAACTCATTTGGAATATGTACATATGTAATACAACCAAAAACTTTCACATGTGATATTTTTGGCTTTTTACCTGTGAACTTCTCTTCATGTATAGCATCATTTGGAGTTCTGTTCATGATGTATACAACAATGTGCATAGCTTCTACCTAATAACAATGAGGCATTTTCTTCTCAGGCATCAAGGCTCTTGCTATTTCTAAAATATGTCTATTTTTGCGTTCAACAATGCCATTTTGTTGTGATGTGTACATGCATGAAAACTGACATCAAATTCCATGACTTTTAAGAAAGTTTCCAAACTCATTTGACATGTATTCACCTCATCCATCAGACCTTAATGTTTGAATATACTTTCCTATTTGCTTTTCCACCATAGCCTAAAAATTTTGAAAGTTATTGAACACCTCACTCTTCTCTTTCATGAAATATACCCATAATTTTCATGTATGGACATCAATGAAGGTAACATAAAACCTACAATTGCCCATAGATGTGGTCTTTGCAGGACCCCAAACATCTACATGTACTATTTCTAGAACATTCTCACTAATATGTCATGCGGAAATGATGATCTTGATTGTTTACCAAATTGACAGGCTGCACATACCTTTTGCATCTCTAGAACCTTGAAATCCGGTAGTTCATTGACAATCTCCTTTGATTGCATCAATTTCAACCTCTACAAGTTTGCGTGTCCAATTTGTTTGTGCCAGATCTCTATATCAGCAATAACTCATGTGCCTTCTGCAAACATGGCTTCATTCATTTTAGGAATTTTCACATTTAAGGTGAACATCGTACCCACTTTGTTTCCTTTGGCAATCAATTTTCCGTCTTGTTTGTACTCTTCTACATATAACCCATCAGCATTGAACCTGACTTGTAATCCCTGGTCAACCATTTGTCCAATAAAAACCAGATTCTTTGTTATATTTAATGGAACATGCAGCACATCAGCAAGATGTTTTACCTTCCCATCCTCCATAAACAGTGCTATGTTTCTTGTATACTCGATAGGGTGTGATGTATCATCACCTGTTTCAACATATCTGGGAACTGGCAATTTTTGTGACCTACTAAACCATTCCACATGACTAGTCATGTGATTTGAAACACCTTAATCAACATACCAGACATTACCATTTGATTTCGAAACATGAGCAGACATCATATTCATCATATGATGTTGAACCATAAATAGCTTATCGGAATCATATGCACTTGTGGATGCATAGTTTTTCTGTTGCCTTTTGTTATTTTGATTCTTCAACCTACAATCACATTCAAAGTGTCTAGGTTTACCACAATTCCAACATACTTTACTGTCATTACCTGAATCATTTCTTTGGAAATTTTTGTGGCCTCTTTGGCTTCCCCTGCCACGAAACTGTCCTCTACCTCTTGCATGATTCTGATGTTGACCTTGATCTTGGTTAGTTTTACATTTTCCACTTTCAAAACCACCTCTTCCTCTACCATAGTAGAATACCTACTCAGAACTAGGTTTCCCTTGGGATTTTGAGTCCTCACCAAAATTATTTTCTTCAATAATCAGCATGGACACCATATCAACAAAATTCAAAATATTTTCCCTAATCTGAATAGATGTTTTGAACTACTTATATACAACTCCTAGCCCATGAAGGCACACTTCACCTTATCATCATTGTCTATATTCATGCCAACAGATGCAAGTTACTCACATATGCTTTTGATTTTGAGGGTGTAATCACTTATCGACATGCCCTTTTTCTCTAATGTATGCAACTTGTTCTTGAGTTGTAATTTTTGTGCCTTTCTATTGGTCTCATACAGTGTGACCAAACTGTTCCATGCCTCTTTTGGAGTCTTGGCATCCTGTATGTGCCCAATCATGCGATACTATATGCTAATAGATAACCAATACATTACCTTTCGTGCTTCTTGATTCCATTCCTCATATGCTCTTAACTGGTTCGTAGTCTGATTCCTCTTTGGTAACTGTGGAGCATTTTCATTCTCTCCTTCTATGTACTTCCAATAGCCTTTTACCATCAAGAAATTCATCATTCTGAATCTCCAAGCATGGAAGTTGTTCTTGTCTAGATTATCACTCATAAATTGACTCATTCCATCCGCATTAGCCATTTGTGCAACAATTCACAACACTACAAAAACACTAGAAGCAATACTTCTGCTTGAATAGTGTTGCACTTTGACGTGACAATTTGATATACAAAAACACAGTTTTTGTATAACAAAAGTACACAGAATCGTTTGAAATTTTGGATCTCAAATATATTATTGTTGTCGAATAGGATGCAAGCTATAATTTTGCAAATTAACCTGGTTTCTCTTTGGGTCCCACCTTGTGGGCTCAAAATGGAAGTTGAGATGGCTCCAAAACAAAAACCTAAAAAAAATGAGTGACCTTAAAGGGATAACTTTCAAAAATATTTTGATGCTTTCTAGCTTCACACCAATTTTTGTAGCAATCTGAGGTCGTTTGTGAATCACGTTTTCTCCATGCCTTCTTGCATACTCTTCATCATCGACCTTCTCCATGAGCTCTCTACAGCCACACTAGCTTTGATACCATGTCATGAGGAAGGAGATAAGGGAGAGAGCTCACACACACACACTCACAATCAAAGAAGAGCACACACACATATTGAGGCAAGGAAGAATGATCTTCTTCTTCTTCTATTACATAAAAGGAATGTCCATGAATGACTTAAAACAACAATACAACTAGTGCAATATATAAAGAATAATACATAACGAAAATCCTAATGTGTGCAAATGAGTGAGCCGGCAAGAAAAAAAATGTGCCATCACTCTCAATAGATAAAACTAGTAAAGCTCAATGAAGTATTCTTGACATGTACCAAAATGACCACTATACATGTTAGAGAAATGAAAAAGTGATGCATGTCATCCTGGATCATCACATATTGAGCTTGATACCTCAATAATGTTATCCTGTGTGGGTACGTATGCCAAACTAATCTTTACAGCAGAGAACCTCTCCCTGAGATAATGATAGTCCACCTCAATGTGCTTTGTGCGACATGGAACACATAGTTCCTCGCAACTACCAATGTGCTTTCACTATCAGTGAAGATGTTGGTGGTAGAAGATTGTCCAACACCCAAATCAACCAAACGACATCTAAGCCATACACACTCAATGCTCATCGTGAAAGCTTCCCTATAATCAACCTCACAACTAGAAGTGGCCACAATAGGTTGCTTCTTGCTTAATTGAGATATGCATGAGCTACCAAGCATGAAGCAAAAACAACTAGTGGACACACGAGTGTCATAGCAACTAGCCTAGTATGATTCACAAAAAGCATGTAAATCTAGTGGTAATGATCCCACATTGGGATAAAACAATTACAGTAGCTAAGCACCACTCAAGTAGCGAAAGATGGGCTTAATTTTCTGTCAATGCTTGACACCTGGGTAATGTATAAACTTGCTTATCTGATAGACACAAGGCTATTCCCCCATCAACTTGCATAAATTAAATTCCCAAATAATGATACAAATTCCCTAAATCCAACATCTCAAAAGAGGCATGCAAATCAGCCTTAAATGAATCAACAATATGCTTCTCATTATGACCAATGAGAAGCATGTCAACAACATACACAACAATGATCAGAACTACATCATCTGCATGCTAAACATATAAGGTGCTCTCAGTTGGACTACTCTCAAAAAACACGTGCAATCAATTAGGCATGTATCTTTTCATACCAAGCACGTGGTGCTTGCTTCAACCCATATAATGCCTTTTTCAACTTGCACACTTTGTTTTTCATGCCCTTTTTGCACAAAACCACAGGGCTGAAATACATACACTTCTTCATGTAAATCGTCATTAAAAAATGTAGTTTTAATGTCCAACTGATGTACATTCCAACCATGATGTGTTATAAGTGAATATATGCTACGAACTATGGTCATTCAGCATGTGGGTGCAAAGGTCTCATCAAAATCAATGCCTCTCTCTTGAGCATAACCTTTTGCAACAAGCCTAGCATTATACCTCTTAACTATTCCATCTACCTTACATTTCAGCTTGTATACCCATTTAGTGCCAATGGAATTTTTGTCTAGAGGAAAATCACATAAAGACCAAGTACCATTCTTCATAATAGCATCATATTCTGATTGCATGACACCATCTAATTTTATGAATTTTGTGCTTCATCAAAAGAAACAAGCTCATTCTCATTAGAAAGACTAGAGCTAGCCATTGCATAGCAATCTCATGCAAAGGAAACACTATGAGAGCCTAAATGACTACAATATGATAGAGATGCATCTAATTTGTTATCTCTCAAAGTCTGTATCAACCATTTAGCCATAGCTTTTGCCTCCTCTATATGAACCCTCTCATCAACAACTGCATCATGTAAATGTGCATCATAAATGGAATGATGTGCAATATCATGTAACACCTATAAAGGCTAAGCAATTGCCTCATTTGGACCAACACTTTATTTTCCACCTGTAAAAAGAGGAAGAAAAGTGTCATAAACAACTCTATAGCTAATTGAAGTCTCTTTGGTGCATGAAAGTAATGACTAAATTGCATCTTCAACAAAAACAACATCACAACTAACGAAAATGTCTTTAGTCTATGGATGATACAAATGATAGCCTTTGCTTTTAGAATTGTAGTCAACAAAAACACATTTCATTGATTTATCATTCAATTTCTTGTGTTGTTGTTCATGCACTAATGCATATTCCATACAACCAAAGACATGCAAATGAGCAGCTGATGGATTGCAACCATGCCAAGCCTTATTAGAGTGGTGGATTGCAGTGCTTTTGTGGGACACTTGTTAAGTACATTTGTTGCACACATAACAACCTTAAGCTAGAAGCTATGTGGTAAAGCCTGAGTTTTGACCATACACATTGCCATCTCCATGAAAGACTGTTGGAGTTAGATGTCTGAGGAAGCACGCGAACAACACAAGGAAGAAGAAGAAGCTTGGAGCACAACACATAATACTGAATGTATTACTAGAGAATGTACAAAGATAAGTAGCCCATTAGGGTAATAGGCGTATATACAAGCCGGGGGAAAAAAACCTCCTAAAGAGGGAAAAAAGTGCCCCAACAGTCCTAGAGTGTTCACACACATCACTACCTAAATATATCAACAGAGACATGTTCTTTCTTTCAATCCATTTTTTTGATGTGTATATGACACTATACACTGATGTTTTATCCCACGCTCAGTGACAAATGCATTAAAGTCAAAAGACATGTACCCCCAATCAAAATGGAGGGTGCCCAATTTACATGTTGATATATTTTTAGCCAAAATTAGAAATTATTTGAATCACATAAACACTTCCAACTTTGCTTTCAATGGATACACCCATGCATGCTTGGAAAAACCATCAATAAAAGTCATGAAGCAAAGATAGTTCCTAAAAGAAGGTGTCTATATAGGACCATAGATGTCACTATGAACAAGATGAAAATTATGAGCAGCTTGAACTCAACCAGCTTTTAGGAAGAAGGAATGCTGCATTTTGCCCAAAATATAGCCTTCACAAACATGTTTACAAGGTGCCTCAAGTTTGGGCAGAGAGCAAACCATTTTAGATTTCTGTAGGCATAATAAACTAGTGAAGTTCCAATGACCAAAGCGTGCATGCCAAAGCTTTGCATTTGAGATAGCGTGAGAATCTTGAATTGCACATGTTGAATCATTCATAGATTTTGCATAGTCTATGAGCTTATACATTCTATGACATAAAATATGAGAAGCAATAATAGCATTGCCATTTGAGAGATCATGAGTTGTACATCTATCATCAATAAATTTGATATCCAAGACAATCTTGGCTAATGCTAAAACTGACATTACATTTTTCTTTATCCTTGATACATACAAAGCATCTGACAATGTGAAAGAACTACCATGAGTAGCAGACAGAATGATCTTGCCAACTCTCGTTACAGGATAAGAGGAGTTGTTAGCACATGTGATTCTATTCCCTATGCTCAATTGTACCAAAGAAACTGCATTGTGAGGTAATATTTTTGGTTGCCCCACTATCAAAGTACCAAACATTTGAGTCTACTACAAATGTACAATACTCATGAGAAGATGGTTCATAGTTGCATACAATAGTAAATGCCCATTCTTCACTCTGAAGAAGATTGGCAGAATTTGTTTTGGGTGTAGAGGCCTCTGCAACAACCATTCTAGCCTCTTTCTTCTTTGCCTCTTTTGTACCCAATTTTGGACAACTCCTTATGACATGATCATTTCCCTTACATTATTTGCAAAACAATTTTTGCTTTTTTGTTTTCTAATCATCTTTGTTTTCCTTCTTCAATTGCAAAGCATTAGCATATGCATGCTTACTAGTAGATGAGCTCCATTTACATTTGCCCTTATGACTAGCTAGGAAAGCTTGATATGCAACACAAATAATGGACCTGTTATGCTTGGACTAGTATTCTTGCAACAAAACAGAGATTAAATCCTCAAATGTTAAAGCATTTGGATTGCCTTTCATCATCAATCGAAGATTAGAAGCAAAAATCTAATATGAATCTGGAATACTGTTAAGAACAGTCTACACAACTAAACTATCTGGAAAGACTTCATCAATAGAAATCAATAGCTCCTTTGAATCTTTGATCTTTGTCAAAAAACTATCCATAGAATCTCCTTCATCCATATGCTCACTCTCCAACTATTTTTGAAGGTTAGCAACATGAGCCTCATTTAAAATTTGTCCAGTATAAAGTGGTACGTGTACCCAAGTATCCCTATTTTGCAAGAGTGAATGTGAGGGATAATGGCACGCTTGATAAACAAGGTTATCAATGTGCCTTAGCATTTTTTCCATCCCAACAAAGTTTCTCTATAGTAGATGTAGCAAGAACCACACAACTAATAGGATTTTGAAGATCATCATATTCAACGCGATCTGCATAACCTCCAATAATTGTATTTGCACATGTAGTATGACATTTTTTAACACCCTAGGCAAAATTCCATAGTCCTTTTTCTATCAATACATGACACATCATATATGCCCACAATGGGTAATTAGTACCATCTAATGTATCCTCAATAGCCAACATATGGAATACATCATTGCTTTCATCCATAGCCATTGATTAAAATACCCTGATGCAAAAAATGCATGTATCTCAAAAAGTTGAACAGAACCACCATATCGAGCTTTGCTAAACCTATGATAGACTTTGAGGGCTTGTATTTGCGAACTGAAACATGTATATATGTTTGGCACAAGAGGATAAAATTGCCTACATAGGCACTAAAATAGTGCATTTCGAGGCCGAAACGAGCTGAGTATGCTCACCAATTTTGGTGTGATTCTGAGACTATGATCGGAGGGGGTGTTGATGACACCCTAGATGACAAACTAGATCCCATGAAATCAGATAACATGAAGGTTGTTAAAAATAAAGAAGCAAGATCATATATATTTCACAAAAAGGATTTTCTTCTAAAAGAAGGCAAATACAAAAATGAAAAATGAAAGCATTTACTTCAGTAAGCAGTGGAGGCCAAAAGAGAATCAATCAAAAGAGAATCAAATCCAAAGAGAAGAGTGGCTACTCAAAGTAGTGGAGGAGTTATGGAGAAGAGCTCTCAAACTCATCATGAGATCTCGTGGTCATTTGGTTACAAACGAGGCAATGGAGGACACTCAAGAACAGAGGAAGAAGGCGCTGAAGTCCCCTTGTAGGTAGTTCATTTGGTTTCAGTCATTACCTTCTCTTTAATCTCATAGACTATGTCCAACCGCGTACCAATTTCTGGGTAGCATGATTGTGAGAGTCATATATCTCAATATATGTATCCATTTTTAGATTTTAAATTTTTTTTGGAAAGATTATCTTGATTACTTACTCTATCTAAAATAGTTTTATCAAATTTGTTATGTTATGTGAGTTATTCAGTTTTTAATGAAATCCAGTTTTAACTGAGTGGACAGGTAGCCTGTTTTGAGGCAAAGAATTTCCAAACCAAAATACTCCATATTGAGTGTTTGATGGCTCATTTGAAAGCTATTAGTGTCTAGTTTGAGTGACCAAAGTCTCAAGTTCATTGCATTCTTCAATCGATACCAGTTTTCATTTCAAGGTTCAACTGTAGGTAAAAGTCTTGATCCTGAAAAGGTCTTCTACACTTTCCACTGCGAATAGGAGAGGAATTCTCAAGCAATTGGTATCAGAGCATTGGAGTTTGAAGAAGCCAGGCATTGGAATGGAAGTAAAGAAAAGGAGAAGCCACAAATCAAGGGGGAACTTCGTAATGTCAAGATAGAGCACCAAAACATAACTAAGGTAAACTTCAAGCTTGGAAGTCTTCAATGGCTGATTTACAACAACAAGTTGAGAAGTTAGATAAAGATAATTTTCAGTCTTGGAGGTATAGAATGACAAATTACCTTAAAGGTAAAGGTTTATGGAGTCTAGTTATTGCAGATGATCCACAACCTATGGACATTCAAGATCCCAACATTACTCCAGCACAAAGGAGACAATTTGCTGATTGGGAAGAGAGGAATCGAAGGGTGATGTTCCTCCTTTCACAAGTTATTTCTAACACTATGATTGGTCATGTACAAAACCTAGAGACAGCCAAGGAAGTTTGGGAAACATTGGAGAAGGTGTATGCTACATCAACAAGGTCTCAGAAGATGCAACTCAAGAACGAGCTCAACAACATGAATAAAAGTTCGGGCCAAAGCATTAGTGAGTATACATTGAAGATCAAGGAGCTTCGAGATCAGCTAGCATCAGTTGGATGCAAGATAGAAGAGAAAGACATCACCCAAACAACCCTCAATGGCTTGAGGAGTGAAGAAAAGTGGAAGCCCCTCATCACAAACATTCTTTATAGAGATCCTCTACCAACATTCGATGAGATTATACCAAAACTTATGGTTGAAGAGGTTGCTCAACAAGGAGAAGGCAACAAAGGTAAGGATAGCCATAGCCAAATGTTATATGCAGGTCAAGGTAGAGGAAGGAACTCAAGAGGAGGCTCACAAGGAAGAGGAAGAAGCTACAACAACACAAATTCCAACCAACACAACTCGAAGGACAACAAGGACAACTCGAATGACAACACATATGGAAGAGTTCAAGGAAGAAATAGAGGAAGAGGTCGAGGTTCATACAATCCTCATAAAGGTATAATATGTTATCATTGTGGTAAACTAGGACATTATGCAAAAATGATTATTGGCAAAAGAATGGAAGGCTTAATGGAGCCAACCAAAGGAGCCAAAATAACTATGTGAGTACATCAAGTGAAGGAGACAAGCAAACCATGCTTGCCATGAAGCATGAGTACAACAATCCAAGAAGTGACTACCAAAAATGGTTTATAGATTCAGGTTGCAGCAATCATATGACATGCCAAGGAGATTTACTCACAAATCTATAAGCTCCAAGTGGGGAAGTAAAGTCCACCTATATGAGAGCACCCACAGTCATAGTAAGAAACGAAGACTCAATCATACCTAGAAATATCGAAGTAGTAAAGAACACCAAAGTGCAGCGCAATTTCACTTTAGAGGAACTAATAAAGGTTAAGCTAGAGTTGTGGAAACACATGCTACCAGATGATGCTGAAGATTCTAGATACGATGCAAATTGTTTTCAAAACTTTTTGCAATACACAGGCACCACAAGTAGCTCTCCCAAGCTTTACCAACCAAAATCATGATTTGGTGTATGACATGAGCATGAACCCTAATATTTGAGTGGTCTATGCTTGGCATGCTTGCATCAAATATCTCTTAGCCTGTTATAGACAAACATTCGAAGATATGCTCACTACAAGTTTTTGGGAGTATCACTATGAGGTATTCATGTCAAAATCGACCCACCTCCCTCAACTATTTGCATGCAAGCAAGCGATGTATTTAGAGTATTACACAACCCCACACCTAGAGATCCCCGGTGCCTCAATTGGGATGCCTTGCAATTTGATCTGGCAAAAGGGTTAAGGCTTTGCAAACATGAGTTAGCATGCGATGTCCTTGAATATTACATCGACCACCCTCCATAATAGAGGTGTGTCACGGGCGACAGAGGATAGAGAGGGGGGAGTTTTACAACCATCAAGAGACAAGAAGGCTAAAGAAAAGAGTTAGAAGGAGCAAGGAGATGGAAACACTATGCAAATATAGCAAAAAGAGGCCTAACCAAATTTTTCATACATTATTTTCAATCAAAGGTGATCTTTATCATTACACCAACATTGTAAATACCATTTTTGGTAGATTATACTCCATTTTGTTCAAGTCGAGGCATCCCCAAGCTTGAGGAGTACTAGAAGTAGCCACATACCAATTCTCATAGGCTCCGTTTGAGCCCTCAAATAAGCCCTTGAACCTAATTTTTAACTTAGGCAACAAACTAGGTTTGGACAGGGCCAAACCTAGTAAAAAACTATAAAAAGAGCTAGAGAGCTCATTTTTGAGGTTAGTTGGTGAGAGAATAGAGCTTGTTTAAAAGATATCTTTGATAATTAAAAGCACTCCATTGTTCCTCTCTTTGTTCTTGCCTTGTATGTGCATGTGTGTGTATGTATGTGCATGCTAGTGTGCTTCTCACTCACACACTTGTGCCTTCACTTGCTCATGTTCGTCATACTAGTTATCACATCTCCATGGATTGACATTTATGAGGTGGATCTCCTCACATTGGTACTTTCCATTTTGCTAGAGTGACACAATGGCACTCTAACTATCACTAAGCAAATGAGGTACACACTAAGGTAGACCCATATGACAAGCAAGAGAAGAAAGCCACAATGCTTCCTTACATGCCTCAATTGCTGCACCATATTCTACATCTGTGATGGAAATAGTTGTACATTCTTGAAGATGAGATCTCCAAGAGATAGCACCTCCAGCAAAATAAAAAATGTACCCTGATGTAGATTTACAATTGTCTAGACAACCAACATAATCAAAATCTATGTAACCAATAATGGATGCTTTCCCTCTACCTCAGCATAGACACTTGTCCTTCGTGCCACTTAGATATCTCAAATTTATTTTGACAACTTCCCAATGCTTCTTGCCATGATTAGACATATACCTGCTCACAAATCCCACTACAAATGCAATGTTTGGTCTCATAGCTACCATTGCATACATAAGCCTACCAACAATAGATTGATAAGGAATTTTGTTCATGTATTCCTTCTCATTTGGGGCAATCATCCTTGCTCAATTTCACATATGTGGGTAAAGCTGTACTTAATGCCTTTCCACCCTGCATATTGAACCTATGAAGTACTGTGGATATGTACTCATTTTGAGACAAGTATATGCATCTTTTACTCCTATCACAAGTAATGCACATGCCAAGAATATGTTTGGCATCCCCCAAATCCTTCATATCAAATGTCCAAATCAACTTCTTTTTGAGTTGACAAGTCATAAGAGGAATTCCCCTCAATCCACATATCATTGACATAAAGTATCAAGCATATCAAGCTTCCATATGAGCATCTCTTTGTGTAGAGATAATGATCCTCATTGCTTTGAGAATAACTTTGAGACTTCATAAAATCATCAAACTTTTGGTACCATTGATTAGGGTCTGTCTGCATAGCTTCTTTGTAGCAAGAAGGCTCACTAGTATTTGTTAGCATAACAAAATCCAAACCTGGAACATATCTGTCAGGTGGAAAAGAGAATTTAACATAGACAAATCTCTAATTGGGTTTATACTTAGAAACTTGTATAAACATCATTTTTCTTGAAAGGAAACCCTTTAAAGAGGGTAAGAAAGTATCATTGATATGATACTTTAAGCGTGATGAATTTCTTGAATCTTTCGTGAAAGTTAAGGACTACATTTGATATCAAGTACCTAAGTGTGTTTTAGATTTAAATTCAAAAAAAGTGAGTGCCAAATATGAAAGAATGGAATTCATGAAGGAATTCCAATTTGGCAGTAACCAAAGTGTAAGCTAGAAAAAGGATTGAAGCATATCCATAGCAAGGTACTTGAGAATAGGTAGGAAAGTTTGAGAGGTAAGCATGAAAACTTGCTTAAGTCAAAGGGATGACATATAATTGTTGATTCTTAGAAGAGGAATAGTTAAATGTTTTGAGAACATCAACAAGATGTTAAAGACTTAAGTAAGATGTAAAATCATGAAAGTATGAGTTAAACATCCCACAAAAATGCCATGGGTAAATATGTAGGAATAAGAGGTTCAAATCCTTGATGGTTTGATAAATCATGCCAATGGAAGGTCAATGGTCTACCAAAGAAATATTTTGAAATACAAGATTAGTTGGAATGAGAATTAAACATGCTTATCCTTGATCTCATGAATAGGGTACCAAGGAATTTAGAGATGGAACTCAAGATCATATGAATTGGTTGGAGAGTTAAGACCTTGAATGATAGAATGATCTTTAAAAGATCATTCCCTGAATCTTTGGATGATGAGAACAAGTGTTCAAAAAATGTTCATTAAAAGTTCCTAAAAGGCTGTGGGATAGGATGTCAAGAAAAGGTATCTTTTCTTGCAAAAACTTGGAAATAAAATTTGAATCATTTAACTCCATTTGATAGATAAAAGATTTAGCAAGAGGTGTTCGATGGTTTGATAAATATTCCTCAATTAATTGGAGGATTTGAATGAGTTGATTTGTTCCTCTTTGCAAAGCATTGGAGAGCTTTAAGGTTATTATATTTAACTATCTTTGATATGAGCCAAAGTTGATTCAAGATAGTTAAGTATTATTCCTCTTTGTAAGAACCTCCTATGTTAAGATGAGCAAGGGATTTGGAATATTGGTCTATCAAGTTTGATTCCTAAAAATGGAATTTTACTCCTTGGATCAAGAAAGTCTTGAAGATCAAATATTTTTCACAAAGATTAAACCATCCAAGGGATAATCTAGGGAAAATCAAGGTTGATCAAGATAAGAATCCATTTTAGAAGAAAATGAAATTTCAAAGTTGGATATATTATCTATCACTCAGAATGCTTGAACATTATGTTTCAAGAAATGCTGAATGATTGATATAAATCCACCTACCTTGCCAAGGAATGAGGAGATAGTATTTCCCCCTAGTTTTATTGAGCATGTTTAGGCAAGGAATCAATAGATCAACTTTGCTAAAGTTCGTAGTCTTTGTTAAGTCTAATTGTTGGAATTTGAGGTCTGCATAAACACGTAAACATTACAAAGAAGAAGAAGAAAATTGGAGCATAACACACAATATTGAATGTATTACCCATTAGGGCCATAGGCATATATACAACCCGAGGGAAAAAACCACCTAAAGAGGGAAAAAAGTGCCTTGATGGTCTTAGTGTGTTCACACACATCACTACCTAAATATATCAACAAATCCCCCCTGGGAGTGATGCGGTGAACAAGGATCTGACACTCATGTATAAGGAAGTGCCAAGCTATGTGGAATCAATCCACAAAAGGAAGTAAGCCCAAAGCTTTGTGAAAAGCTTCAAACTTCTCCCTAGGCAGAGCCTTTGTGAAAAGGTCTACAATGTTCTCCTACGTGGGTGTTGATATATTTAGGTAGTGATGTGTGTGAACACACTAGGACCACCAGGGCACTTTTTTCTAGGAGGTTTTTTTCCCCTGGTTTGCATATACTCCTATTGCCATAATGGGCTACTTATCTTTGTACATTCTCTAGTAATACATTCCGTATTGTGTGTTGTGCTCCAAGCTTCTTCTTCTTCCTTATGCTGTTCGTCTGCTTTCGCAAATGTCTAACTCCAACAATTGGTATCAGAGCAGGTCGCTACTTCATCTAGGGCATCGTCGACACCTCTCTGACTCAAAATGCACGAAATTTGGTATGTATACTCAGGGTGTTTCAAAGACCAAAACTCCTTCACTCTATGGTGCCGAAATCGCAATTTGAGCTCGTTTCGGTCTCCAAATGCACTATCATAGTGCTTGTGCAAGCTATTTCATCTTTTTGTGCCAAAGGTATATACCAATTTCGGTTTGCCAGTATAAGCGTCTCGAAGTCTACTACAGGTCTAGCAAAATTTGTCTCGGCAATTCTGTTCAACTTTTTGAGATACAGTCAATTTTCTGCATCAAGGTATTTTAGTCATCGGCCATGGCTGAAAGCAATGATGTATTCCGTATGTTGGCTATTGAGGATAAGTTGGATGGTACCAACTACCCCTTATAGGCTTATATGATGCGACATGTATTGGTTGCAAAAGGATTGTGGAACATTGTGTAGGGTGTTGAAAAACATCCTATCACACCTGCAACTGTTACAATTGCAGGTACTAAAGCTGATGTAGAAGGTGTTGAAGATGATGATATTTTGCATATTCCTGTTTGTGTTATGATTTTTGCTACACCTACTATAGAGCAGATTCGTTGGGATGGCAGAGATGCCCAGGCACATGCATTGATAGCTTTGTCTATCAAGCGTGCCATTATTCCTCAGATTCGCTCATGCAGAATAGCTAAGGATGCTTGGGATAGAATTAGCACATTGTACCAAGCTAGGGATGAGGCTCGTGTTGCTTACCTTCGAAAATAGTTGGAGAGTGAGCTCATGAATGAAGGTGATTCTATGGACAATTTTCTAACAAAGATCAAAGACTTGAAGGAACAGTTGATTTCTTCTGATGAAGTTATACCAGATAGCTCACTTGTGCAGACCGTTCTGAATGGTCTTCCTGATTCATATCAGAGTTTTGCTTCTACTCTTTGGTTGATGATGAAAGGAAATCCAAATGCCTTGTCATTTGGTTGTAGGAAGAGCAATCCAGGCAGAACAGGTTCATTATGCATGTTGCAGATCAAGCTTTCCTGGCTAGTCAGAAGGGCAAAGGAAAATGGAGCTCTTCAACTAGTAAGCAAAATCTGCTAATTCTGCACAATCGAAGAGGGAAGATAAAGATGAAAAGAAATCAGAAAAGCAAAAATTGTTTTGCAAGTATTGTAAAGGAAATGATCATATCATAAAGAACTGTCTGAAATTGGCTGCTAAAGAGGCAAAGAAGAAAGAGGCTGGAATGGTTGTTGCATAGGCCTCTACACCAAAAACAGAGTCTGCTAATCTTGTGCAAGAAGAAGAATGGGCGTTTACTACTATTTGTAGTTTTGACCCATCTTCTCATGAGTAGTGCATGTCTGTAGTAGACTCATATGTTTATTACTTTGACAATGGGGCGACCAAACATATTACCTTGCAGCGCAGTTTCTTCTCTTCACTCGAGCCTGTCCCTACAAGGAATACTATTACATGCACCAACAACTCCTCTTATCCTATTATAGGAGTTGGTAAGATCATTTTGACTACTTCTGATGGTAGTTCTTTCACTTTGTCAGATGTTTTTTTTGTGCAAGGGATAAAGAAAAATATGTTATCAGTTTCTGCATTAGCCAAGATTGGCTTGGTTGTGAAATTTGTTGATGATAGGTATTCAGTTCATGATCTATCAAATGGCGATTTGATGATTACTTCTGTCATTTTATGTCATGGGCCATATAAGCTCATAGACTATGAAAGATCGGTAAATGATTTGGCATGTGCAGTACATGATTCTCATGCTATGTTAAATGCAAAGCTTTGGCATGCACACTTTGGTCATCTGAATTTTGCTAGTTTGCTACGCCTGTAGAAATCTGAAATGGTGTCCTCTTTGCCCAAACTTGAGGCACCTAGTAATCATGTATGTGAAGGCTGTATTTTGGGCAAAATGCAGCATTTTTCCTTTCCAAAAGATGGTTTAGTTTGGGCTACTCAGAAATTGCAGCTTGTACATAGTGATGTTTGTGGTCCTATGTAGACACCCTCTTTTGGAAATTATCTTTACTTCGTGACTTTCATTGATGATTTTTCTAGGCATGCATGGGTATATCCATTGAAGGCAAAGTCTGAAGTGTTCATGTGCTTCAAACAGTTTTTGGTTTTGGCTGAAAATCTGTCAGCATGTAAAATGGGCACCCTTCGTTCTGATTGAGGTGGGGAATATATGTCTTGTGATTTTAATGCATTTTTGACTGAACGTGGGATAAAACACCAGTGTACAATGCCGTATATACCTCAAGAGAATGGAGTTGCTGAACAAAAGAACAAGTCACTCATGGAGATGGCAAGGTGTATGGTTAAGAGTCAAGCCTTACCATATAGTTTCTGGCTTGAGGCTATTATGTGTGCAACATATGTACTTAACAAGTGTCCCACTAAACCACTGCATCCTATCACTCCATATGAGGCTTGGCATGATCGCAAGACATTTGTTGCTCATGTGCATGTTTTTGGTTATCTAGCATATGCATTAGTGTCTGAACAACATCACAGAAAATTGGATGATAAAGCAGTAAAATGTATTTTTTTTGGGTATAGTTCTAAAATTAAAGGCTATCGTCTGTATCATCCATAAAGCAAACACATTCTGGTTAGTCGTGATGTTGTTTTTGTGGAAGATGATATCCAGCCATTGCTCAGGAGACATCTGTTAGCTCCAAAGACATGTATGATACTTTGCTGCCTCTTTTTACAGGTGGACAATCTAGTGCTGGTCCTAGTGAGGCAACTTCTCAACCTTTGCAAGTTTCATGTGATGATGCAGATCATTCCATTTCTGATGCAGATTTACATTATGCACTTGTTGATGAGAGCTGATATTGAGCAGACAAAAACTATGCCAAATGGCTAGTGTAGACTTTGCATGATAGCAAATTAGATGCACCTCTATCATATTGTACTTGATCAGGCTCTCGTAGAGCCTCTTTTGCATCAGATTGCTATGCTATGGTTGCATCTAGTCTCTATGATGAGACTTAGCCTGTTTTGTTTGATGACGCACAAAATTCAGAAATTTGGAAGGCTGCTATGCAATCTGAATATGATGCTATAATGAAAAATGGTACTTGGTCTTTATGTGACTTGCCTCCTGGCAAGAAAGCCATTGGGACTAAGTGGGTATAAAAGCTGAAGCATAAGCCTGATGGTACAATTGATAGGTATAACACTAGGCTTATTGCAAAGGGTTATGCGCAGGAAAGGGGCATTGATTTTGATGAGACCTTTGAAACCACTTGGCGAATGACTACTATTCGTAGCATCTGTGCATTTGCAGCTCATCATGGTTGGAATGTACATCAGTTGGATATCAAAATAGCATTTTTGAATGACGACTTGCATGAATAAGTGTATGTTTTTTAGCCCCATGGCTTTGTGCAAAAAGGGCATGAGAAGCAGTTGTGCAGGTTAAAGAAGGCATTATATGGCTTAAAGCAAGCACCACGTGCTTGGTATGAAAAGATACATGCCTATCTAATTGCACGTGGTTTTGAGAATAGTCCAACTAAAAACACCTTATATGTTAAGCGTGCTAATGATGTACTTATGATCATTGTGGTTTATGTTGATGACATGTTGCTCACTGGTCCTCATGAGAGGCATATTGCTAATTTTAAGCCTGATTTACATGCCTCATTTGAGATGTCTAATTTCCGGCATTTGCATCACTATTTGGGCATTCAATTTATGCATGTTGATGGTGGAATGGCTTTGTGTCAAACGAAATATATTGACACTTTATTGCAGCATTTCAGACTTGAAGACTATAAGCCTATTGCCAATCCTATGGAGACAGGTTTACGATTGAGTCTTCAGGATGCTGGAGATGCATTTGCTGCTATTGTCTATGAGCAGGCTGTTGGATGCTTGATTTACTTATGCATTACTCGGCCAGATATTCAGTTTGCTGTCTCACAGATGAGCAGGTTATGCATTGCCCAGGTGTCAAGCATTGACAAACGGTTAGGCACATCTTTCACTACTTGAGTGGTACTTGGCTACCTAGGTTGTTATCCCAAGGGGGATCACTACCGCCATATTTTCATGCTTTTTCTGACTCTGATTGGGTTGGTTGCTATGACACTCGTGTGTTCACTAGTGGCTTTTGCTTCATGCTTGGTAGCTCATGTATATCTTGGCTGAGCAAGAAGGATCCTACTGTGGCCACTTCTAGTTGTGAGGCTGAGTATAGGGCACCTTTCACAGCTACTGTTGAGTGTGTGTGGCTCAGATCCCTTATGGCTGATTTGGGTGTTGGTCAGTCTTCTGCCACCACCATCTTCACTGACAGTCAGAGTGCATTGGTAGGCAGACGTCTAACTCCAATAGTGGGCACATATGCCAAGTGAAGTATTTTGATGGCGATACACCATAGTGCGCTCTCCTTCTTGAGGGCTCCACAATGATATCCTCAGAGTAAAAAATCAAGCTCCAAGCACCACATACAGTACTCTATATAGAGGCTACAGAATACCCAGAAAAACACAGTACACAAGGAGCACTAACACAGACTTATTAGGTTTTACAAATGCAGTCGAACTTACACTTTATGGCTGACCAGGCCACTATATGTTTTATTAAAGAATAGTGGCTAAGAAATCTCTAATGAAGTGATACCTCACCTCAATGTGTTTGGTCTTTGCATGATAGACTCGATTCTTAGCCAAAGCTATGGCACTCTGACTATCATTGAGTAAACGAGGTACATGCTGAGGTAAACCCATATCAAAAGCAAGATGGGAAAGCCATAATGCTTCCTTACATGCCTCACTTGCTACAACATACTCTCCTTCTGTGGTGGAAATAGTTGTACATTCTTGAAGATGAGATCTCCAAGAGATAGCACCTTGAGCAAAATGAAATGGATGCTTTCCCTCTACCTAAGCATAGAACCTTGTCCTTAGTGCTACTCAGATATCTCAAAATCATCTTGATTGCATCCCAATGTTTCTTGCTAGGATGAGACATATATCTGCTCACAACTCCCATTGCAAATGCAATGTGTGGTCTCATTGCTACCATAGCATACATGAGACTGCAAACAACAGACTAATAGGGAATTTGGGCCATGAATTCCTTTTCCTCATGTGATTTGGGGCAATCATCCTTGCTCAATTTCACATATGTGGGTAAAGGCATACTCAATGCTTTTCCACCTTGCATATTGAACCTGTGAAGTACTTTGGATATGTACTCACTTTGAGACAAGTATATGCATCTTTTATCCTATCACGAGTAATGCGCATGCCAAGAATATGTTTGGCATCCCCCAAATCCTTCATATCAAATGTTTGATTCAACTTCCTTTTGAGAATTGACAAGTCATAAGAGGACTTCCCAACAATCAACATATCATTGACATAAAGTATCCAACATATCAAGCTGCTATCTGAGCATCTCTTTGTGTAGAGACAATGATCCTCATTGCTTCGAGAATAGCCTTGAGACTTCATAAAAGCATCAAACTTTTGGTACCATTGTCTAGGGGACTATTTAAGTCCATACAAGCTGTTCTTGAACTTACAAACTACACTTTCCTTGCCAGGAACTACATAACCTTCTGGTTGTTCCATATAGATCTCATCTGTAAGATCTCCATGCAAGAAAGTAATTTTCACATCATTTGGACCAGTTCTAAGTCCATTGCAATGAATCCAAGCAGCATGCGCAGGGTAGTCATCTTGACCACTAAAGAGAAGATTTCCTTGAAATCAACACCATGTTGTTGCTTATACCCTTTGCAACAAGTCGTGCTTTATACTTTGGAGAAGCACTATCTGATGTGAATTTCAACTTATATACCCATTTACGTGGTAAATATTTCCTACCCTTTGGCAAAGGTATTGAATCCCAAGTACCATTCTTGTGAATAGAATCCAACTCGCTCTTCATGGCACGCTCCCACTTGACATGGAAATCTGTCTACATAGTCTCTTTGTAGCGAGAAGGCTCACTGGCATCTTTTAGCATAACAAAATCTTATCTGTAGTATTTTTATGCATGCTAACTGGAGGACTAGTATCCTCAAACACCACTTTTCTCACTTCAACCTCCTTAATGGGCTATTTATGCATCTTAGACTCATAAAAAATGACATCACTACTTTTGATCACTGACTATGTTTCAGGATCCCATAAGTGATATCCAAATTGTCCTTCTCGATCACATCTAAGAAAAATGCATTTCTTTGACTTATGGTCCAACTTTACTCTATTATTCTTGGGTATATGAACATATGCTTCACACCCAATAACTCGAAGATGATCATAATATGGTGGCTTCCCTATCCATAACTCTTGTGCCACTTTTAGACCTTTGGCAGTACTAGGTGAAAGGTTAATCACATGAATTGTAGTCAATACTACTTCTGCTCAAAAGCCTTGTGAAAGGTTTGCATGATGCATCATAGAGACTTCTCTATCCTGAATAGTTCTATTCATCCTTTCAGCTACACCATTCTGTAATGGGGTATAAGGAGCTGTAAACTCTCTACAAATTCCTCTAAACTGGCAGAAAAGGTTGAATTCATGTGAGGTATACTCACCCCCATTATCTGAACGTAAAGCTTTGAGCTTAGTTCCTTTTTCAGTCTCAACTGAAGCAAGCCATTTTCTAAAAGTAGGGAATACCTCATCCTTTGATTTGATAGGATATACCCAAACTTTTCTAGTAGCATCATCTATGAAAGTGAGAAAGTAAAGAGAACCACCTAATGACCTTGTGGGAATAGGACCACACACATATGTATGAACAATATCTAAAGGCTGAATTGAAGAGTCAATGTGCATTCTATGCACATTTTTGGTTTGCTTTCCATATTGACAATGCTCACAAAATGAAAAATCAGAGAAAGATAACACATGTAGTAACCAGAAAGAGAAAGATTTTTCATTCCACTACGAGATATATGGCCCAAACGACCATGAAAAATACAAGCCATAGGCTATTCAGTAACAGCTAACAAGTGTTCTTTCAATGATACAAATAAAGGATAAAATGAGCCAACTTTGCTTCCTTTTGCAATAACCATATTGCCCTTTGATATGCAAAAGGACTAAGCATAGAAGACCACCTTGTAACCAAGGTCATCAAGTTGACCAACTGACATCAAACTGCATGATAACTGAGGTACATGGCATACATTATGCATAGTAAGTTTTGAACCATCAAAGGAGTACACAACCACATCTCCAATCCACACAACGTCACACTGGTAAGAGTCACCAAGTCTCACAGTACCAAAAGACTTTGTTGCATAATTAGAGAACCATTCCCTGTGTGGTGTCACATGGAAAGAAGCACCAAAATCTAGCAGCCACATGTGGGAAAGAGAATCAGCCATAAGAGCCTCAGTTGGCATAGTACTATCAAGTGTCAACACAACATCATAAAAAATAGCATTAATTTCTTCAATTTTCACAGTCGAAGTAGATGGTGCAGGTAACTATTTAACATGCCCATCAACATTCTATCCTTTACCTTTAGCATTCTTTAATGCATAAAAATCTTTCTTCATGTGTCCTTTCTTATGACAATAATGGCATTTGATATCCCTCTTCCTTGATTTACTTCTACTCTTATTCCATTGACCATTCTTTTCCTTGTTCTTGCTCTTGCCATGTTTGATGGAGAGTGTTAATCTCCAAAAGAACAAGTTATCCTTCAAGTTAGAGCACCTCTATATCAAGAATAACTTAAAACCTTCACCAATTTGGAGGATCAATACTCAATTTCCAAAATCTTGAACAAACTGTGAAGAAGGTGACTACACAGAAAGTCTGCTGCACATAACTCACTCATTGGCTTATCAAATGTGTAAAGTTTTTTATAAAACTTTGCACAAGGTGTCATCTATAGTTTGCACACCTCCTCCAAGTTAAATCATTCCAAAAGACTCAGTAGATCTTGAGAAATGATCTTAACAAGTCACCTATGTCTAAAACTGTAGTTATTTACAGTCGACTTTGACACCTGCAACTTCTAAAGCTTGATTCTCCCAAACTAGAACCCGTTTAATCAAATGCTTTTAGCCATAGGTAGCTTACCTTCCAACTTAAAGAATGAGTGCTTGCTTGCTCAAAGCAAGGAGAACTGACCAAAACATTAGCATCAAATTTTGCACCTCCTACAACTTCTCTTCTTTACATTTACACATGTAAATGTTCTTACACTCAATTCTCTCAACTTGATCACAATTAGAAGCTGAAAATTTGTACAGAGATGAATAAATTATAGACTTAGACTTGTACAAAAGCATTTCTCAACACAAAAGGAGCTCTCAGAAATATCGGGTGCAACTTTTCTTCATTTCTAAAAAACTTTACATCTGAGTGATGAGAGAGATCTTACACACTTCTAAAGTATCTAATGGCTTATACAACTTCTACTTTCTCTATTCACATGATCTCTCATATTTGCGCCGACATTTTTCCTTGTAAATATAGGCAAATATGTACAAGTTCATCACCATACAAAAGTATTAGTGAACTAACTCTAAATTAATGTACATATGTATACATATCATCATTCTCTGAACATGTACTTTCTTCATGCTTTATATCTTGATCTTTTCTTCAATATTTGACTTCAAAACTTCATTAAAACTTCAATTGTTGATTGCCTTGAACCAACAGCTCCCCCTCAATCATCAATTGAGGTTTTCTCTATCTTCTTGCCATGTCTTTGAATCTTTGTAGCTTTGGTCCATCCAAGCTTTTGGTTAGCATATCAGCTATCTGATCTTTTGTTGAAGTATGTATAACTTCAATCTCTTTATCCATCACCTTCTCTCTTAGAAAATGATACTGAATCTCAATGTGCTTAGTCCTGGCATGAAAAACAGGATTAGAAACTAAATACAAAGAACTCATGTTATCTCCATGAATAGTGGGTGTACTCTGAATGATGTCAAAACTCTTCATAAGAGTCTTAAGCCATATCACTTCCTTTGCAGCTTCCACCATCCCTTTGTACTCAGCCTCTATGGGTGATAAAGCAACTATGTGTTGCTTCTTTGAACACCATGAAATTAACTTATCTCCCACATAACACAAGTATAAGTTGATCTCCTATCATCAGGATTACCTGCCCAATCTGTATCACTATATATCTTGATGTTTGTATCTGATGTAAAACCATAATACAAACCTTCTTTGAGTGTTCCCTTAATGTGCCTCAACACTCTTTGTCATGCAATCCAATGTTCTTTCCTAGGACAATGCATGAATTGAGATAATACTTCAACTGCATATGACAAGTCAGGCCTAGTTAATGTAGCATAGATCAGACTACCAACCAAACTTTGATATAGCTTCATGTCCTTGAATTCTTCTCCTCCATATCTGCTCAATTTGTGATTTACCTCCATTGGAGTAGGTGCTATCCTACAGTCATCCATTTTAAACTTGACGAACAAGTTTTTCAAATACCTTTCTTGAGTTACATACACTCCATGTTGAGTGTATGAGATCTCCATGCCCAAGAAATATGACAAGTCTCCCAAGTCACTAATCTTGAACTCTTTCTCCATTTGCTTCTTTAGGCTCTGAATGCCTTTCTCATCTGTACTTGTAAGAATTATATCATCAACATATATGCACATGTAAATGAACCCATCATCACTTTCTTTGACAAGCAAGCTACTATCTGCTTTAGATACTTGAAAACCAAGTTCTTTCAAGAACTTCACAAGTCTATAATTCCATGCCCTTGGGGCCTGCTTCAAACCATACAAAGCTCTCTTGAGCTTACATACATGATCTGGATACCTTTCATTTCCGAATCCTTGTGGTTGCTCCATGAAAAAATCATCTGAAATGTAACCATTTAAAAAAGCATTCTTCACATCTAATTGACATAATTTCCTACCTTTACATGCAGCAATGGCTATGAGTGTCCTGATCGTTGTCATTTTTGCCACAGGACTATAAGTCTCACATAATCTATACCATATGTATGAGCAAACCCTTTCACAACAAGTCTAGCTTTATACCTAGACACACTTCCATCTGCAAACCTCTTTGTCTTGTAGAGCCATTTGCATCCAATGATCTTCTGACAATTTGGTTTAGGAACCAAATCCCATGTCTATTTTTCTATCAATGCATCATACTCTTCCTGCATAGCTTTCTCCCAATTTTCCTTACCTTTTGCCTCTTCATATTTAGAAGGGTCTTCATCTGCCTTTATCATATAAGCATAATCTTTGGTAGCCAAAAAAGAAGTGTCATAGCTATACCTTGTAGGTTGCCATTTGTGTCTTGAGTTCTCCACTTCTTGAGGTTTTTGTTTCATCACACTCTGGATCAAACCTTGGCACTTCTTCAACTTCAACTTGTACTTCATTGTTCTCCTCTTCATCAAATATCTGAACCCTTGATTTACCTTTCTTTTGATTCACAACTTCTTCATCACCTGCATAAATATTGATTGTACGTGCATACCAAGTACCTTGCTCATCAAATGTAACATCCTTTGATACAAGGAATTGTTTTGTGGATGGACTCTACAACCTATATCCCATCTGCTTATCATCATATCCAATGAACACATACTTTTCAGCTTTAGGTTCCAATTTGTGCCTTAATTGAGATGGCACATATGCATATGCCAAACATCCAAATACTTTGCAATGATCTAGAGTAGGTCTCTTACCCCACCATGCCTCATATGGTGTCATACCCTGCAAAGATTTACATGGTAATCTATTGACCAAATATGTGGTTGTATTTATAGCCTCAGCCCACAAATAATTTGGGCAATTTTTCTCCTTCATCATGGATCTTGCAAACTCAACAAGAGTTCTATTCCTCCTTTCTGCTACACCATTTTGTTGAGGAGAGTACCTCCAATTAATTTCCCTTTTTATACATGCATTCCACAAATAATCACTGAACTCATTAGAGAAATACTCTCCCCCTCCATCTGACCTTAGTCTCTTCAATTTTTGACCTGTAATTCTCTCTGCATACACATGATAATGTTTGAATGTATTGAATACCTCTGACTTATCTTTGATCACATAGATAGTGATCCATCTGGTAGCCTCATCAACATAAATCACATAATACCTTGAACCATTGATGTTGAAATCCTTTGATGGTCCCCACACATCTGTGTGTACCAATTCAAGCTTCTCTGAATACATAAAACCATGCTTGGAATAAGATTGCTTATGAGCCTTACCTAATTGACATGCCTCACATCTGTATGTCATATGTTGACCTGCAACATTAGGCAATCCAAGCACTGAACCATTGTTAACCATATCTTTAATACCTCTTTCATTGAAATGTCCAAGCCTTTTGTGCTAAAGATCTAACTCAGAGATCTTATGTCCTCCATAGGTGAACAAGGCATGACCAATGTTACCTTGAATCTTCAATGTGAACAATCTTCCTTCTTTCTTTCCTGAAACAATTTGTTTATACCCATTGCTAGGGTCTTCCACAAAAACTCCTTCATTAGTGAACCTAACTTCATAACCTTTTTCAACAATTTGTCCTACACTTATCAGATTCTTTGGAATTGTACGAACATACAAAACCTTACTCAAGAGAGTACTTCCATCCTTGGCCTTCACTGATCCAATTGACTGCACATTGTGCTTTGTATTGTCACTTGTTTGAACTACATGATTAGTTACCTTATTCTCCAAATCAGTCATTAAAGCTATGTTGCCACTCAAGTGATTGCTACACCCTGAGTCAATGTAGAAGACTCTTTGGTCTTCACGTTGCCTTTCAAAAGTTGCATTCATTATCAATGTTGAATCTTCTTCTGATCTGAAGCATAATTATAGTAGGTATTTTTGTATTGTTGACTTTGGAATCCTCTACCTGCATTTCTTCCAAAATAACCTCTACTACCTCTACCTCTGAAATTACCTCTTTGATTTCTGCCACCTCTTCGTCTTCAATTAAAGTTCTGATTATATCCACCATTATTCTGAGTATTATGCCAACAATCATGAGCTAAGTGATTTGTCTTACCACAAATCCAGCAAGCTTTGACTCCATCTTTATTACTTCTGCCTCTTCCTCTACCTTTGCCACCTCCTCTTCCTCTTAGGAAGTTAGCTTGGCTAGTTGTACCTTCATCTTCATTTGCTTGTTGCTTCCCTTTGCTATTCTTCTTCTTATCCTTCGAATACATTGCTTGACCTACACTTTTATCACTTTCACCTTTGACATCCTGCTCAAAGGTTAGCATGTGTCCTAGTGATTGATTTAAATCAGGAGTAAAATGATCTAGTGATAATTCAATAGACAAAATGAATGGCTTCCATTTGTCAACACCTCTCAAACATGTGAGGATTTTCCTTACCAATTTATCCTCCTCAATATCTTCATCAATTGCTCGTAATGCATCTGCAATGTCTTTCATCCTTGTTACATAATCTGAAATGGATTGAGAGGCCTTCTTCTTGAATGTGGTAAACTTTGCCCACAAGGATGTCTTCCTTGACTTTGTGGTGTTTTGGAAATGCTCCTCCAAAGCATTCCATATATCACTTGCACTTTCAAGACCTCTAATGTGAGGTACAAGTAGTCATTAACTCCCATGTAGATAATGCTCCTGGCTTGAGCATCTCTCTTCATCCAAGTCTTCAATTCTGACAATTCATCCCTAGTTGGAACAATCTCTAAACTGAGGCTTTTCCTCTTCACCTGTAATATAAACTATCAAGTATTTGCTCATAAGATGAGCTTCCATCCTCATTGACCATGCTGGATAGTTCTCTCTATCCAATTTCTCTATCTGAAGAGAATCTCCCATCCTTTCTTCACCTGTGTATTAAATCCTTCAAGCTTTATGAGGAATAAGATTACCTTTGCTTCGAATGAAGTTCCTTTTGTCTTCCTTGATATCTTCTGGCCTCCTTTTCAAGCTTTGCTTTCAAGCTTTCACCTTTTGTATCTTCAAATGTTGAATTCTTTATAACTGCAGTAGTCGAGGTCCTCCTTTCTTCAATTTTGATGCTTCCTACTCTGATACCACTGATGGAGAGTGTTAATCTCCAAAAGAAAAATTTATCCTTCAAGTTAGAGCACCTCTATATCAAGAATAACTTAAAACCTTCACCAATTTGGAGGATCAATACTCAATTTCCAAAATCTTGAACAAATTGTGAAGAAGGTGACTACAGAGAAAGTGTGCTGCACATAACTCACTCATTGACTTATCAAATGGATAAAGTTTTTTATAAAACTTTGCACAAGGTGTCATCTATAGTTTTCACACCTCCTCCAAGTTAAATCATTCCAAAAGACTTAGTAGATCTTGAGAAATGATCTTAACAAATCACCTATGTCTAAAACTGTAGTTATTTACAATCGACTTTGACACCTGCAACTTCTAAAGCTTGATTCTCCCAAACTAGAACCCATTTAATCAAATGATTTTAGCCATATGTAGCTTACCTTCCAACTTAAAGAATGAGTGCTTGCTTGCTCAAAACTGTACACTGTGGAAGGAGAACTGACCAAAACATTAGCATCGAATTTTGTGCCTCCTGCAACTTCTCTTCTTTACATTTACACATGTAAATGTTCCTACACTCAATTCTCTCAGCCTGATCACAATTAGAAGCTGAAAATTTGTACAGAGGTCAATCAACTATACACTTAGACTTGTACAAAAGCATTTCACAAAAGACTCAACACAGAAGGAGAACTCTTAGAAATATCGGGTGCAACTTTTCTTCATTTCTGGAAAACTTTACATCTGAGTGATGAGAGAGATCTTACACACTTCTAAAGTATCTAATGGTTTATACAACTTCTACTTTCTCTATTCACATGCTTTCTCATATTTGCCCCACCATTTTTCCTTGTATATATAGGCAAATATGTACAAGTTCATCACCATACAAAAGTATAAGTGAACTAACTCTAAATTAATGTACATATGTATACATATCTTCATTCTCTGAACATGTACTTTCTTCATGCTTCATATCTTGATCGTTTCTTCAATCCTTGACTTAAAAAATTCATTAAAAATTCAATTTTTGATTGCCTTGCACCAATAATGTTGCTGATTCTTTCCTTGGTAAGAATCACGAACGTTATATGCATCTCCACTCCGAGTTCCCACCATAGATTTTCTACGAATCTCCTCACTCAAGAGTGCTCCACATATGTCATCATAGATCAATTTACCACCAGGTGCACTATCGACAATAGCTGTGCAAAACATATCCCGTGATGATGGCAAGGTGCATAACAATAAGATTGCTTTCATTTCATTATCCATATCCATTTTTTGAGCTTGTAACTGGGAATATAGCATCAAACTCATTTAGATGAGTAGCAACACTATCTGTATCCTTCATGTGAAGTTCATGTAACGTTCTCATTAGATACACTTTATTTGATGCTGTATCTTTTTCATATGTATTGCATAACTTTTTCCAAAGCTCCTTTGCACTTTCATAGTCTAATATTGTAAAGTAAACATTATCTGCCAGATGCAATTGAATTGTAGACCTGGCCATTTCATCTAGCTCATCCCAATCATCTTCATCCATGTCAGCATGCTTCTTTGATATTCCATTTACTAGCTTCCATTGCCTCCTTTGAATCAGCACATCTTTAATTTGATTACTCCATAGAGCAAAATTTGTGCCATCAAATTTCTGGATCTCGAAATGGTCTTTGCCCTGCAAGTTATAGCTCCTCCTTGGAACATTGGCACTAGACCCTGATCCACCCGACGTACCTAAAACCTCTGATGCCATGATGGTAGACAACTGAATAGAATGATAATGGAGCTAGAAGAGTCCAAACACCACTAAGGCTCAAAGAAGGATGACCAAGTGTTAGATTCTGGGAGAGAATTTAGCAATCTTCCCAAAAAAATGAATCGATGAACAGTAATGACCAACAAGAAGGATTATGTGAGAATAACAATAAGTGTATCAAGGGGTAAATTGACCATTGTAGTGTCAAAATCTCATAAGACTACAAGTACTCACATGTTTACCTGCATAGTGAATCACTGAATCAACTGCATATAATCAGTTACCCAAAAGAAACCAACTAGGCTTATCAAGCACCTATGAACAACTATCATACATCTCCTATGGCGAGGCTGGGTAAGCCTTCCACTTGCATCATCGAAGAGACCCCAACAGTTGGGTGTCCCCCAGTTAAGAAAACCTCACCACAAACTTCTTTATCAAATCTAAAAGACTTTATGCAAAAAACATAACCACTATATCAATGACCACATGGACGTACATAAGTGGTATCCACAGAAGCATACATAGTGTATATGTGCTCAATATATGCATTAAAATGACACTGAAAGGCTGAATGCACAGCCCAAAGGACTAGCAGCAACACCTGCAAGTGTCTGTCAACTCTGTTGTTTAGGTTCAAAAAACTTGCATAAATTTGCAGTGGGTGTTCCCACCACAACTAACCTTTTGCAAAACCTGTAGTTTTATGAGTGTGGCTAGAAACATGGCCCGAAAGTTGAATACTTATTTTTGGACAAGTACAAAGAACACTCTTCTTGATGTTCTTGAAACTGTGTGAAGAGACCTATGCACGAAAGTACTCCAAAATGCCTCCAAAAATCACCCCAAAATTGCTTCAAAAATAGGTTTTGAAAGCAAAGAATTTAGTTTTAAGGGACCAAAACATCTTCAAGGTGATGTTAACCTCATCTTTCCCCTTCTTCAGACACCACAAGAGTTTTGATGAAGGAAATCCATCTGCCATGTTGTCCAACCTTGCTCTGATACCACTGTGAGGAGTGATTTGTACTTGATGAAGATGAAGTGGTGCTGCAAAAACTTTGCACCACACCAACCAAATGAACTCTAGAGATATGTGATGGGTCCTTTTAGCTTGCCAAAGGATGTATTAGACACCCTATGTACCTTGGAAGATCACTCTCAAAAGGATGAATCAAAACAAATAGGTAGGGGTTGATCCAAAAGTAAAAGACTTGCTATTTTAGTTCATACACCTATTCAGTGTTTTGAACAATATATGAGCACAACAACAATTGGCTTAAATCATTTTTGGGAACTCTAATTAACTTATTAAGCTAACAATCATGAGTTATTTGATAAAAAATTATGGACTACATGTAGAGAAAGGAGTTTAGCAAGTCATAGCTCCATCCCGACATTCAAGGGTTGCAACAGTCATCATACGAGTGAGCAAAGATATGCGAATATCTGATGATCCTGAGAAGCAGTGCTAATTAAATAATAGGTAGTATGATCAACTACACATTGATAACCAGCTCTGAGAAAATCATTGTTATGATGGAGTACTAATAGAGAAGTAAAATATGCAGATATCTCATGAATATATCTCACGATTGAGAAATCCAAATGCAATGAAATTTTGGGACTATATAGTAGACCTAAAGAGCTAACATTACCAAGTTAAATCACTAAAAATAATGCACCATGCTCAGAGAAACCATCTCTGCAATCTGATTGAAAAATAAGAAGTATAACAATGAACAATACACTCACATAGGCATGAAGATATGGTCACAAATGATCATGAATTCAAATGTATATTGAATGGAACTTACAATGAACTTAATGGTACGTGTGTGCCTTGAGATCACACTCTGATATGGCAAGAAGCTCAGCTAATGAGTGTGTATTCCTCGTGACTAAATCATGTGTATGTATAGTGATGATTGGAGCCAAGTTTTGAATTTGAATCTTGCTCACCTAAAACCTCTTTTCCTAATTCTTAGTGATAGATTCTCAATTAACTCAATCACAAGTTCGTGGATTTTCTTTCCCTTCTCATCAAGTGGATTCAACCACTTTGATTCCTTCACTTTTACATCAAGTAAATACTCAAAGAGTTATAAGGGTGAGTTCATAAGTGAACTCTTCAAGACTTTAGCATTTGCTTCAAGTTTCTATGACATTTGAAGACTCAAGCCAACACTTAGACTTGCCATGAACTTGTTCCAATAGCTCCCCCTCAAGTCAAGTAAGCTTGAGTTCTTCAATTTTCCAAGCTTACTTGCAAACCAATCATACCTTTGAATTTATTGAGTTTTGTTCCATCTAATGCTTTGGTTCAAATGTCTACACATTGTTGATGAGTTGACACATATGATAAGCTCACAATGTTCTCTCTTACATAGTGGTAATGTACTTCAATATGTTTAGTCCTTGCATGAAAAATTGGATTGGTAGCCAAGTGAATGGAACTCATATTGCCACAAAAAATACTTAGAGTTCCAATCTCCAATCCAAGATCTGCGAATAGTGTCTTCATCCACATTGCTTCTTGAGTAGCTATAGCAAGACCTCTATATTCATCTTCTGTGGAAGAGAGAGCAACTATGGGTTGCTTCTTAGATGACCATGATACAAGTTTTGACCCTGCAAAAGTAAGGTATCTTGAGGTGCTTCTCTTGTCTTCCTTGGAACCAGCCCAATCTGCATCAAAGAACAACTTTAGACTTAAATCAGATACATAAGGGTAGTATAACCCTTCATTCATGGTCCATTTGAGATATCTAAGTATCCTCTTGGAAGCTTCCATGTGAGGTTTCTTAGGTGTGTGCATAAATTGACTAAGCACACTCACACTATAACATATATCTACTCTTGTCAATGTGGCATAGTTCAAACTACCCACAAGGCTTTGATAACCTATGATGTCTTCTATGAGTTCACCTTCATGTGAGCTCAATTTGTGATTAATCTCCATTGGAGTACCTGCAATCCTGCAATCTTGCATCTTGAACTTTGTCAACAAGTCTTTAATGTATTTCCTTTGAGTAAGAAATAGACCATGGTCTCTGTATACTACTTCCAATCCTATTAAGGATGTAAGTGAACCCAAGTCACTTATCTTGAACTCTTCTTGCATCTGCTCCTTGATCTTCTTTATCCCATCTGTATCATTTCCTATAAGTATAATATCATCCACATACACACACAAATAGATGACTTCAAAATTACTCTTTTTGATGAAGAGTGATGGATCTGCCTTGCTAGGTTGAAATCCTTTATCTTGCAAGAATGAAACAAGCCTATGATTGCAAGTCCTTGGGGCTTGTTTGAGTCCATATAGAGCTTTATTAAGCTTACCGTTGTCATATCCAATGAACACACATTTTTCATCTTTTGGATCCATCTTTCCTATAACTTATGAAGGAACATGAGCATAAGCAATACATCCAAAAATCTTACAATGATCCAAGCTTGATCTTCTTCCATTCCTAACTGATCAGTAATATCTTTGATCTTTGTGACAAAATTAGTCACATTTTTCTTGGAATATTTCTTGAGCATTGTGAAGTCCAACCGTAGTTGGTTCTTTCTGGCCTTTGTGCTTGAAGAGAAGAAGGCCTCAAGTGCATTCCACACTTCCTATGATGTTTTACAACTTCTAATGTGAGGAAACAAAAATCTGAGATAGACTTGAGGAGATAATGTTGGAGTTAGACGTCTGCGGAAGCACGCGAACAGCACAAGGAAGAAGAAGAAGCTTGGAGCACAACACACAAGACTGAATGTATTACTAGAGAATGTACAAAGATAAGTAGCCCATTAGGGCAATAGGCGTATATACAAGCCGGGGGAAAAAAACCTCCTAAAGAGGGAAAAAAGTGCCCCGGCGGTCCTAGAGTGTTCACACACATCACTACCTAAATATATCAACAAATCCCCCCTGGGAGTGATGCGGTGAACAAGGAGCTGGCACTCATGTATAAGGAAGTGCCGAGCTATGTGGAAATCACTCCACAAAAGGAAGTAAGCCCAAAGCTTTGCGGAAAGCTTCAAACTTCTCCCTAGGCAGAGCCTTCGTGAAAAGGTCTGCAATGTTCTCCTGCGTGGGCACATATGCCAAGCTGATCTCCCCAGCAGAGAACCTCTCCCTGACATAGTGATAATGCACCTCAATGTGCTTAGTGCGAGCATGGAACACAGGGTTCCTCGCAACTGCCAATGCGCTCTGACTGTCAGTGAAGATGGTGGTGGCAGAAGGCTGGCCAACACCCAAATCAGCCATAAGGCGTCTGAGCCACACACACTCAACAGTCGCTGTGAAAGCTGCCCTATACTCAGCCTCACAACTGGAAGTGGCCACAGTAGGCTGCTTCTTGCTCAACCAAGATATACATGAGCTACCAAGCATGAAGCAAAAACCACTGGTGGACACACGAGTGTCATAGCAACCAGCCCAATCTGAGTCAGAAAAAGCATGCAAATCTGGCGGTAGTGATCCCCCCTTGGGATAAAACAACCCAAGTAGCCGAGTACCACTCAAGTAGCGAAAGATGCGCTTAACCGCTTTCCAATGCGTGACTCCTGGGCAATGCATAAACCTGCTCATCTGTGAGACAGCAAACTGAATATCTGGCCGAGTAATGCATAAGTAAATCAAGCATCCAACAGCCTGCTGATAGAGAACAGCATCAAATGCATCTCCAGCATCATGAAGACTCAATCGTAAACCTGTCTCCATAGGAGTGGCAATAGGCTTACAGTCTTCAAGGCCAAAACGCTGCAATAATGTGTCAATATATTTCGTTTGACACAAAGCCATTCCACCATCAACTTGCATAAACTGAATGCCCAAATAGTGATGCAAATGCCCCAAATCAGACATCTCAAATGAGGCATGCAAATCAGCCTTGAAATCAGCAATATGCTTCTCAAGAGGACCAGTGAGCAGCATGTCGTCTACATAGACAACAATGATCAGAAGCACATCATTAGCACGCTTAACATATAAGGTGCTTTCAGTTGGACTGTTCTCAAAACCATGTGCAATCAGATAGGCATGTATTTTCTCATACCAAGCACGTGGTGCTTGCTTTAAACCATATAACGCCTTCTTTAACCTGCACACCTGGTTTTCATGCCCTTTCTGCACAAAGCCACGGGGCTGAAAAACATACACTTCTTTATGCAAGTCACCATTCAGAAATGCTGTTTTAATGTCCAACTGATGTACATTCCAACCATGATGGGCTGCAAGTGCACAAATGCTCCGAACAGTAGTCATACGGCATGTAGGTGCAAAGGTCTCATCAAAATCAATGCCTCTTTCCTGCGCATAACCCTTTGCAACAAGCCTAGCCTTATACCTGTCAACTGTACCATCAGGTTTACGCTTCAGCTTGTATACCCACTTAGTGCCAATGGCCTTCTTGCCAGGAGGCAAGTCACACAAAGACCATGTACCATTCTTCATTATAGCATCATATTCAGATTGCATAGCAGCCATCCAATTTTCTGAATTTTGTGCTTCATCAAAAGAAACAGGCTCATTCTCATCACAGAGACTAGATGCAGCCATAGCATAGCAATCTGATGCAAAGGAGGTACTATGAGAGCCTGAACGAGTACGATATGACAAAGGTGCATCTAATTTGCTGTCACGCAAAGTCTGCACCAGCCATTTTGGCATAGTTTTTGCCTGTTCAATATCAGCTCTCTCATCAACAAGTGCATCATGTAAATCTGCATCAGAAATGGAATGATCTGCATCATCATATGAAACCTGCAAAGGCTGAGAAGTTGCCTCATTGGGACCAGCGCTAGCCTGTCCACCTGTAAAAAGAGGCATCAAAGTATCATACATGTCTTTGGAGCTAACAGATGTCTCCTTAGTACATGAAAGCAATGGCTGAATAGCATCTTCCACAAAGACAACATCACGGCTAACCAGAATGCGTTTAGTCTGTGGATGATACAGACGATAGCCTTTACTTTCAGAACTGTACCCAACAAAAATACATTTTACTGCCTTATCATCCAATTTTCTGCGATGTTGTTCAGGCACTAATGCATATGCCAAACAACCAAAAACACGCAGATGAGCAACAGATGGCTTGCGGTCATGCCAAGCCTCATATGGAATGATAGACTGCAACGCTTTGGTGGGACACCTGTTCAGTACATATGCTGCACACATGACAGCCTCAAGCCAGAAACTATGTGGTAAAGCCTGACTTTTGACCATGCACCTCGCCATCTCCATGAGTGACCTATTCTTTCGTTCAGCAACTCCATTCTGTTGAGGTGTATACGGCACTGTACACTGGTGTTTTATCCCACGTTCAGCCAGAAATGCATTAAAATCTGAAGACATATATTCCCCCCCTCGATCAGAACGGAGGGTGCCCATTTTACATGCTGACAGATTTTCAGCCAAAACCAAAAACTGTTTGAAGCACATGAACACTTCGGACTTTGCTTTGAGTGGATATACCCATGCATGCCTGGAAAAATCATCAATGAAAGTCACGAAGTAAAGGTAATTTCCAAAAGAGGGTGTCTGCATAGGACCACAGACATCACTATGTACAAGCTGCAATTTCTGCATAGCCCGAACTGAACCATCTTTTGGAAAGGAAGAACGCTGCATTTTGCCCAAAATACAGCCTTCACAAACATGTTTTCCAGGTGCCTCAAGTTTGGGCAAAGAGGACACCATTTCAGATTTCTGCAGGCGTAACAAGCTAGCAAAATTCAGATGACCAAAGCGTGCATGCCAAAGCTTTGCATCTGACATAGCCTGAGAATCATGAACTGCACATGCCGAATCATTCACATATCTTTCATAGTCTATGAGCTTATACAGCCCACGACATAAAATGCCAGAAGCAATAATCACATCGCCATTTGAGAGATCATGGACTGTACACCTGTCATCAACGAATTTCACAACCAAGCCAATCTTGGCTAATGCAGAAACTGATAACAGGTTCTTTTTGATCCCTGGCACAAATAAAGCATCTGACAAAGTGAAAGAACTACCATCAGCAGTAGTCAGAATGATCTTACCAACTCCCATAACAGGATAAGAGGAGTTATTGGCGCATGTGACAGTATTCCCTGTAGGGGCAGGCTCGAGTGAAGAGAAGAAACTGCGCTGCGAGGTAATATGTTTGGTCGCCCCACTGTCAAAGTACCAAACATCTGAGTCTACTGCAGACATGCACTGATCATGAGAAGATGGGTCAAAACTGCAGACAGTAGTAAACGCCCATTCTTCTTCCTGCACAAGATTTGCAGACTCTGTTTTTGGTGTAGAGGCCTCTGCAACAACCATTCCAGCCTCTTTCTTCTTTGCCTCTTTAGCAGCCAGTTTTGGACAGTTCTTTATAATATGATCATTTCCTTTACAGTACTTGCAGAACAATTTCTGCTTTTCTGATTTCTTCTCATCTTTATCCTGGTTCTTCGATTGTGGAGCATTTGCAGATTTCTGCTTACTAGTAGAAGAGCTCCATTTTCCTTTGCCCTTCTGACTAGCCAGGAAAGCTTGATCTGCAACACGCATAATGGACCTGTTCTGCCTGGACTGATCTTCCTGCAACAGAACAGAGACTAATTCCTCAAATGACAAGGCATTCGGATTGCCTTTCATCATCAATCGAAGAGTAGAGGCAAAACTCTGATATGAATCAGGAAGGCCATTCAGAACGGTCTGCACAAGTGAGCTATCTGGTATAACCTCATCAGCAGAAATCAATTGTTCCTTCAGGTCTTTGATCTTTGTAAGAAAACTGTCCATCGAATCACCTTCATTCATGTGCTCACTCTCCAACTGTTTTCGGAGGTAAGCAACACGAGCCTCATTCCTAGCCTGGTACAAAGTGGTAAGTGTATCCCAAGCATCCTTTGCTGTTCTGCAAGAGCGAATGTGAGGAATAATGGCACGTTTGACAGACAAAGCTATCAATGCATGTGCCTGGGCATCTCTGCCATCCCATCGAATCTGCTCTGCAGTAGGTGCAACAGAAACAGCAGCACGAACAGGAATCTGCGGAATATCATCTTCGACACCATCTTCATCAGCTCCAACACCTGTATTTGCAGTACCTGTCGTTACAGGTGTAACAGGACGTCTTTCAACACCCTGCACAATGTTCCACAATCCTTTTGCAACCAGTACATGTCGCATCATATAAGCCCATAATGGGTAGTTGGTACCATCCAACTTATCCTCAACAGCCAACATACGGAATACATCACTGCTTTCAGCCATGGCCGGTGACTAAAATACCTTGATGCAAAAAATTGACTGTATCTCAAAAAGTTGAACAGAACTGCCCACACGAGTTCTGCTAGACCTGTAGCAGACTTCGAGACGCTTAAACTGGTGAACAGAAACTGGTATATACCTTTGGCACAAAAGGACGAAATAGCCTGCACAAGCACTGCGATAGTGCGTTCGGAGGCCGAAACGAGCTCAGATCGTGATTTCGGCACCACAAAGCAAAGCTGTTTTGATCTCGGAAACACCCTGAGTATGCTCACCAAATTTTGTGCGAATCTGAGACTGCAAACGGAGGAGTGTCGACGGCGCCCTAGAAGAAGCAACGACCTGCTCTGATACCAATTGTTGGAGTTAGACGTCTGCGGAAGCACGCGAACAACACAAGGAAGAAGAAGAAGCTTGGAGCACAACACACAAGACTGAATGTATTACTAGAGAATGTACAAAGATAAGTAGCCCATTAGGGCAATAGGCGTATATACAAGCCGGGGGAAAAAAACCTCCTAAAGAGGGAAAAAAGTGCCCCGGCGGTCCTAGAGTGTTCACACACATCACTACCTAAATATATCAACAGATAAGACCTTGCAAGTGCATCCTTGGAGGATCATGTGCTCAATCTCTCTTGCCCTTCTTATGTAGGTTGACCTTTATTCGTGAAACTTGGCATAACTTCATCTCCAGTTATATAACCATATAGATTCCTACCTTGAAGAGAATCTTCCATCCTTAAAGACCAGGTTGTGTAGTTACCACTATCCAATTTGTCAATTGATGAAGGAAATCCATCTGCCATGTTGTCCAACCTTGCTCTGATACCACTGTGAGGATTGATTTGTACCTGATGAAGATGAAGTGGTGCTGCAAAAACTTTATACTACACCTATCAAATGAATTCTAGAGATACGTGGTGGGCCCTTTGAGCTTGCCAAAGGATGTATTAGACACCCTATGTACCTTGGAAGATCACTCTCAAAAAGATGTAGGGGTCGATCCAAAAGTAAAAGACTTGCTATTTTAGTTTATAGACTGGTTCAATGTTTTGAACAATTCTCTGAGCGCAATTGGCTTAAATCCTTTTGGGGAACTCTAATTAACTTAGTAAGCTAACAATCACGAGTGATTTCATAAAAGATGTTTGACTACATGCAGAGAAAGGGGTTTAGCAAGTCACAACTCCATCCCAACATTCAAGGGCTGCAATAGTCATCAAACTAGTGAGCAAGATATGCTTTTATCTGATGATCCTAAGAAACGATGCTAATGAAACTTTGTAGGATTATAATAGATAGTATGCTGATTCTATCATACTTTAAATCATGGCAAATGATCAACTACACACTCAGAACCAACTTTGAGAAAATCAATGTTCTGATGGAATACTAATAGAGAAGTAAAATATGGAGATATATAGATGACTTCTCATGAATATATCTCACGATTGAGAAATCCAAATGCAACGAAATTTTGGGAGTATATAGTAGACATAAAGAGATAACATTCTCAAGTTAAATCACTAAAAATAATGCATCATTCTTAGAGAAAACATCTCTGCAATCCGACTGAAAAACTGAGAAGTATAACAGTGAACAATACACTCACATAGGCATGAAGATACGATCACAAATGATCATGAATTCAAATGTATATTGAATGGAAATTACAATGAACTTATTGGTACATGTGTGTGCCTTGAGATCACAATCTGATATGGCAAGAAGCTCAGCTAATTAGTGTGTATTCCTCGCGACTAAATCATGTGTATATATAGTGATGATTGGAGCCAAGTTTTGAATTTGAATCTTGCTCACCTAAAACCTCTTTTCCTAATTCTTAGTGATAGATTCTCAATTAACTCAATCACAAGTTTGTGGCTTTTCTTTCCCTTCTTATCACGTGGATTCAATCACTTTGATTCCTTCACTTTTACATCAAGTAAATACTCAAAGAGTTACAAGGGTGAGTTCATAAGTGAACTCTTCAAGGCTTTAACATTTGCTTCAAGTTTCTATGACATTTGAAGACTCAAGCCAACAATTAGACTTGCCATGAACTTGTTCCAACAATCATTGATGAAATCATCGATGATCTCATTGATGACATCACCAACCTATATAAGTAGGGCTTGCCATTCATATCCTCTATCTTTTGGAAACCAATCTTGGGAGCTCAAGGAGACTTGATATCCAAGTTAGTAGTTTCCAAGTTTGAGTTTCAGTTCTAGTTTTATTCCTTCTTTTAGTCTTGTTTAGTTTAGTATTCAAGACATCTTGTCTTGTCCTTTTGTAATCTCATAGTATGAGAACCTATCAGGTTATTTCTTGTACCTAGTTTACCTCTGTCAAGGGAGTTCTTGTAACTCAAATATCTTACTTCATACCTACAATCCCGAGTTGTGGGATCCCTTGTATCTTCTCTAGTCCAATTATCCATAACTATCAATTCCAGGTTATCAAAACTCTTGTAAGAGTTCTATACTCTTGTATTATTTTCTTTTTGTGGATGACATTGTATTCAAAAGTCTACTTCATCAATATTGTCTAGTCTAGTAAATGGGCACATTCTAGTGCTCCGTTGACAATAAAAACAACAATTTAGTCATGATGTACTCATGCAATAAGTATAAAAAATTGGTATATAAGAATTCTATTGCTTATATTTTCAAACCCATAAAAATCAATCCATTTGGGATTATATCTTCAAATTTATGAGTCAAACAATGTAGATGTGTAGCCATAAAAAATGAAACTTGGAAGTTTACAAATCTTGGTTACTCAAAGTATTTGCTTTGTTGACTTATCTCCATTTTTTTAAAGCTCTTTGAATATCTAATCTTTCAAAATCTCATGTGTAAAAAAAATTAATTTTTTCAAGACTCGTAAGACCTAAAAATGGAAAATATAGCTCCTATTACACTTGTAACCTAGTTGTGTCTACCTATTGGAAGTATTGGATTATTGTTAATTGAAAAACATTCAAATCAAATCAAAATAATTTGAAATTTTGAGAGGAAATCCATCCATAAATAAAAATATCAAATAAAAGACAACAATTTTAATTTCATGTAGAATTCTTTTCTAATGTTAATTTTCCAAGTACATATAGCCATCTTTTTCAAATTCCCACTAGAGATAAAGGGACAATATAGATTCATTTATCTTGTAGAATGATCTCCAAATTATTGAGAATTTTAGGATTCTAATTACGACAATGTATTGCAAGTTACTTTAATTTTTCAAGCATTTTGGTTCTATCAATTGTGTAGAATAATAAAAATATTCTTTGATTATAAAAATTACAGCCATGCTAGTCAAAAAGATATCAACTAAAAATTTTGAAATACTACTAATTAGTAAAAAGCTTGGAGTTCAAGGACTATGAAAGCACACAAATAACATAAGGAAAAAGAAGAAGAAGAAGCTTGGAGCACAACATTGAGTGTATTACTAAGTGAATTTACAAAATAAGTAGCACATTAGGGTCATATACATATATACAAGCCTGGGGAAGAGAACTCCTAAAGAGGGAAAAAAGTACCTCGATTGTCCTAAGTGTGTTCTGTGACACATCACTACCAAAATATATCAACAAATAGCCCCTATGAGTGATGTGATGAACAAGAAATTAGCACTCATGTATAAGAAAGTGCCAAGCTATGTGGAACGAAATCAATCCACAAAGGGAACCAAGCCCAAACCTTTGCTAAAAGGTTCAAACATCTCCCTTGGCTGAGCCTTTGTGAAAAGGTTCGCAACCTTATCATGTGTGGGAATCATCAACTAATCCCTTCAACGGAGAGTCTCTCCTTGATATAATGATAGTGTAACTCATTGTGCTTTGTGCAAGCATGGAATTTAGGGTCCCTCCCAATTGTCAACGTGCTTTGATTGTTAGTAAATATGTTGGTGGTAGAAATTTGAACAACATAAGCCAAAAGGTGTCTGAGTGACACACACTCAACAATAGCCATAAAAGATTCCCTATACTTAGCCTCACAAATAGAAGTGTCCACAATATACCTCTTATTGTTTGACCAAGATATGCATGAGATACCAAGAATGAAGCAAAAACCACTTATTGACACACAACCATCATAGCAACGAATCCAATCTGAGTATGAAAAAGCATGTCAATCTAGTAGTAGTTATCCCCCCTTGGGATAAAAGAATCAAAATAGTCAAATACCACTCAAATAGCAAAAGATGAATTTTACTATATGCCAATGCTTGACACCTTAATTATGCATAAACTTGCTCATATGAGAGACAAAAAATTAAATATCAAGTCAGGTTATGCATAAGTAAATCAAGCATCCAATAGCATGTTGATAGAAACAACATATAATGCATTTCTTTCAAGCATCCAATAGCATGTTGATAGAAACAACATATAATGCATTTCCAACATCTTGAAGACTCAACTGCAAACCTCTCTCAATGGGAATGGAAATAGATTTGCAATCTTCAAGGCCAAGGAGTTGCAATAACGTATCAATGTATTTTGTTTGACACAATCCTATTCCCCCATCAACTTGTGTTAACTAAATGCCCAAATAATGATGCAAGAGCCCCAAATTTGACATCTCAAATGAAGCATGCAAATCATGTTGTTATATTATAGTAGTGATGTATGTATTAGGACCATGGGGGCACTTTTTTTTCCTCTTGAGGAGTTTGTTTTTCCCTTGTTTTGTATATATGCCTATAACCTTGATGGATCATATATCTTTTGTACATTCACTTGCTAATACACTCAATGTCGTGTGTTGTGCTTCAAGCTTCTTCTTCTTCTTTGTGTTGTTTACATGCTTTCATAGTCCTTGAACTCCCACAATTGGTATCAAAGCAAGTTTTTGCTTTCTTTAGGGCTCACTTTGACCTTTGAATGCATTATCATAGTGACTATGCAAGCAGCTTTATAATTTTATGCCAAACATATAGACAACTTTTTGGTTTTCCAGTACAAGTGCCTCAAAGTCTACTACAGGTCTAGAAAATATCAATTTGGTATTTTTGTTCAAGTTTTTAAGAACAATCAAATTTTTGCATCATGATATATAATAATTGGCCGTGGTTTAAAACATTGAATGTTGGAATTTGAGGATAACTTGGATGGTTCTAATCACCCATTATGGGCATACATGATGCATCATGTATTGGTAGTGAAAGGCTTGTGCAATATTGTGAAGGGTATTGAAATACATCCTTCTACATTTGCAAAAACAGTGATGGCAGGTGATGCTGATGGTGTTGAAGATGATGATCTTCAATTTCCTAGTCCTGTTGTAGTTCCCATTACATCTACTGTAGAGCAACTTTGTTAAGATGGCAGAGATCCAAAAGCACATGCATGGATAATTCTATCTATAAAATGTGCCATTATCCCTTACATTTGCTCATGTGAAACTACAAAAGATTCTTATGATAATCTTGCCACACTTTATCAAGCAAGAAATGAGGCTCATTTTTCTTACCTTCAAAAACAATTGGAGAGTGAGCATATGAGTGAAGGAGATGCAATGGAAACTTTTTTGACAAAGATCAAGGATTTGAAAGCACACTTGATTTTTGTTGATGAAATATTACTATACATTTGACCTGTGCAAACACTTCTAAATAGCCTTCCATATTCTTATTAGATTTTTGCTTCCACTCTTCATCTGATAATGAAAGGAAATCCAAATTCCTTACTTTTTAGGAGTTAGTCTCTGTTTTGTTGTAGGAATACTAATCTATAGAAATTAGGGCAATTAGTGTTTTGTAGATCAAGCTTTCTTAGATAGTCAAAGGGGCAAAGGTAAATGGAGCTTGTGTACTAGTAAATAAAAATCTACGAAAATTGCACAGTCAAAGAAGAAAGATAAAGATGATAAGAAAATACAAAATCATAAACAACTTTGCAAATATTGTAAGGCAAATGATCATGTCATTAAGACTTGTCCTAAATTTATTGCAAAAGAGGTAGAGAAGAAAGAGGTTGAAATGATCATGTCATTAAGAATTTTTTTAGACTGGCTGCAAAAGAGGGAAAGAAGAAAGAGACAAAGAAGAAAGAGGCAAGAATGGTTGTTGTCGATGCCTCCACCTAAAATAGAATGTTATAACCTTTTTTGGATGAAGAATTGGAACTTACTACTCATTGAGGCTATGCCCCATCTTCTCATAGGCATCGTATGTCTATAGTAGACTCCAATGTTTGGTATTTTGATAATGGTGCAACCAAACATATTACCTTGAAGCATAGTTTCTTCACTTCACTTGAGCCTACTCCTACATGGAACACTATCACATGTGCTAGCAAATCCTCTTATCTTATCATAGAAGTTGGAAAGATAATTCTTACTACTATTGATGGTAGTCCTTTCACATTTTTAGATACCTTATATGTGCTAGGGATCAAGAAAAACTTGTTATCAAACTTGGCACTAGCCAAGATTGGCTTGGTTGTTAAATTTATTGATGACATATGTACAATTCATGAGGGCGAAAAAAGGCCAAAAAAGAGCTGTTTGCTAATGACGGACTAAGGAAATTGACAAATAGAGTCTTTCCACATGTACAAGAATATAACATTGCTGTCTCCTTTAATCGTATGAAGAAATTATTTTTTTAAGACAATATGCTATAAAAGCGCCGCTAAAGTGATGAAGATTCTTGTATTCAGTGCACAATTTTTTGGTTTGATGCAAAAAAAGATATTCTTACATGCCACACAATGCATATTTTTAAATTTCCAAGAAGGAATTGAATTTTGAAGATAAAAAATATTTTTGGATTCACAAAATTCCATGGTCATTCGTTGACAGGGTTTACATCAAATCAAAAGTTTCCATGTGTACAAAGCCTTTTTATCTATAAATACTGGCAAAATTTGTGAATGTCGGTTTCTCGCTTTGAGCATTCTTCTTCTTCTCAATTTGAATGGCTTCTTCTTCTCATCGTCCTTCCAATCATGTAACCTCATGTGAGGTTTACAACAGAAGAGAGGATTCTTTGTGGAAACTTCTTTCTATGAAGGTAAATGAATGGGTAACTATGCTTCCTAGTTGCAGAGGTGCCCATAAAGTCAAGCATGCTAAAAGAGATGACACAAGAAACCATTGGAGGGGACGTATTCTCAGTTTCAAATTGAAGAGATGCGGTTGGTTTGCAAGAGTACAACATATGTACAATGCTAAGGATCTTGTTCTAGAAAATCATATGCAATTCCATTCGTACTGTAAGTGAAGTTTTACAATGCTCTTCTATCATTTCAATTGTTTTTGTATAACAACATATATGTTTTTGTATTGCATATATTTTTCCTTCCACTATTGTGGAGTGGCAACCTGTTGAATGTTTTAGAGGAACATTCTGAGTTCTTCATAAGGAATATGCAGAACTTATGTATGCAGACAAATCTGTTCAAATTTTCAATAGCATAGAGTTATTTGTCCATTTTGTAGATTATGACGTGCCATCAGGGAGGAGCTCTTATGGAAATCTTGTACATCTGCTTGCTCCTTGCATCTCTTCATTAGATTGGGATGCCCTTGATCATTCAACAGTTTCAAGTTTTCTATGCAAAATGAAATTTGACATCCAAAAGGCAATGTTAGCAAGCCGAATTTTGAGAAGGATAAAGATTCAATGGTTTTTTCCTATTCATGTTTTTGTAGCATGCTTTAAAAACATGTTATTACAGAAAACAAAAACAATGTGGTTGAATAGGAGAGTCTCTATTTCAGAGATTGATGATGTTTTAGGTAGGGAATGGGATAGCAAAGAAGTTCAAAAGTTAGGTGACATCATTTTATGTAAAGTTAGTCCAAATTCTCTTTCAATTTCATATTAAATATCTCGACAATCTTTGGTTTTAGGATATGACTACAGACGGTGGAAAAAAAAGCTTGGACTTTGGATAGCCTTGGACTCAAAGGAGAGCTGTCTAGAATTTGAGTTAGAAGTACTGATTCATCTAGATTTTCAATCTAGATAAATAATTATCACTGCAAATTGGAAACTCAAAAATGTAAGGGAGCTCCTAGAATACCTTGATGAGGTATCATCATAGTTCAGATTCTCAATTGATGATGCAATAGTTAACATTAGATCAGAGAAAATATTATCTTGCATAACTTGCCTGCCACCCAGGGTGATCAATTTTCAACCCTTAAGATTGTAACAAGTTAAAAAAAGTTGATTGAATAGAAACCAAGACATTCTTACATAATATATCTCCCTTTTTTAGAAGCTTTTTTTTTCATACTTCCATTGATTTTTCTTTGTAGGATGGTGACTAAGAACGTGACTGATTACATCACTTCAATTATGTCTTTTTATGGACTATATTCACATTGGTATTTTTTTGTTTAATTTCAAGATTCTGATGAGGTTTCTATTGTGCAATGATTATACAAGAACTTGCATGAGTAAATTCTTGGTGACTCAAGAATATAAACCAAGGCATTCTTACATAATATATCTCCCCTTTTTAGAACCTTTGTTTCATACTTCCATTGATTTTTCTTTGCAGGATGGTAACTAAGAATGTGACTGATTAGATCACTTCAATTATGCCTTTTTATGGACTATATTCATATTGGCATCTTTTGTTTAATTTCAACATTCTGATGAGGTTTCAATTGTGCAATGATTATACAGGAACTTGCATATGAGTAAATTCTAGATGAACAATACTTTTACTTTTCAATAACTAGTTTCAATTAAGGTATTTGAGTCTATCCAAGGTGCACATTAGAAATTCTCCATGTTTGTCCGGCCTCAAGCTATGCATGAGAAAGTCTCCATGGTGCACATAACTAGGAATATTAAAGAGGGTGGAGAACCTGGTGCAAATTCCAATTCAAGTGATATTCAAAATATGTAGAGCATGAAGTTTAGTCATATTACAATGTAGACAAGATAAGAGAAGACGACTGATTCAAGCCACTAGGGCAATCCGAGCTTATCAAATCATCCTAATCACTTGAATCAGTCATGTATTACAAACTACCAAAACATGCTTCAAATAATGAATTTTGCATTAAGATTTGATTCATGAGCAATACCATTTTCCATCTCAACTCATCTTATGCATAGTTGCCTTAAGAGGATGCTATGACAAAATGGAAAAGATTGGATGACACGATCGAGACAAGCGATACGGTGTCGAAAAGAATTTATTACTCTTAGACTATTACTAAAATTAAAAGATTAATTGATTAGAATAAGTTTGGATAAATTATGAAAATTTTGACTAATGTTTGATTTTTAATTTTCGCAGGACAAGAAGTTTGATGATTAATATTCAGATAGGAAGTATTTATCTAAGTGTTTACTAATATATTTAAGGGTATAGATGAAAAATCAAGGGTTAGTTAAGGGTTTGTCTATGTTTTGAAAGTAAATGCAAGGGTATTTAAGGGTCAATTGTAGGTTTTGAACATGTTTTATAGGGTTCAAGCTTAGTTTCAAGGTTAATTAAGGATTAATTAATAAATTTAGAGGATTATGGAAGGTTAGAAGATTAGTTTATGGGTTAATTGGGGTTAAAAATCATGGTTTGAAGTTAGTTGAAGGGTAAACCTATGGTTAAGAGATTAATTAAGTAGGTTTTAGTCTATAAATGAGTTAATAAATAGGGTAAATATAATAAATAAAACCTTAGCAGATTATTTCAATAAAAAAATATGTTAATTATTAATTATTATTATTTTCACTAAGGTTATGGTAATAATTAATTTTTTTGATGAGTTTAAATTAATTTATTCTAAAGGTTTGTATTTATTCTAAAGTGATTAAAATAAATAAAAAGGAATTGAAAGTTTGTATTTAAATCTAAAGTCTATGGTCAAGTAAATATTTAATTTGAGTAGTTGTGTGAATTTCTGGGAAAAGAACTAGGAGAAAAACCCACACCTAAATTCTTGTTAAGATATGTTGAGTTGAAGAGGAGTAAATGTAGGCTCCATGGATCAGTTATCTTAGGGAAAATGTGGGCTATGGTGGGCTACTCTCATCTATATAACGAGGGGAGTACGTATTCACAAGCTCATGTGATTTTTCAGGTACTCTATTTTTCTTTGCTCTAGACTATAGTCATTTGTGCACTCATTTCTATGACTGTCCTTTTGGCAGGAGGAGAGAGAAGGCCATCTCTCTTGCTTTTGCAATTTATTCAATTAAAAGCAAATTTTTTTACCTTTTATTTCAGACGTCGCAGAGAAAAAGGAGTGTGTTTTTTCTTTTTATTTCCTCATTTTCTTTCTTTACTTTTTTTCCTTCTTTCTGTTCTTTTCTTCCTTCCTTCTCCCTCTTCTTTAATGATCCCTTTTTCCCTCTCATCTCTTTCTCCCTCTCTTCTCTACCAGTGGCGCAGTAGCACTGCGCACGCAGCACACACACAAAGAGAGAGAGAGAGAGAGAGAGAGAGAGAGAGAGAGAGAGAGAGAGAGAGAGAGAGAGAGAGAGAGAGAGAGAGAGAGAGAGAGAGAGAGAGAGAGAGAGAGAGAGAGAGAGAGAGAAATGAGTATATTTTTATTTTTTTACTTTTTATATTCTTTTTTGTTTTATCTTATTTTATTTGATTATCCTTCCTCCCTCCCTGCAGCCAACCGACGGTGACCAGCAGAGTAGAGAGAGAGAGAGAGAGAGAGAGAGAGAGAGAGAGAGAGAGAGAGAGAGAGAGAGAGAGAGAGAGAGAGAGAGGAAGAGAGAGAGAGACTTGAGAGTTTTGTTTATTTTTTTTCTTTTTTTTATATCTTGTTTTATTTTTTAATCTCCTTCCCTCTTCTCACTGCAGCCAGCCGACGAGGCCGTTCGACAGTAGAGAGAGGAGAGAGAGAGAGAGAGAGAGACTGAGAGAGTTTCTTTATTATTATTGTTTCTTATTTTATTTCTTTTCTTTTTGTTTATGTTTTAAATATTATATGATTTAGATTATATATATATATTTTATGTGTTTAATTTTTCGTTTTATGTTATTATTTATACTAGAAAAGTTTAGGTTTATAATATGTTTATATATATATATATATATATATATATATATATATATATATATATATATATATATATATATATATATATATATATATATATATATATATATATATATATATATATATATATATAATATGTGTGTGTGTGTTTATGTATATGAATATATATATGTGTGTGAATGTATATGTTTTTATTTATGTATGTGTGTGTGTTTTATTAATTAGATTGGTTATATATTAAATGTATGAATTGTTATCCTAAAGTTTTTTGTGTGTTCACAGGTTAGCAAAAAGAAGGAGCAATTTAGCCTTATTTTCTTCCAAAGAATTTATTATTCCTTCCAACTTCTCTATATCCAAATAATTACCCTATTCTATCTTCACTTATCCTTTCCTTTTCTTACCCTTAATCCAAACTTCTTCAAGCCTTAGCTTGTTAGAAACTTATTAGAAAATGCATTAGATTTAGTGATGTTTGTGCCCATGTTAGATGTTTGTTAGAGATAAGTGCATATACCCATGTTAGATGTTTAGTGCATATACCCATGTTAGATGTTTAGTGCATATACCCATGTTAGATGTAAGTGCATATACCCATGTTAGATGTTAGTGCATGTTAGGCATGATTGTTAAATGTTAAGCATGTTAGTTAAGGTAATGCATGTTAAATGTTAAGTACTGCATATTAGATGTTAAGTTATGCATGATAGATGTTAGAAGTTAGGTAGTGCATGTTAGATATTAGGAAATGCATGTAAATGTTAGATATATGTTAGTGAATGTTATCTATGTAAATGTATGCATAGTTAATGCATGAATATTAGATATTAGTGCTTGCATGTTGTGTGTTCGTGCATGTATGTTCATGCATGTGTATGCTAGTGCATGCATGTTCATATGTGTATGCTAGTGCATGTGAGTTCATTATAGGAATGGTATATATGTGTGTTAGTATAAGTTATGTATGCATGTATATGTATGTTATGCATATGTGTGTTAGTGTAAGTTATTTATGCATGTGTGTATGTCATGTATCTATGTGCATGTATGCATGTGAGTTATGTTAGTGCATGTCATGAATGCATGTTCATTTATGCATGTGCATGTATGCATGTGAGTTATGTATGTTTATGCATGTATGTATGCATGTTCATTTATGCATGTATGTGCATGAATGCATGTTCATTTATGTCATGCATGTATGTTAGTGTGCATGTATGCATGTTCATTTATGTTAGTGTATGCTATGTCATGCATGTATGTTAGTGTGCATGTATGCATGTTCATTTATGTTAGAGTATGTTATGTCATGCATGTATGATAGTATGCATGTGATGCATTTTAGCATATGTAATATGTATGAATACGTATAAGTGTATTAAGCTATGTGAATTATATGATGTAATGTATGAATGAATTATTTTATTGCAATGTGTATGTTAAAATAAATGAATGTACTTATATATATGTGTTTTAGAAAAGTTAATTATTTTATATTAAACTAAGTTTTTAAATATGTTAAATTTTAAATGAGTGTTAATCTTTTATAAAATATACTTATATTTCTCATGTGATTTTTTAGATGATATGCAGCCCTGTTGAAGAAAAACTGAAGATTTGAAGTGTGGAAGAATTTACTTAGCTAAAATCTATTGTTTGGCTTGTATAGGATATCATTTTTAAACAGTTTCTTATAGCTTTTGTATAGGAGATCTATTATTAATCTAATTTGCATTTCATCTTATGTCTGAAGAGGCTTCATCAAGTAGTTCCTTTTTACCTACATCTACCTTTGAAATATTATTTCCTAGTCCAGTTGAAGAAATTGAAGAACTAGTTAAAGATAAGATTGTAGAAGAAACTTCTGATCGTAGATTATCTAGAACTTTACCATTAATTTCTATTGTTCCACCTAGTACTGAAGATAGTGAAAATCTTTTTCCACCATCTGTAGCTAGAAACATTGATAATTCTCAAGAAGATTTAAACATAACTAAAACCATAAAAGATCAAGTAGTTAGTGAGAAATTAATCTTACCATCCTATTTTGACGTAGTGGAAAGATATAGAAATGCTTTGCCCTACAGACCTTAGGAAAAGAAATACTTGTTCTGCATAGTCACACTGTGTGCGCCATTAGTGAGACGATTGAATTGATTCACCAGTCGTCACGAATTGCTCCCACATTTGAACCTGACGTGAACAACGGCACAACAGGACATGTATAAACACTTTTCCTTTTCTTGCATATGCATTAGCTTGGTTTAGGCTATGTGGTTGCAGCAGCTTGAGGTGGTCATCTTGCAGAGGCAGAAATTACAAACCTTGTAATTCCCTGGTTGTTGAGGGCTGAGCTTATGCTCTGAGGGCCTCCACGAGAATAGGCAAGTCGTGAACCTCATCTCTTCACCCTGATCATCAAGTACTTGAAGAACTACGCTTGCACACACAACACTTAGATTCTTTGTATTAGGCATTTATTGTTCAACAAATGTATATTTGAAAATTTCACATGCACTCTAGCTTCTGCATCAACTGTCAGGTATATTTTCTAAACTTGAATCTGTTTGTTACTATTTAAATAGGGCTTTAGGAGACATAGGAATTGTTAGATTTAAAGTTTTAAAAAGAGTTTTCATTTGAAAGTTAGAATCTATTTTTCATTATAATATTAGGAATTTCTAGATTTAAAATTCAAAAAGCATTTTCATTTGAAAGTTAGTATCTATTTAGGATTGTTTGATTAGTACGATTTTAGTTTAAAAAATAAAAAAAAAAAGAAACTTATTTGAAAAGTTAGTATCTAGTTTTCATTAAATTATTAAGGATTGTTAGATTAGCATACTTTTAGTTTGAAAATTCAACAAGAATTTTCATTTGAAAATTAGTATCTATTTTTCCAGAATTGTTTAACGATCTTAAACTTAAGTAAAACTGGAACCAAACAATTTAATTAGTTTGGTAAGAGAACAAAAAACTAAAGTTCAAGAAGAAATTAAGGATTATATTAAAAAAATTAAGTCTAGTTCTAACATACATAATAAAACGGATGAGTTATTTAGAAATATGATGTCAAAAACCCAAGGACAAAAAGTAGTTGAAGCAATGCTAAAAGAAAAAGGGAAGTTCACTGGAGTTAACGCAACTAATTATTAAGACATTTTTGAAGACCTAGCAAAACTACATGGTTTGCTAGTAACTAAATGGGTAGCATTTTTTGTAAGACTTGCAATAGGTTCAACCATTAGTGTAATAGAACCTCATAAAGCACTTGAGTGGGAAGAATTTAAAACAAATGCATAAAGAATTTTACTTAGAAGATTATAGTCAACACAGTAGGGAGGATTTATGAAGTGGCTTATCACTCCAAAAACCCAAATATCTCTTACACAATTACATGGAGAATTTATGAAGAGATTTTCACAATTGCCTGAGCAAGATAGGACTGCACTTACACCAAATATAGTTCTTTATTTCCTAAAAGTTTTACCTATAGACATTAGAAGTGAAGTAGAAAGAAGACTAGAGGAACCTGGGAAAAGATATGGTTTAACGGAGGACTGGGCGGTTCTAAAACAAGTAGTAGAAGTAGTAGCACAAATGAAATAGAGGCAATCATTACTATATGATATGAATTTAAGTTTTCCAACAGTAGGTTCACCTACTCAAAATCCTAAAATTAATATAAACTCTAGTTCAACTGAACAAGCGTCAACATCTAAAATCCCTAGTGAGTTAGAGTTTGAAATACTATTTAATAAAATAGATAATATGATGCAGATGCATACAAATATAACTAAAGAAGTGGCAACACTTCAAAACACAGTTCATTCCTTAACTAGTCAAGATAGGACAATTTTAGGTCCTCAGTTTACTCATGCCCCACAAATAAATCCTATACCTATAGCACCTTTAGTGAATCAACCTGTAGCTCAGAATAATGAACGAAGAGGTGCACCTACTCGACGATGTGTTTGGTGCGACTCAACTGAACATATGTCTTATGCATGTGAATCTTTAAAAGAGGCAAAAGAAAGAAAATTAGTAATTGATATTGATAAAAAACTATGTGATTACCGCACCCACCTCCCACTAGCTGTAAATTGGGGAAAAGGTGGAATGCAAAAACTATATGAAAATATATTTGAAGCACAAAGAAGCTCATCTGGGGTTAGATTAGAATGTGATGAAAGTGATCTAGATGATGAAACATCAAATGAAACCAAAAATTATTCAATAGAAGCATTGATAAAAGCTAGAGATGATGAACAAAACAGCATGGAACTCACCTATAGATAATTTCTCTATTTTTTCACATATAACAAATGTGGAAGAAAAGAGAAAAAGAGATGAAACTCAAGATTTAGATGAAAATAATCAAAGAGTAACTAGAAAACAATTAAGAAAAGAGCCTAAAAATGTATAATGTATTGAAAATATAGATTTAGATGAGCAGAAAAGAAGAGATATAAGGGAGGGCAAACAACCTGAGATATCAAACAAACCTAGTGAATTAGATTCAAAGACTAATGAAGAAACAAATAAAAATGAGGGAAAAACAAAGAAACCCAAAAGAATTCCAAAAGCTATTTTAACTTCAGAACTTGAACAAAAAAATGACACAAAAGAAATACTGTATGATATTCTTTTAAAAAGTCAATTGACTATGTCACTTGAACAATTATTTACTATAGCTAAATTAGAATTTAAAGATAACTTCATTAAAATGATTAAAAGAAAAAGATTTCCATTAAATACTGATACTGAAATGCGACAATGTAGATGTAAACTCCTATTTCTAAAGATTCTTTTTCTTCTGATTCTGATGATGAAGAAGAAAGTGAAGGATACGCTAATAAAAAATTTTTAGGACCAATTCTTCCAGATAATATACAAGAAAAATCTGAAAGCAATTACAAAAAGAGTTTTTGGGCCAGGGGAACACCGGAGATTAAAGTAAATTTAGGAGATAGGAAAAATTCTTGTACAACTTTAGCTTTACTAGATTCAGGTTCAGAAATAAACGTAATATCGAAAGAATTATATGATAAATTTAGATGGCCTATAGATAAACAACATGGGTGGATTATGAGAACAACAGACAACGGATGTGGTGCACTTCTAGGAGCTTGTGAAAACATTCCAATTTCAATAGGTGGAATAAGTGAAACATTTCACTTTTTCATACAAGATAACTGTTCTTATGAAATTATCTTAGGACAACCCTTTATCTGTGAAACTCGTATGGAAACAAAAATAATGGAAGATGGCTCTGCTTATGCTAGATTTAGATCAAAAGATGACTTACAATCCTTACAAGTAATGACTGTTAACCCAAACCATATTAGAAATAGAGAACAAATTAGAAAAACACGTATCAGATCACAAGAGAAGATGCACAAGAGTCATCTACCTCTTAGTGATTCTGGAACATACTTTGATCAAAATTTTTACTAGAGACCATTGTTGAGTGGGACAACAGTGGTAACTAGTTTGAAATCTCGCAAAAAGTGTACATAAAATAGAAATTTTTCTGTTTATTTTACATCTTCAAAATTACAAATTTTAAATAGTAAAGATATTCCTAGAAAAATAATGAAAAAACATGAAAAATATTTTAAAGATAAAGGATATATGTCTAAAAATGAAAATATTAAAAATATAATTGAAAATTCTTTTTCTTCTACTTTATTTGAAGAAATTAATGAAACCTTACATGATAAAAAATTATTACATGTTATTCTTTTAAACTCATTAAATGAATATGATTTAATTTTAAAATTTGTTTTTGATTTTCATGAAGTTAAAATTAATACAAAGTACAAAACAGTAGATAAAAAAGTGAAACCTCTAGCTCAAGCTTTACCTGAAGGAAGTGACCAAAAAATAAAACAAGTAGCTAATGATCCCATCTTACATGGCATTTCAAAAATAGGACATAAATTTATTGATGAAACTATTAAATTGATAAAAATAGGAAATGAAGATTCTTTTTTACTGCCTACTGAACGTGAATTGTTTCATGAAATGATAAGAAAACATGGAAAAGCTTTTTCTCTTTATCCTCATGAAATAGGATGTGTTGACCCTAGAATAATATCTCCTATGATCATATTTACTGTAGCCCATATACCTTGGAATCTTCGCCCTATTCCAGTTCCAAAGGCTCATTTACCTGAGCTAATGAAACTGCTTAAGGAGAAGATGCATATGAAAATTTTAGAACCTTCCTCCGCACCTTATTCTAATAGATGGTTTACTGTTCCTAAAAAGAATGGTAAACTTAGATTCATCCAAGACTTACAACCCGTAAATAAAGTTACAATTAGGAGCGTAGGAACCGGCCCTATTGTAGGAGAATTCGCCGAAGCATTTGCTGGGCATTCTATCTATTCTATGGGTGATTTATTTTCAGGTTATGATCAATTCCAGCTTGCTACTGAGAGTAGAGATATTACTACGATGAAGATTCCTTTAGGATTAGTTCGTATGTGTACTCTTCCTCAAGGAGCTACAAATTCGGTAGCACATATGATGAACACAATGAATATGGTTCTTCATGATTTTATTCCTAATGTGACCATGCCGTTTATAGATGATATTTCAATTAAAGGCTGTGAAGAAAAAGAAAAAGATGAAACATTAGATTCTTTAGGTTGTAGGAAGTTTGTATCTAATCATATTTTAGATTGTGAGAAAATACTTAAAAGATTTGAAGAAGTAGGATTGACTTTTTCCATAGAAAAATCAGTTTTTGAAGTTAATGAAGTTTTAATTGTAGGACATTTATGTGGTTACTATGGTCGTAGGCCTTATCCTCAAAAAGTAGATGCTATAAATAAATTATCTGAAACTTGTAATAACATTTGTGAGGTCAGACGTTTCTTAGGAGCATGTGTATTTTATGCTATTTGGATTCTGCATTATGCCCATGTAGCTAATCCGTTGTATGATTTACTTAGGAAAATTAGGAAATTTAAATGGACTGAAACTCATGTTAAAGCAATGAAGAAATTAAAAAGTTTACTTTCTAATGCACCTATTTTAAAACGTGTAAATTATTCAAATAATAAACCGATAATTCTAACTGTAGATACTAGTCCTATAGGAATAGGATGGGTAATAGAACAAGATGATAGTGAGGGAAATAGATACGCTATTAGATTTGGGGCTAAAATTTTACATGAAACTCAAAAAAAGTATCCACAAATAAAACGTGAATAATGGGGTTTAGTTACTGCGTTAAAGACTGATAAGGAGTATTTTATAGGAGCTAATGTAGTGATATAAACAAATTTTTTGCCATTAATAGGAATGATTACTAATTGTTCTTCTCCAAATATAGCTATGTTAAGGTGGATATCTTATATTAAGTTTATTAATCCTGTTTTAAATCATATTTCTGGAAAAACTAACTCTATTGCAGATATGCTTTCTAGGGCTAAGTTTGAAGATGATGACATGATTGAAACTGAATTAAATGTGATCAATTATATTTCTGATGTTTATGTGTATGAAAAATTTAATGAAAATGAATGATATAGGATATTATCTTAGCACTTTGAAGCAATTACCTGTTTGGTCTGCTAATAGATTTAGAGACATTAGGAAACATGCATTTAATTTCTTTCTTAAGGATGGTTTTATTTGGCGTCATGCAAAAGGGAAAATTAGATATCCGTAGCGAGTTTTAGGAAATAAAAATCTTCAAAATAGAGTTATGATAGAAATGCATGAAACTCTTTGGGCAGGACATAAAGGGTTTTACGCGACATATGATAAAATTAGAGAAGCTTATTGGTGGCCAGGTATGTATGTGAATATACATGACTTTGTAAGTTCTTGTACTACTTGTCAGGTACATTCACAATTAGACATAGAGAACCTTTGCACCCTACCTATCCTCCTTGTATTCATTACAAGTGGGTAGTTGATTTAGTGACCATGCCTAAAGGATTAGATAGGATGAGGTATATAGTTTCAGCTAGGGAAGACTTGACTAATCATGTAGAGGGTAGAGCTCTTCGTACTAAAACTACTTATAACATATATAAATTTTTGTTAGAAGAAGTTATTAGTAGATCTGGCTATGTAGAAAAGATAGTAGCAGATAGGGGTGAGTTAGATGCTAGAGAGGCTAGAGAATTCTTTGACCAGTATGGGATTCGTCTATCTCTCACTACTGCTTATAATCCGAAGTCTAATGGTAAGATTGAAATGGGTCATCCCTCTATTGTGAAGCAATTTCTAAGGCCTGCAATGGTGATACAACGTAGTGGCCTAGATTCCTTCCTTTTGCACTATGGGCAGACAGGATGACGTATACTAGATCTATAGGATTTATGCATGTAGAACTAATGCACTATCAGAAGCCGATTTTTCCTATCCAGACCCAGATTATTTCATGGATGACGCTTCCGTGGAATAATGAGATGACTCATGAAGATCTGATTTCTATTAGGATTATGCAGTTAAATCTAGGAAATAAAATAATTGAAGAAGCTGTTCAAAAAGTTAGAGAATCACGTCTTAAAAATAAAATCTATTTTGATAAAAAACATAGACTTAGACCTCATACTATAGAAGTGGATGATTGGGTATTAGTTTATGATAGTACTTTTGATACATAGTATGATGCTAGGAAGAAATTAATTAAAAGATGGTTTGGTTCGTATGTAGTTGTAACTGTATTTGATAATGGTACATTTAAACTTAGAGAATTTGATGGTTCTTTGTTGAAGAATTTGATTGCAGGTAAAAGAGTTAAACGGTTTAAGAAGAGAAATAATGAAGAATATGAGATTGACGAGATTGATGTTGATGATGATGCTGATGAAGATGAAGATGATGATTAAAATATCTATTTAAAATCAGGTGAAAAAGTTTTAATTGAAGATTCTTTAATTTTTTGTGTATATGCACTCCATTACTGAATGTGTTAAAAGGAAATGTTCAAATTTATTTAAAAAAGTCAAGTAGAATTTAAGATGTTAAATATCTGATATATTTATGATTGAAGCATGAAAACTTGTATTTATATGAACTGAGTTAGATAGTTAAATAGAAATTTTGGAATTGGAAGCTTGTGAAAGAAATGGTAGCCTTATTATGAATACATGTATATGCTGAAAGTTTTATTCATTAGTAAGTGGGATTTTTGTATCTTGCTATTTAGTCATGAGATCTGACCTCTAAATGCATTAAAAAAAAAAAAAAACTTCATACCCAATTAGCTTATATGTATGTGTTTGTAGTTGGTGCGCTATGTTGGGCTAGTAGGCGGGTGGAACAACCTTGGTCGGGTGATCAAGGCCACGAGCTGACGCTAGTTTCATCATAGGCCTAACCTTTATGTTGTCATGTGCCTGCATGGATCGGTAGGCGGGTGAAGTTACTCTGGTCGGGCGATCAGAGCCACGAGCTGACGTCGATTTCATGTAGGGCTGACATAGTTTTGTCATGTGCTATGCCGGGTTGGCAGACAAGTGGAATAAACTTGGCCGGGTGGACAAGTCCAGGAGTCGCACCCAGTTTTGGTATAGGTCGATTTGTGAAAAATAAATAAAAAGCTGAGTTGGGATGAAGTAATAAAGAAAAAGAAAAAATGATATGAAAAAAGCAATGAATAGAGAGTCAAACCATAGGAAATAAAAGTAGGAGGTATATAATTCTATTAACTCATGAAAAAGTTTTGGTATATGCTGTTATGCAGGATAAGTTACTTATTCCAAGCAAGTTACATGAACAGAAGGACTATGACACTTATGATTTATTCCTATAAATGCTTGTTTAAATGTGGATTCAGAGATACAACATGATATTTATATGACTTACATCTACTTTGTTTTTTTAATGATTTGTACTAATCTTTTTAATTGCACAAAGTATGAATGCATGATAAAATAAAACTTCGAAAAATTTAAAACTTATTTTCAAAAGAATTTGATATGTTCCACTTGAATCTGCAGGTTGCCCCATCGGGATGATGTGCAGGTTTAGTGGGGGCGGATGTCGGAAAGAATTTATTACTCTTACAATATTACTAAAATTAAGATTAATTGATTGGAATAAGTTTGGATAAATTATGAAAATTTTGATTGATGTTTGATTTTTAATTTTTGCAGGACAAGAAGTTTGATGATTAATATTCAAATAGGAAGTATTTATCTAGGTGTTTTCTAATATAATTAAGGGTATAGATAAAAAATCAAGGATGAGTTAAGGGTTTGTCTATGTTTTGAAAGTAAATGCAAGGGTATTTAAGGGTCAATTGTAGGTTTTGAACATGTTTTATAGGGTTCAAGCTTAGTTTCAAGGTTAACTAAGGGTTAATTAATAAATCTAGAGGGTTATGGAAGGTTAGAAGATTAGTTTATGGGTTAATTGGGGTTAAAAATCATGGTTTGAAGTTAGTTGAAGGGTAAACCTATGGTTAAGAAATTGTTTAAGTAGGTTTTAGTCTATAAATGAGTTAATAAATAGGGTAAATATAATAAATGGAACCTTAGGAAATTATTTCAAATAAAAAAAATGTTAATTATTAATTGTTATTATTTTCACTAAGGTTGTGGTAACTATTAAATTTATTGATGAGTTTAAATTAATTTATTTTAAAGGTTTGTATTTATTCTAAAGTGATTAAAATAAATAAAAAGGAATTGAAAGGTTGTATTTAAATCTAAAGTCTATGGTCAAGTAAATATTAAATTTGAGTAGTTGTGTGAATTTTTGGGAAAAGAACTAGGAGAAAAGCCCACGCCTAAATTCTTGTTGAGATATGTTGAGTTGAAGAGGAGTAAATGTAGGCTACATGGATTAGTTATCTTAGGGAAAATGTGGCCTATGGTGGGCTACTCTCATCTATATAAAGAGGGGAGTACATATTCACAAGCTCATGTGATTTTTCAGGTACTCTATTTTTCTTTGCTCTAGACTATAGTCATTTGTGCACTCATTTCTATGACTGTCCTTCTGGCAAGAGGAGAGAGAAGGCCATCTCTCTTGCTTTGGCAATTTATTCAATTAAAAGAAAATTTTTTAACCTTTTATTTCAAACATCGCAGAGAAAAAGGAGTGTGTTTTTTCTTTTTATTTCCTCATTTTCTTTCTTTAATTTTTTTTTCCTTCTTTCTGTTCTTTTCTTCCTTCCTTCTCCCTCTTCTTTAATGATCGCTTTTTCCCTCTCATCTCTTTCTCCCTCTCTTCTCTGCCGGCGGCACCACAGCGTTGCGCACGCAACAGAGAGAGAGACATGAGTATATTTTTATTTTTTTACTTTTTATATTCTTTTTTATTTTATCTTATTTTATTTGATTATCCTTCCTCCCTCCTTGCAGGCAGCCGACGGCGACCAGCACAGTAGAGAGAGAGCGAGTGAGAGAGAGAGAGAGAGGAAGAGAGAGAGACTTGAGAGTTTTGTTTATTTTTTTTCTTTTTTTTATATCTTGTTTTATTTTTTAATCTCCTTCCCTCTTCTCCCTGCACCCAGCCGACGGGGCCGTCCGACAGTAGAGAGAGAGAGAGAGAGAGAGAGAGAGAGAGAGAGAGAGAGAGAGAGAGAGAGAGAGAGAGAGAGAGAGAGAGAGAGAGAGAGAGAGAGAGAGAGAGTTTCTTTATTATTATTGTTTCTTATTTTATTTCTTTTTCTTTTTGTTTATGTTTTAAATATTATATGATTTAGATTATATATATATTTTATGTGTTTAATTTTTCGTTTTATGTTATTGTTTATACTAGAAAAATTTAGGTTTATAATATGTTTGTGTATATATATATGTGTGTGTGTGTTTATGTATATGAATATATATATGTGCGTGAATGTATATGTATTTATTTATGTATGTGTGTGTTTAATTAATTAGATTAGTTATATATTAAATGTATGAATTGCTATCCTAAAGTTTTTTGTGTGTTCACAGGTTAGCAAAAAGAAGGAGCAATTTAGCCTTATTTTCTTCCAAAGAATTCATTATTCCTTCCAACTTCTCTATATCCAAATAATTACCCTATTCTATCTTCACTTATCCTTTCCTTTTCTTACCCATAATCCAAGCTTCTTCAACGCTTAGCTTGTTAGAAACTTATTAGAAAATGCATTAGATTTAGTGATGTTTGTGCCCATGTTAGATGTTTATAAGAGATAAGTGCATATACCCATGTTAGATGTTTAGTGCATATACCCATGTTAGATGTTTAGTGCATATACCCATGTTAGATGTAAGTGCATGTACCCATGTTAGATGTTAGTGCATGTTAAGCATGATTGTTAAATGTTAAGCATGTTAGTTAAGGTAATGCATGTTAAATGTTAAGTACTGCATATTAGATGTTAAGCTATGCATGATAGATGTTAGAAGTTAGGTAGTGCATGTTAGATATTAGGAAATGCATGTAAATGTTAGATATATGTTAGTGAATGTTATCTATGTAAATGTATGCATAGTTAATGCATGAATATTAGATATTAGTGCTTGCATGTTGTGTGTTCGTGCATGTATGTTCATGCATGTGTATGCTGGTGCATGCATGTTCATATGTGTATGCTAGTGCATGTGAGTTCATGATAGGAATGGTATATATGTGTGTTAGTATAAGTTATGTATGCATGTATATATATGTTTATGCATATGTGTGTTAGTGTAAGTTATTTATGCATGTGTGTATGTCATGTATGCATGTTCATTTATGCATGGGCATGTATGCATGTGAGTTATGTTAGTGCATGTCATGAATGCATGTTCATTTATGCATGTGCATGTATGCATGTGAGTTATGTATGTTTATGCATGTATGTATGCATGTTCATTTATGTCATGCATGTATGCATGTTCATTTATGTTAGTGTATGTTATGTCATGCATGTATGTTAGTGTGCATGTATGCATGTTCATTTATGTTAGAGTATGTTTTGTCATGCATGTATGATAGTATGCATGTGATGCATGTTAGCATATGTAATATATATGAATATGTATAACTGCATTAAGCTATGTGAATTATATGATGTAATGTATGAATGTATTATTTTATTGCAATGTGTATGTTAAAATAAATGAATGTACTTATATATATATGTGTTTTAGAAAAGTTAATTATTTTATATTAAACTAAGTGTTTAAATATGTTTAATTTTAAATGAGTGTTAATCTTTTATAAAAATATACTTATATTTCTCATGTGATTTTTTAGATGATATGCAGCCCTGTTGAAGAAAAACTGAAGATTTGAAGTGTGGAAGAATATGCTTAGCTAAAATCTATTGTTTAGCTTGTATAGGATATCATTTTTAAACAGTTTCTTATAGCTTTTGTATAGGAGATCTATTATTAATCTAATTTGCATTTCATGTTATGTCTAAAGAGGCTTCATCAAGTAGTTCCTTTTTACCTACATCTACCTTTGAAATATTATTTCCTAGTCCAGTTGAAGAAATTGAAAAACTAGTTAAAGATAAGTTTGTAGAAGAAACTTTGAATACAAGAGAATTTGATCCTAGATTATCTAGAACTTTACCATTAATTTCTATTGTTCCACCTAGTACTGAAGATAGTGAAAATCTTTTTCCACCATCTGTAGCTAGAAACATTGATAATTCTCAAGAAGATTCAAACATAACTAAAACCATTAAAGATCAAGTAGTTAGTGAGAAATTAATCTTACCATCCTATTTTGACGTAGTGGAAAGATATAGAAACGCTTTGCCCTACGGACCTTAGGAAAAGAAATACTTGTTCTGCATAGTCACCTTGTGTGTGCCGTTAGCAAGACGATTGAATTGATCCACCAGTCCTCACGAATCGCTCCCACAATGGGCCATCTGAAGTTCTTCGATTGCCCATATCGCTTGTATCGGTCATGTCATAAAAACTTCTCTCCTCTTCACATTTAACGTTTCAACAAGAATAAAGCAAAAAACACACAAAATACAAACATTTTGATGACATGACCAATTCAAGCAATTAGGACAATGCGACATGTCCGATTTCCCTAATCGCTCGAATTGGTTGTTTACCAAATTTTGCCCGTTCCTCTTCACATACATAAATTTTGCTTGAACCATGCAATGAAGTGACTTTTGCTTAGTTCTCAAGAGGATCAATTCAACATTATATTACTCAAGGCATATAAATATAGTTACAATGACCATCTTCCAGATGAAGACTGGTATAATTACATACAATTTGTACATAAATAAATCTTCCAACATATGTTGGTTACACATTAGATTACAATCTTACATTCAAAAAATATATTATTTCATCCTTCTTTTCTGTCCTTTTTGGAGCCCTCACCTCTGTACTGCTTGTGGCCCTTTTTGGAGCCCTCACCTCTACTCTTATTCTTTGGCCCATGCTTCAATGGGGACTGAACAGGAAAACCTTTCTTTTTTTCTTCAAACTTCTCTTTATCTGGTGGTGGTGGTGGAGGTGAGTCTGGATCATAAGGCAAACTGCATGTTTCATAATGGCATTTATTGCTCTCTCTGATCAAGATGACCCATGCATCTAGATAGTTTGATAAGTTTAACTCATGATTGTAAAACCTTCTTTCCAAGAACCTTACTGCATTTGCAATCACTCTCCAACCACATGAGGTGCTATCTTTCTGTAATAGCACACGCATTTGAATGTATCCAAACCTTTTTTCTTCATTCAATTCACGAATTCCTGGAAAGTTCTGATCAATACGCATTTTGAGAAGCTTAGCAGTAGTGCAAGGTAAACTTAAAATCAAAATGGATGGCAAGGCTTTAAAATAGAACACAACAAAATGTATGGCAAGGCTTACACTTTGCAATTTCCATGTTGTGATTGGAGAGAATTCATGAAAAGTGCTTGATATTCATTGAAGTCAATAATAATAAGACTCCAGTGGCCCCTATCGATGAGTGGCATGTAAAAATAACTTCTCTACTGAAAAAAGTGTTACTTATTTTAAAATGAAGATGAATGCTTACTTTTAAATATAGGGGTAGATAATATATTCTACCTCTTCTGTAAAATTCTTTAGAAAGGATTTCACATCTCTATGCATTTACCAAAAGCACTGAGTCACAACAGGATCTATGATGAAAAATTTTCTTCAAACTACTTCCTCACAATGTTGCACAAGGACCCTAGAATTCAAGAAATATAAATTCAGTATAAGAAATACCAAATTAAGGAAAACATTAAGGAAATCCTGTAGATAATACCTGAGTGCAATATTGACTACACTATCAGATATTTCAACATTGAACTCTCTCAACATTTTGTTGTCTTCTGGTGTTATATCAAGCATATATTCCTCTTGCCATGGCATTGCAACATTTAGTATCACCTACCCATCTCCTTTTTTAAGAAGTTCTTTATTTTCCTTTTGCAGCTTCTGAATCTGGTTCAAGATAACATTTTCGTGTGACAACAAACCCTGCTTTTTCCTCTCCTCCTCACAATTTGCTGCATTTCTTGTTGCATGATCATGAGGGACCTAAGTGTGGACCTCTTCAATTACAACTGATGAATTAGATGCTCGTGTTGGAGGTTTATTGAGAACATCAAAGAACTGTTGATCATGGTTATCAATAGGCACAATAGATTTTTCAAACTTATATATGAGCCTGATACAATCACATAATCTTTTGCCATCAATGTCACCCTGTGACAATGAGCTTCACACAAGTAAGCTCATTCATGAAGTCGATTGCAAAAGTCTTTTGCAGCTTCTTGCAAGCATAGAAGATCTTGAGTTTACCACTTCACGTTTACGAAGGACGTGGTCTTCATCATGGAACAGAGATTGGGTGAAATTTGCCTGACAACTCTCATGAAAGGAAGTTTGGGGATTAGGAGTCCCATAAATTTTTGAGCCTTTCTTATCTCCCTCAAAAACTTAACATGGTAATGGACCCTTTTTTTTGAAGACTTCTCTGATGCATTAAGGCCTTGATTACTTGTCCGGGGAGAAGGTCCCTTGTCATCTTGATTCTAGCCATTTTGCTCTTGACCCTGAGGGTACAACTTCCTTGCTGTCTTCTTTGTCCTAGCCACAACCTGCATAAAAAAAGATTTTAAAAGCTTGGAAGAAATTTAAAATGCAAAAAAACTAATGTAAAAAAGCTTTCACAAAGAACTCTACGACATTCAAGAAACACGACTGATCCAAGCGATTAGGATCATCCGAAAATCCCCAGATTGTTAAAAGTCAAGCTTCAAGCTAAAAATTCGTGGGGAATCTTTTATGGACATGTGGAGCAATCAAAGGAAGCCAAAAGCCACGAGATTCCATCAAGAAAAGTCACTCAACCACTCCCCAAGTCATCTCAACTAATTCCTCCAAGTTAGGAGGCTGATTTGGAAAGGTAGTTCCTAGATTTTAGGGGCACACCTCTCACTATAAAAGGAGCATGTATCCCGACTTCTTTTGGGCCATCTTCTTGGAGTTTTAGCTCATGTAAAGTGAGCACTAAGTGCTGGAGTTGTGATAAGCAAGCCCCTTGCTTAAGCAACCCCCTTGCTTGCTTGTTTGTTTTCTTTTAGTAGGCATATCTATGTGTGTGCGCAGGCAGTGTTGCAACTCTCTACCCCTGAGTTGTTAGCATTGGTTCTCCCTCATATGGTATCCATTTGATGTAATTCTTGTCTCATTGGATAGCTATAAGAGTCTATTTTATGCTTACCAATTCTCTGGAGCATTCTCTGAGTAAGCTGGGAGCAACATTCATTTTAGTGAAGTTGTGTGATTGATATCTCTCTCTTTGTGTAGGCTCTGTTGGAAATATTTTGCTCTCTGTTGTAAGGGCTGGTTCTCCTTCTCTATGTATCCATTTGCTATGATTTTGGTGTCATTGGGTAGCTATTAGAGTCCTCTAAAGTTGACATAAGTTTGAGATTCATTCTCTGTATAATCTCTGAGAAAAGTTTGCTGGAGTGAAGTGAGGTCTCTGCTTGACTAGCAGTTGTGAGCATTCAACTAGCTCATGTTGTAGACATTGTTTCTGTTTGTGTAAGCATCCATTTCAAGTGAAATTTGTTTTGTTGGAAAGCCCTTGGTGTCTACTACAGGTCTACAAAAGCTCACTGGAGTTCTCTGCATAAGCTCTGAGTAAGAGCATTTTTGGTGTGCAGAGGTCAAAGAAGGATACCTGTGGAGGTCATTCGCGCTTCATCGTTGCTTAGGGGTTGAGATACTTCCCCCATCAGTGGTATCAGAGCATTTGGGCATCTTGGAGGTATCACATACAAGCAAGAAGACCTCTTGGAGTTGGTGGTTGAAGAGTTGCATCAACAAAAGCTTCTTGGAGGTAGCTCACATCAAGGGGGAGCTATTCTACTCAAATTTGCAAGAGCACAAGGTGTCCATCTAAGGAAAGCTTTGGATTGAGGTAACCTCAGAGCCTCATTTTCATTTTACACACATTGGAGCATTAGCCAAGGGCTAGGTCAAGTATCAAAGACTAGATATGGGAGACTTCAACACTCAAATTGAAAAGCTAGACAAAGGTAACTATCAACCATGGAGATTTAGGGTCTCCAACTATCTTATGGGCAAGGGCCTTTGGGGGTTGATTAGTGGAAGTGAACCAAGACCTAGGTTGGATGAGAATCCAACCAATGACCAGAGAAGGACCTTTAGGGAATGGAATGAAAGAGACAAGAGGGTTATCTTTATTCTTTCCCAACACATTAGCAATAGCATGATCGGCCATATCCAAGACCTGGATTCAAGCATGAAGGTATGGGAGACACTTGAAAGGCTTTATTCAACAAGCACCAAAGCAAGGAAGATCCAACTCAAGAATGAGCTCAACAACCTTAGGAAGAGCTCAGGGAGTAGCATAAATGACTACATACTTAAGGTCAAGGAGTTATCAGATGCATTGGGATCCATTGGAAGCCACGTAGACGATGACGATCTTGTGGCTTATACTCTCAATGGTTTGAGAGATGATGAGAAGTGGAAACCCTTTACCACTTCAGTTTATGTAAGGGATAATCTTCCCGATTTTGAGCAATTGGTTGCTCTCATGGTCACCGAAGAAATGAACATAGGTGGAAGTTCAACTAAAAGCAAAGATGCACAAGTTTTCTATGCAGGTAATCAAAGGGGCAAAGGAAGACAAGGACAAGGAAGGGGCAAAGGAAGGTTTGGAGGAAGGCAAGGCCACTCAAGAAATCAAGGACATGACCAAGGCACCTCATCACAAAGAGGGAGAGGAAGATCAAGAGGAAGAGGAGGACGACATCAACAAAACAGGAATCAAGATGGCGAAGGATGTTACATATGTGGCAAGTTTGGCCACTATGCTAGAGATTGCTACCAAGGAGGAAACCAAAGGAACTATAATCAAGGTTCTTCATACAAAGGCCAAGGTAATTATGCTTCTACAAGTTCAGAAAATGACAATCTCTTGATGATGCACATGAATGGGAATTCAAGCAAAGTAGATAACACTTGGTATATTGATAGTGGATGTAGCAACCATATGAGTTGCAATGCTTCTTGGTTTACTAATCTACATGTTCCCAAAGGTAAAGGACATGTAGAAACAGGTGATGATACAGCCCATGAGATCTCCCATGTTGGAGATGTAGCTTTGGATGACAAGGAGGAAGGAAGATGTCTCAAGGATGTCTTGCATGTACCTACCATCACAAAGAACTTGGTGTCCGTTGGGCAAATGGTTGAAAGAGGCTATCAAGTAAGGTTCAACAAAGGTGGATGCTTTGTGGAGAACCCTAAGCAAGGTTACAAGGTCATAGCAAGAGGAAAGAAGCAAGGGAGACTCTTCACTTTGGAGGTAAATTCTCATTCTACTCAACATGTCTACTTCACATATGGAAACAAGAGGATTTCGGAGTTGGACTTGTGGCACAAGAGGATAGGTCACATCAACATACAAAGAATGAAGGAAATGCAATTCAAGAGGCTGGTTGAAGGTCTTCCCAACTTCCAAGGACAAGGTATGAAGCATTTATGTGAATCTTGTCAACTAGGGAAGCAAGCGAGACTTCCATTCAAGAAGAGTGGCTACATAAGCCAACATCCATTGGAGTTGATACATACAGATGTGTGGGGGCCAACGAAAGAGCAATCCATTGGAGGTAACAAGTACTTTGTCACTTTTATAGATGATTGCACAAGGATGGTTTGGGTTTATTTCATCAAAAACAAATCAGATGTGTTTACATGTTTCAAAGCATTCAAGGCAATGGTAGAGAAGGAAACAGGTACATATATCAAGAAGCTAAGGTCCGATGGAGGGGGAGAATATTTCTCAAATGAGTTTTCTGATTTTTTAATGGATCAAGGCATCAAGAGGCAAGTAACATGCAGGTACACACCCCAACAAAATGGAGTAGCAGAGAGAAAGAATAGATACATTGCCGAGATCGCTAGAGCAATGCTTAATGAGATGAATGTACCTAACATGTTTTGGAGTGATGCAGCAAATACCGCCGTGTATCTAATGAATAGGGCTCCTACCTCAGGGATCCATGGCTTGACACCATATCAAGCCTATTATGGTAAGAAACCTGATCTTTCCCACTTGAAGATATTTGGATGTACTTGTTATGTACATGTGCCAAGTGAATTGAGGCACAAGCTACAACCAAAGGCAGAAAAGTGTGTGTTTCTAGGATATTCAAATGATCATAAAGGTTACAGGTGCTTCAACCCAAACACAAAGGACTTGAGGATATCAAGGGATGTAGCATTTGATGAGCTACTCCCTTGGTATAAGAAGTATGATTGTATGCAGGACTATGAAGAAGAAAAGCATGGACATGATGAAGAACAAATCGACCTAGAGCTAAGCGGCCCAAGGTGTTCCATCAATGAAGATAGTTCAAGCATGAACTCACCATGGAGGGGGAGATCTTCATCAAGCTATGAAGCACAATCAATCAACAAAGGCAAAGCAACATTGGTGGAGTTGGATGAAGAAGGTAATGAAGTTGAAGATGATGAAGGACACATGATGGAGAAAGAAGCCACGTCAAAGAAAGAGATCAAGTTCCCAAGGCAAAGGAGGTTTATTCCTCCAAAAGGTGAAGAAAGGAAGTCTTCTAGAGTTAAGTATCCAACTCAAAGGTTTACTTATGATTCATACATGGCAACACATTATGCATATATGAACAAAGTAGTAGAAGATCATGAGCCCGATTGCTATGAAGATGCAAGCAGGTACACCGAATGGAAAGAGGCAATGCAAGAAGAGATCGACGCACTTGAGGAAAATCAAACATGGACTCTAGTGCCCAAGAAGGAGAACATGAAGGTAATAGGTAATAAGTGGGTGTATAAAGTAAAGAGGAATTCAGATGGATCTATTTCTAGGTTCAAAGCAAGATTGGTGGCTAAGGGTTTTGCACAAACCTATGGAGTGGACTTTGAAGAGACATTCAGCCCCGTGGCAAAGATGAGCACCATTAGGACACTCATTGCAATGGCTGCTAGCAAAGGATGGAAGCTCTTCCAATTGGATATCAAGAATGCCTTTCTCAATGGAGACTTGGAAGAAGAGGTATACATGGAGCAACCACTAGGTTTTGTTCATAAAGAGTTTCCACATCATGTTTGTAGGTTGAAGAAGGCACTTTATGGCCTAAAGCAAGCTCCAAGGGCTTGGAACCAAAGATTGGTGGACTATTTGATCAAATGTGGTTACAATCAATGCAAGGCGGATCCATCTCTCTTCATCAAACAAAGAGGAGAACTTGTGGTCTACATGTGTGTGTATGTAGATGATCTTATCATTACAGGTAATGATACAAAGGGCATTGAGGAGATCAAGGCAAAGCTTGGAAAGGAGTTTAGGATCTCTGATCTTGGAGATCTTAGGTATTTTCTTGGCATTGAAGTTGTATACAAAGAAGAAGGTATTATGCTCATACAAACGAAGTATATTCTAGACCTACTTGAGAGGTTTGGGATGCTACATTGCAAGCCTATTTCAAATCCCATGGAAGTTAATGTAAAGCTAAGCTCCATTGATGGAGAGCCATTAGAGGATGTAACTTTGTATCGATCTATTGTCGGCTCTTTCAATTATGCCACAATAACCAGGCCCGACATAGCATATGGAGTTGGAGTGTTATCACAATTTATGCATAGTCCAAGGACTACACACTTCCAAGCTGCAAGAAGAATGTTGCGATATCTCAAAGCCACTATAAATGAAGGATTGTTCTACTCATTTGATGATGATATGCAGGTCAAAGCTTATTCCGATGCCGATTGGGCCGGTTCGAAGGAAGATAGAAGGAGTACAAGTGGTTACCTAGTCATGCTAGGTAGCAAGATCATCTCATGGATTTCAAAGAAGCAACCCACGGTGGCATTATCTTCCACCGAGGCTGAGTATAGAGCTTTGGCTCAAGTCACATGTGAGCTAATGTGGATTAAGAAGTTATTTATGGAGCTTAATTTGCAGGTTGACACATATCCAATTTTTTGTGACAACATGAGTAGCATTCATCTAGCATCGAACCCTGTCTATCATGCTAGAACCAAGCATATTGAAGTGCACTATCACTTCATAAGGGAAAAGGTGATATCCAAGGAAGTTTCAGTACATCATATTGGTACCAAGGACCAAGTTGCGGACATTTTTACAAAGGCTTTGGATGGGATGAAGATTTCAAAATTCAAGCAATGCATCAACATGAAGGAGCTTGGATGAGGATGAAGAATTGAAGCTTGAGGGGGAGTGTTAAAAGTCAAGCTTCAAGCTAAAAATTCATGGGGAATCTTTTATGGACATGTGGAGCAATCAAAGGAAGCCAAAAGCCACGAGATTCCATCAAGAAAAGTCACTCAACCACTCCCCAAGTCATCTCAACTAATTCCTCCAAGTTAGGAGGCTGATTTGGAAAGGTAGTTCCTAGATTTTAGGGGCACACCTCTCACTATAAAAGGAGCATGTATCCCGACTTCTTTTGGGCCATCTTCTTGGAGTTTTAGCTCATGTAAAGTGAGCACTAAGTGCTGGAGTTGTGATAAGCAAGCCCCTTGCTTAAGCAACCCCCTTGCTTGCTTGTTTGTTTTCTTTTAGTAGGCATATCTATGTGTGTGCGCAGGCAGTGTTGCAACTCTCTACCCCTGAGTTGTTAGCATTGGTTCTCCCTCATATGGTATCCATTTGATGTAATTCTTGTCTCATTGGATAGCTATAAGAGTCTATTTTATGCTTACCAATTCTCTGGAGCATTCTCTGAGTAAGCTGGGAGCAACATTCATTTTAGTGAAGTTGTGTGATTGATATCTCTCTCTTTGTGTAGGCTCTGTTGGAAATATTTTGCTCTCTGTTGTAAGGGCTGGTTCTCCTTCTCTATGTATCCATTTGCTATGATTTTGGTGTCATTGGGTAGCTATTAGAGTCCTCTAAAGTTGACATAAGTTTGAGATTCATTCTCTGTATAATCTCTGAGAAAAGTTTGCTGGAGTGAAGTGAGGTCTCTGCTTGACTAGCAGTTGTGAGCATTCAACTAGCTCATGTTGTAGACATTGTTTCTCTTTGTGTAAGCATCCATTTCAAGTGAAATTTGTTTTGTTGGAAAGCCCTTGGTGTCTACTACAGGTCTACAAAAGCTCACTGGAGTTCTCTGCATAAGCTCTGAGTAAGAGCATTTTTGGTGTGCAGAGGTCAAAGAAGGATACCTGTGGAGGTCATTCGCGCTTCATCGTTGCTTAGGGGTTGAGATACTTCCCCCATCAGTGGTATCAGAGCATTTGGGCATCTTGGAGGTATCACATACAAGCAAGAAGACCTCTTGGAGTTGGTGGTTGAAGAGTTGCATCAACAAAAGCTTCTTGGAGGTAGCTCACATCAAGGGGGAGCTATTCTACTCAAATTTGCAAGAGCACAAGGTGTCCATCTAAGGAAAGCTTTGGATTGAGGTAACCTCAGAGCCTCATTTTCATTTTACACACATTGGAGCATTAGCCAAGGGCTAGGTCAAGTATCAAAGACTAGATATGGGAGACTTCAACACTCAAATTGAAAAGCTAGACAAAGGTAACTATCAACCATGGAGATTTAGGGTCTCCAACTATCTTATGGGCAAGGGCCTTTGGGGGTTGATTAGTGGAAGTGAACCAAGACCTAGGTTGGATGAGAATCCAACCAATGACCAGAGAAGGACCTTTAGGGAATGGAATGAAAGAGACAAGAGGGTTATCTTTATTCTTTCCCAACACATTAGCAATAGCATGATCGGCCATATCCAAGACCTGGATTCAAGCATGAAGGTATGGGAGACACTTGAAAGGCTTTATTCAACAAGCACCAAAGCAAGGAAGATCCAACTCAAGAATGAGCTCAACAACCTTAGGAAGAGCTCAGGGAGTAGCATAAATGACTACATACTTAAGGTCAAGGAGTTATCAGATGCATTGGGATCCATTGGAAGCCACGTAGACGATGACGATCTTGTGGCTTATACTCTCAATGGTTTGAGAGATGATGAGAAGTGGAAACCCTTTACCACTTCAGTTTATGTAAGGGATAATCTTCCCGATTTTGAGCAATTGGTTGCTCTCATGGTCACCGAAGAAATGAACATAGGTGGAAGTTCAACTAAAAGCAAAGATGCACAAGTTTTCTATGCAGGTAATCAAAGGGGCAAAGGAAGACAAGGACAAGGAAGGGGCAAAGGAAGGTTTGGAGGAAGGCAAGGCCACTCAAGAAATCAAGGACATGACCAAGGCACCTCATCACAAAGAGGGAGAGGAAGATCAAGAGGAAGAGGAGGACGACATCAACAAAACAGGAATCAAGATGGCGAAGGATGTTACATATGTGGCAAGTTTGGCCACTATGCTAGAGATTGCTACCAAGGAGGAAACCAAAGGAACTATAATCAAGGTTCTTCATACAAAGGCCAAGGTAATTATGCTTCTACAAGTTCAGAAAATGACAATCTCTTGATGATGCACATGAATGGGAATTCAAGCAAAGTAGATAACACTTGGTATATTGATAGTGGATGTAGCAACCATATGAGTTGCAATGCTTCTTGGTTTACTAATCTACATGTTCCCAAAGGTAAAGGACATGTAGAAACAGGTGATGATACAGCCCATGAGATCTCCCATGTTGGAGATGTAGCTTTGGATGACAAGGAGGAAGGAAGATGTCTCAAGGATGTCTTGCATGTACCTACCATCACAAAGAACTTGGTGTCCGTTGGGCAAATGGTTGAAAGAGGCTATCAAGTAAGGTTCAACAAAGGTGGATGCTTTGTGGAGAACCCTAAGCAAGGTTACAAGGTCATAGCAAGAGGAAAGAAGCAAGGGAGACTCTTCACTTTGGAGGTAAATTCTCATTCTACTCAACATGTCTACTTCACATATGGAAACAAGAGGATTTCGGAGTTGGACTTGTGGCACAAGAGGATAGGTCACATCAACATACAAAGAATGAAGGAAATGCAATTCAAGAGGCTGGTTGAAGGTCTTCCCAACTTCCAAGGACAAGGTATGAAGCATTTATGTGAATCTTGTCAACTAGGGAAGCAAGCGAGACTTCCATTCAAGAAGAGTGGCTACATAAGCCAACATCCATTGGAGTTGATACATACAGATGTGTGGGGGCCAACGAAAGAGCAATCCATTGGAGGTAACAAGTACTTTGTCACTTTTATAGATGATTGCACAAGGATGGTTTGGGTTTATTTCATCAAAAACAAATCAGATGTGTTTACATGTTTCAAAGCATTCAAGGCAATGGTAGAGAAGGAAACAGGTACATATATCAAGAAGCTAAGGTCCGATGGAGGGGGAGAATATTTCTCAAATGAGTTTTCTGATTTTTTAATGGATCAAGGCATCAAGAGGCAAGTAACATGCAGGTACACACCCCAACAAAATGGAGTAGCAGAGAGAAAGAATAGATACATTGCCGAGATCGCTAGAGCAATGCTTAATGAGATGAATGTACCTAACATGTTTTGGAGTGATGCAGCAAATACCGCCGTGTATCTAATGAATAGGGCTCCTACCTCAGGGATCCATGGCTTGACACCATATCAAGCCTATTATGGTAAGAAACCTGATCTTTCCCACTTGAAGATATTTGGATGTACTTGTTATGTACATGTGCCAAGTGAATTGAGGCACAAGCTACAACCAAAGGCAGAAAAGTGTGTGTTTCTAGGATATTCAAATGATCATAAAGGTTACAGGTGCTTCAACCCAAACACAAAGGACTTGAGGATATCAAGGGATGTAGCATTTGATGAGCTACTCCCTTGGTATAAGAAGTATGATTGTATGCAGGACTATGAAGAAGAAAAGCATGGACATGATGAAGAACAAATCGACCTAGAGCTAAGCGGCCCAAGGTGTTCCATCAATGAAGATAGTTCAAGCATGAACTCACCATGGAGGGGGAGATCTTCATCAAGCTATGAAGCACAATCAATCAACAAAGGCAAAGCAACATTGGTGGAGTTGGATGAAGAAGGTAATGAAGTTGAAGATGATGAAGGACACATGATGGAGAAAGAAGCCACGTCAAAGAAAGAGATCAAGTTCCCAAGGCAAAGGAGGTTTATTCCTCCAAAAGGTGAAGAAAGGAAGTCTTCTAGAGTTAAGTATCCAACTCAAAGGTTTACTTATGATTCATACATGGCAACACATTATGCATATATGAACAAAGTAGTAGAAGATCATGAGCCCGATTGCTATGAAGATGCAAGCAGGTACACCGAATGGAAAGAGGCAATGCAAGAAGAGATCGACGCACTTGAGGAAAATCAAACATGGACTCTAGTGCCCAAGAAGGAGAACATGAAGGTAATAGGTAATAAGTGGGTGTATAAAGTAAAGAGGAATTCAGATGGATCTATTTCTAGGTTCAAAGCAAGATTGGTGGCTAAGGGTTTTGCACAAACCTATGGAGTGGACTTTGAAGAGACATTCAGCCCCGTGGCAAAGATGAGCACCATTAGGACACTCATTGCAATGGCTGCTAGCAAAGGATGGAAGCTCTTCCAATTGGATATCAAGAATGCCTTTCTCAATGGAGACTTGGAAGAAGAGGTATACATGGAGCAACCACTAGGTTTTGTTCATAAAGAGTTTCCACATCATGTTTGTAGGTTGAAGAAGGCACTTTATGGCCTAAAGCAAGCTCCAAGGGCTTGGAACCAAAGATTGGTGGACTATTTGATCAAATGTGGTTACAATCAATGCAAGGCGGATCCATCTCTCTTCATCAAACAAAGAGGAGAACTTGTGGTCTACATGTGTGTGTATGTAGATGATCTTATCATTACAGGTAATGATACAAAGGGCATTGAGGAGATCAAGGCAAAGCTTGGAAAGGAGTTTAGGATCTCTGATCTTGGAGATCTTAGGTATTTTCTTGGCATTGAAGTTGTATACAAAGAAGAAGGTATTATGCTCATACAAAGGAAGTATATTCTAAACCTACTTGAGAGGTTTGGGATGCTACATTGCAAGCCTATTTCAAATCCCATGGAAGTTAATGTAAAGCTAAGCTCCATTGATGGAGAGCCATTAGAGGATGTAACTTTGTATCAATCTATTGTCGGCTCTTTCAATTATGCCACAATAACCAGGCCCGACATAGCATATGGAGTTGGAGTGTTATCACAATTTATGCATAGTCCAAGGACTACACACTTGCAAGCTGCAAGAAGAATGTTGCGATATCTCAAAGCCACTATAAATGAAGGATTGTTCTACTCATTTGATGATGATATGCAGGTCAAAGCTTATTCCGATGCCGATTGGGCCGGTTCGAAGGAAGATAGAAGGAGTACAAGTGGTTACCTAGTCATGCTAGGTAGCAAGATCATCTCATGGATTTCAAAGAAGCAACCCACGGTGGCATTATCTTCCACCGAGGCTGAGTATAGAGCTTTGGCTCAAGTCACATGTGAGCTAATGTGGATTAAGAAGTTATTTATGGAGCTTAATTTGCAGGTTGACACATATCCAATTTTTTGTGACAACATGAGTAGCATTCATCTAGCATCGAACCCTGTCTATCATGCTAGAACCAAGCATATTGAAGTGCACTATCACTTCATAAGGGAAAAGGTGATATCCAAGGAAGTTTCAGTACATCATATTGGTACCAAGGACCAAGTTGCGGACATTTTTACAAAGGCTTTGGATGGGATGAAGATTTCAAAATTCAAGCAATGCATCAACATGAAGGAGCTTGGATGAGGATGAAGAATTGAAGCTTGAGGGGGAGTGTTAAAAGTCAAGCTTCAAGCTAAAAATTCGTGGGGAATCTTTTATGGACATGTGGAGCAATCAAAGGAAGCCAAAAGCCACGAGATTCCATCAAGAAAAGTCACTCAACCACTCCCCAAGTCATCTCAACTAATTCCTCCAAGTTAGGAGGCTGATTTGGAAAGGTAGTTCCTAGATTTTAGGGGCACACCTCTCACTATAAAAGGAGCATGTATCCCGACTTCTTTTGGGCCATCTTCTTGGAGTTTTAGCTCATGTAAAGTGAGCACTAAGTTCTGGAGTTGTGATAAGCAAGCCCCTTGCTTAAGCAACCCCCTTGCTTGCTTGTTTGTTTTCTTTTAGTAGGCATATCTATGTGTGTGCGCAGGCAGTGTTGCAACTCTCTACCCCTGAGTTGTTAGCATTGGTTCTCCCTCATATGGTATCCATTTGATGTAATTCTTGTCTCATTGGATAGCTATAAGAGTCTATTTTATGCTTACCAATTCTCTGGAGCATTCTCTGAGTAAGCTGGGAGCAACATTCATTTTAGTGAAGTTGTGTGATTGATATCTCTCTCTTTGTGTAGGCTCTGTTGGAAATATTTTGCTCTCTGTTGTAAGGGCTGGTTCTCTTTCTCTATGTATCCATTTGCTATGATTTTGGTGTCATTGGGTAGCTATTAGAGTCCTCTAAAGTTGACATAAGTTTGAGATTCATTCTCTGTATAATCTCTGAGAAAAGTTTGCTGGAGTGAAGTGAGGTCTCTGCTTGACTAGCAGTTGTGAGCATTCAACTAGCTCATGTTGTAGACATTGTTTCTCTTTGTGTAAGCATCCATTTCAAGTGAAATTTGTTTTGTTGGAAAGCCCTTGGTGTCTACTACAAGTCTACAAAAGCTCACTGGAGTTCTCTGCATAAGCTCTGAGTAAGAGCATTTTTGGTGTGCAGAGGTCAAAGAAGGATACCTGTGGAGGTCATTCGCGCTTCATCGTTGCTTAGGGGTTGAGATACTTCCCCCATCACAGATGTCCCTAGTCGCTTGTATCAATCGTCCTTATATTCTTCAGGAATTATCATTCCATTCTGTTCCCATACAACCAACAATGCAAAATAGCTAAAGCTATGCCTTATAGAACATTTTTACAAAGCCCTGATTATAAATGATAAACACGACCGATTCAAGCAATTAGGGTCATCTGAAAATCCCCGGATGCCCCTATTGGCTTGAATCCATTGTTGGGAAGGATTCAGGTGATGGGAAGAGCTGGCACGGGGTTGGATCAGGCCCCTGGGTGCGCCGTTCCCACGTCCGATGAGCGGTGTCTATGCACTGGGTGCCTCGCCCTCTCTCTAGTATGGCGATCGTCGTAGGCCCCTACCCCTCAGAAGAGATGAGCGAATGTGCATGTGTGTAAGATCGTAGGACACAGAAGTCACGAGATCGGTGTGCAGACAAAGCTCAATGATACAATGTAAATATAGCTGAAGTTGTCCAATAAAATCTGAATAATACAATGATGCTCGCTACAGTGCGGGTCAGTGATACAGAAATCCGCTATAGTGTTAGTGGGCGAATACAAATATGCCGCCACTACAGTGTGGATCGGCCAAATATAACGTAGACCTCCTGCTAAAGTGCAAGAAGTCGCCCTCGAGTCTCGACAGTCTTCAAAACTTTTCTTTTCTTCGGTCTTTCGTCCAAGCTTTACTTCAAGTCTTCCCTTTACTTCATAAATCCATAGTGGCCTCCAATCACGGATTAATCCTCGAGGTAAGATTGATAGAAATATCCACGGGGAAGTCTTTATCTTTGTTCTTCAATCACTTTCTTCACTTCATATAATCTCTGAAATCATCAACCTCGATACTGGAAAGAAGAACCATGGAAATGTCCACGGGGGTATAATCTTCACTTTAGTCTTCAAACTCTTCAACTTTACTTCATATACCCTTTTTTTGTCGAAACATCACACTAAAGCCAGAAATCAATGAACTTTGAAAAAAAATCATGCACACTTCCTTGAGGGATTTCATCCTGACACTGTTGTGTTGTAAAATGATTGATCATGATGACCGATCCAAGCGATTAGGGGCATCTAAAACTTCTCGATGCCCCTAATTGGTTGGATCGATCGTATACAAGCTTCTGTGATCCATCATACCTCACACAAAATGTGTTGTCTAGGGAAAGTTTTGAAAAGCCGGTAAAAAAAACTTGAAGGCAATGGTAAGTCGGTGCTAGCAAGGAGTTCACAAAAAAAATGAAAAAAAGTGAATAGAGGAGCTTAAATAGGTCTCCGGAATGAGTTGATCATTGGTAACATGTGGCACCCTATGATTGGTCCAAGTCATCTAGCCATTACGAATCCGAATGTTACAATGCCACATGGTATCATTTGAGTTGGCCACATCATGTAGCCATTGTGATTCCCAATGTCAATTTGCCACATGGTGCTTGCTTATTGGTCCACATCATGTGATCTTTACCCGGTCCTTCTCGACTATAAATACTAGTTCCCTTCACCATTTCACATTTTCAACCTTCATAGAATTTCTCTCTTCATCACCTTGGCATAGTTGTGCTTCATACTTGATATGACCGATACAAGTGATTACATGCATTTGACCGACCTTTGACTAGCTTATTTCGCTTGCATGAGTAGTGTTCTCCACTAGGACACACTAGAATACCAAGAGATGAGATGGAGGAAAAGAATGTGATCCTAAGTGTTTCTCCATCTGAGAAACTACTCAATTTCATGGTTCAAGAGGGTTTAACAGTGGATTATTTTCCAGATACAATGAGGATATTCAATCCCAAGATAGATTTCAAAGTACTTTTGGAGGAAACAAAAAGCTTTCTGAGGGATGAGTGGGAGAGCTTCCTGGGTGCAGTCAATGGAAAGGAGCTTATTATCTTTGGAAAAGCCTATATCTGTCCACACATCTTTGGAAAGAATCCATTGGATAGGGCAAAAATCACTAGAAAGTGCAAAAGGATATCCCCTTTGCCAGGAAAGCTAGATTTATGGCCAGAGCATGAAAGGGATTGCTCTTTGCTCCCGTTGAACATTGCCTTCTTAATATGGCTTGATGACATGCCAAATGACAAGGAGGAAGAACATGTTCATGTTGAAGAGAAAGAGCCATTTGTTGAGCTGACACTTGAGGGAAGCTCAAAAAGTATGAAAGGTGTCATGGAGATTGTTGAAGAGATCAATCTCCACGTAGAAGAAGAGTAGGTCGAGAATTTTGAAGTGGCTACTTTTAAAGTAGAGACTGCAATAAGGGAGCCAATTGAAGATGTGAAAGTTTATGAGAAGTCCCTTCTTCTCCCAAATCTACCATTTTTATTTCATCTCTGGAAAGGAATTCATTCCACTCTATTACATTTATCAATGAGAAGGGAGAAAGAAAAGAAGAATTTGCATCTGGATTTAGCATTGTCAAATGAAGAATTCAAAGATTCATCAGAAGCTCTTTCAAGCTGTTTCGAAAGAGCTATTTTAGAGAAGCCAACACTTGTTGAGAGGATCCCATAACCGATATCCAAATTGTCCTTCTCAACCATATCCAAGAAAAGGCATTTCTTTGACTCATGGTCCAGCTTTTGTCTAAGATTCTTGGGTATATGAACATATGCTTCACACCCAAAAACTCAAAGATGATCATAATATGGTGGCGTCTTTGTCCATAACTCTTGTGCCACATTCAGACCTTTGGTAGTACTAGGTGAAAGGTTAATCACATGAACTGCAATCAATATTGCTTCTGCCCAAAAGCCTTGTGAAAGGTTTGCATGATGTAGCATAGAAACTACTCTTTCATGAATAGTTCTATTGATTGTTTTAGCTACACTATTCTATATTAGGGTATGAAGAGCTGTAAACTATCTATGAATTCCTCTAGAGTGATAGAAAAGGTTGAACTCATGTGAGGTATACTCACCCCCATTATGTAAACATAAAGATTTGAGCTTAGTTCCTTTTTTAGTCTCAACTAAAGCAAGACATTTTTTGAAAATAGGGAATATCTCATCCTTCGATTTGATAGGATATACCCAAACTTTTCTAGTAGCATCATCTATGAAAGTGAGAAAGTAAAGAGAACCACCTAATGACCTTGTGGGCATAAAACCATACACATCTCTATGAACAAGATCTTAAGGCTGAATTGAAGAGCCAATGTGCATTTTATGCACATTCTTAGTTTGCTTTTCATATTCACAATGCTCACAAAATGAAAAATCAGAGAAAGATAATAGAGGTAAGTAGCCAAAACAAGAAAGATTTTCCATTCCACTATGAGGTATGTGGCCCAAGCAACCATGCCAAATACAAACGATAGGTTGTTCACTAACAGCTAACAAGTGTTCTTTCTATGATAAAAATAAAGGATAAAGTGAGTCAACTTTGCTTCCTTTTTCAATAACCATATTTCCCTTTGATATGCGAAAGGACTAACCATAAGAAACCACCTTATAAACAAGGTCATCAAGTAGATCAACTGACATCAAACTACGTGATAATTGAGGTACATGGCATGGCATACATTATGCATAGTAAATTTGAATCATCAATGAACTACACAACCACATCTCCAATCCCCACAATGTCACACTCGTAAGAGTCACCAAGTCTCATGGTACCAAGAGACTTTGTTGCATAATTAGAGAACCATTCTCTATGTGCTGTCACATGGAAAGAAGCACCAAAATCTAGCAACCGCATGTGGGAAAGAGAATCAACCATAAGAGCCTCAGTGGGTATAGTACTGTCAAGTGTCTAAACATCCACATCATAAAAAATAACATTAATTTCTTCAATCTTCATAGTAAAAGAAGATGGTACAACTAGCTACTTAACATGCCCTTCAACATTTTGTCCTTTACCTTTAGCATTCTTTAATGCATAACAATCTTTCTTCATGTGTCCTTTCTTCTGAAAATAATGGCATTCAATATCCCTCTTCCTTGATTTACTTCTACTCTTATTCCATTGACCATTTCCTTTTTCTTGCTCCTGCCACATTGCTGATTCTTTCCTTAGTAAGAATCATGAACATTATATGCATCTCCACTTTGAGTGCCAACCATAGATTTTCTATGAATCTCCTCACTCAAGAGTGCTCCACATATGCCATCATAGACCACTTTACCACCATGTGCACTATTGATAATAGCTCTGCAAAATGTATCCCAGGATGATGGCAAGGTGCATAACAACAAGAATACTGTCATATCATTATCCACATCCATTTTTTTAGCATGTAACTAGGAGAATATAGGATTAAACTCATTTAAATGAGCAGAAACACCATATGTCTCCTTCATGTGGAGGTCATATAACTTTCTCATCAGATACACTTTATTTGATGCCATTTCTTTTTCATATGTATTGCATAACTTCTTCCAAAGCTCCTTTGCACTTTCACAACCTAATACTGTAAAGTAAATTGCTTGCCAGGTGTAATCGAATGGTAGACCTAGCCATTTCATCCAATTCATCCCAATCATCATCATCCATATCAATATGATTGTTTGAGATTCCATTTAATGGCTTCCAATCTCTGATCTGAATTAGCACATCTTTAATCTAATTCTTCCATACAACAAAGTCTGCGCCATCAAATTTTTGGATCTCAAAATGTTCTCTGCCTTACAAGTTATAGATCCTCCTTGGGAGCACTGGCAGTAGACCCAGATCCACCAGATGTGCCAGAGGTTTCTGATGCCATGATGATAGAGAACTGACTAGAATGAAAATAGAACAGGAATAATCTAGGCACTACAAAGGCTCAAAAAGGGATGAACAAGTGTCAGATTTTGGGGAAAAAATCAACAATCTCCCTAGAAAAATGGATTAATGAAAAACAATATCCAAAGAAAGGGATTATGTGAGAGTGAATGTGCTTACATCAATAAGTGTATCAAGGAGTAAATCGACCACTATCTAGTTGGTAAAACCAAAAAGTCTAGAAAATTTTTGCCAGAGTCTCCTTTGCAAAAAGAGCATATGAACAATGTCAAAATCTCATAAAAGTGCAAGTATTGACATGAAAACTTGCAGAGTGAATCACTAACCCTACTGCATATAATTAGTTACCCGAAAGAAGCCAACTAGGCTTATTGAGCACCTATGAACAAATAGCATACTTCTACTATAGCGAGGCTGGGTAAGCCGTCCACTTGCATCGTCAAAGAGATCCTAACATTTGGGTGTCTCCCAATAAAGAAAATTTCACCATGAACCTCTTTATCAAATGTAAAAGGCTTTATGCAAAAAATGTAACCACTATATCAATGACCATATGGACGTACATAAGTGATTTCCACAAAAGCATAAATATTGTGTATGTGCTCAATATATGTAGTAAAATGGCACTGAAAGGCTGAATTCACAACCTAAACGCTGGCCAATGACATCTTCAAGTGTCTGTCAACTCTATTCTTTAGGCTTAAAAATGTGGCTAGACTTGTAGTGGCTGCTTCCACCATAACTAAAACCTTCCAAGAAACTTGTAGATTTACTAGTGTGACTAAAAACACAACCTCAAAGCTGAACATTCATTGTCAAAGTATTACAGAAAGTACTCTTCTTGATGTTCTTGAACCTGTGTAAAGAGAACTATGCACGAAAGTACTACAAACTAGCTCCAAGAATCACCCCAAAAATTCTTCAAAACAGGCTTTGAAAGCAAAGAATGAATCTTTGAAGGCCCAAAACATGCTTAAGGTAATGTTAAACTTAGTCTTTCCCCTTCTTCAAACACCACAAGAGTGTAGCTTAGTGCAAGAGATTGCTGGCTAATCGAGCTTCAAGGGGAACAATATTAGGATGGGTGACTGGCCTCCCGGGAAGTAATGGGAACCTCTGTCTTCCTTGATTGTTGAGGTCCTCCCTTGCACATAGCCAACAGTGTCAATGGTGACTAGGATGACAAGATATGCCAAGGTCTATGCCTTGGTCTCTACCTTAGTCATAAGCCTTGGGTGGACATGCGGGTGCTTGCTTCACTCACATAAAAGGAACAAAGGTTTTGTGTCAAAATGCTCTGATACTAGCGAATTATTTCTTTAGTGGTACCCAATGGTAGAATCTCCTTCTCAAGAGCTTTGCAATGACACCCTTGCTATAGAAACCCAAACTCCGGTGCCATACATAGTACTCTGCACAGGGAGTGCAAAATACACAAGAAACACATAGTACACATACCACAAACACATATTTCTTAGGTCCTACAAATGTGGTCAAGCTTAGATTCTATGGCTGAGGAGGCAACTATATGTTCTATTAAAGAACATATACAAAAGCGTCGAACAACAATTTGGCCTTTCACATGGACACTAACGATAACAATCTTGACCATTGGAGAGAAGATTTCCTTGAAATCAACACCACGTTGTTGGTTAAAAGCCTTTGCAACAAGTTATGCTTTATACTTTGGAGAAGCACTATCTGATTTGAATTTCAACTTATATACCCATTCGCATGGTAAATCTTTCTTGCCCTTTGGCAAAGGTACTAAATCCCAAGTACCATTCTTGTGAACAGAATCCAACTCACCCTTCATGTTGGTGCATGTCAATCATCAATTGAAGGATTATGAAGAAATGAAGTCAAGAGATTAAGAAGATAACAAATTCAGAAGTTTGAAGGAAGGACATACTCAGAAATTCAAAGCTATGTACACATATGTACATTAGTTCAGATATAGGTGACTCACACTTATGATTAGTCATAAGTTTGTATATATTTGCCTATAAATAGTTTGAAAGAGTCGGGACATGTAGAAGAGAGACATAGAGAAGTGAGTTGAGAGGAATTAGTGATGTACATTGTACAAATCATCCATCAGATGTATGAAGAATATAGAAAAGTGAAAATTTCAGATATGGCGCGTCGATCTTCTCTGTCATTCTCCTTCTGTGTTTAATCTTTTGAGAAATCCTTCTGCACGTATCTAAGTCCATAGCTAATCTATCTATGGCTAGAATTTGAGAGGCTAATTGTAATCAGGTTGAGAGAATTTAGTTTAGGAACATTCATATGTGATGATGTTCTGAGAGTCGACAAAACTGGCGCAGATTTCATGTTCAGAGAAATGAACATTACTCAGTGTGTGGTGTAAAGTTTTACACAAGTGAGGGCTTACAATCTAAGTTGGAAGGTAAGCCATCTATGGCTAAAAGATCTTGATCAAACGGGTTCGACATTGTGAGAGCTGTAACTAAGAAGTTGCAGGTGTCAAAGTCGCTACTACAGAGAAGGTCTGTTACACATAGGTAACTTGTTTGTATGATTTTTCAGAGTATACTAAACCATTTGCAGAGATTTAAGTTGGAGAAGGTGCGCAACCTTAAGGCAAAGTAGTCTACAAAGTTTTATCAAAAACTTTACACAAATGGTTAGTCAATTAAGGATTAATCTGCAGCAGACTTTTCTGAGAAGTTGAATTTTTCAGAATAATTAATTTTCTGATAAATTGGAGAATGATCTCTAAATTTGGTGGAGTCTAAAGTTGATCTTGATATAGAGGTGATCTAAATTCAAGGTTAACTTGTTCTTTTGGAGATTAACACTCTCCATCAGTGGTATCAGAGCAGGTTGTGTCAAAATTGAAGTGAAGAAGACTCCGACTACTGCAGAAATACAAATCTTTACATCTTGAAGGTGCAAAAGGATAAAGGTTGAAGAAAACTTGAAAGTAGACACATTGAAGCTATCAAAAGGATCAGAAGGAGCGAGATTCAAAGTCAAGGTACATTTATTTCTCATAAAGATTAAAGAGTTGACAATACAGGTAAAGAAATAATGGGAGATAGTCTCCAAATTGAGAAGCTGGATAGAGAGAACTATCCTGCATGGTCAATGAGGATGGAAGCTCATCTTATGAGCAAAGATCTGATGGGATACATCACAGGAGATGAAGAAAAGCCAGAATTTAGAGACTCCATTGTTCCAACTAGAGAGGAGCTTGCAGACTTAAAGAATTGGATGAAGAAGGATGCTCAAGCAAGGAGCATAATCTACATGGCAGTCAATGACTATTTGCTTCCTCATATTAGAGGACTTGAAAGTGCAAGTGATATTTGGAATGCTTTGGAGGAGTATTTCCAAAACACAACCAAATCAAGGAAGGCTTCACTATGGGCAAAATTTACTGCCTTCAAGAAGAAGGCCTCACAATCAATCTCTGATTATGTGACAAAGATGAAGGACATTGCAGATTCTCTAGGTGCAGTGGATGAAGATATTGAAGAAGACAAATTGGTAAGACAAATTCTCACAGGGCTAAGAGGAGATGAGAAGTGGAAGCCTTTCATCTTATCTACAGAACTTTCATTAGATCACTTTACTCATGATTTGAATCAATTGTTAGGTCATATGCTAACCTTTGAGAATGATATCAAAGGAGATGATGTTGATAAGAGTGCAGGTCATGCAATGTACTCTAAAGACAAGAAGAAAGCTAACAAAGGGAAGCAACAATCAGGTGAAGAAGAAGGTACTTCAAACCAAGCAAATTTCATAAGAGGAAAAGGAAATGGCAGAAGTAGAGGAAGAGGCAGAAACAACAAAGATAATGCAAGAGCTTGTTGGATATGTGGTAAGACCAATCATCTATCTCATGATTGTTGGCACAATAATCAGAATAATAGTAAATCAGAACTTTAATCAAAGAGCAAGAGGTGGTAGATTTCAGAGAGGAAACTTCAGAGGTAGAGGTGGTAGGAATTCTTTTGGAAGAGGTGGAGGAAGAAGCTTCCAAAATCAATCCTATAATAACACCTACTACAACTATGCATCAGATCAGAAGGAGGACTCGACTCTCATTATGAATGCAACATGTGAAACCTCACATGAGGACATGAGAGTGTTCTATATTGATTCAGGATGTAGTAATCATTTAAGTGGAAATATTGCTTTGATGACTGATTTAGATCGTAATGCAATTAACCATACAGTTCAGACAGGTGATAATACAAAGTATAAGGTAAAGTCAATTGGTTCAGTCAAAGCTAAAGATGGGAGCACTCTTCTGAGTAAGGTTCTTTATGTTCCCACAATCCCAAAGAATTTGATCAGTGTAGGTCAAATTGTGGAAAAAGGATATGAGGTAAGGTTCACCAATGATGGAGTTTATGTTGAAGACCCTAGTCAAGGGTATAAACATGTTGTTACAGGAAAGAAAGAAGGAAGGCTTTTCACATTGAAGGTACAAGGAAATGTTGGACATGCTATGTTCACATATGGAGAGCAGAAGGTGTCAGAATTGGATCTTTGGCATAAAAGACTTGGACACTTCAATGAAAGAGGTATCAAAGAAATGATTAACAATGATTCAGTGCTTGGGTTGCCTAACATTGCAGGTCAACACATGACATACAGATGTGAGGCATGTCAATTAGGTAAGGCTCATAAGCAATCCTATTCCAAGCATGGGTTTATGTATTCAGAAAGACTTGAATTGGTGCATACAGATGTGTGGGGTCCTTCAAAGGACTTTAGTATAAATGGTTCAAGATATTATGTCATTTATGTTGATGATGCTACCAGATGGATCACAATTTATGTGATTAAAGAAAAGTCAGAAGTGTTTAATACATTTAAACACTATCATGCATATGCAGAAAGGATTACATGTCAAAAATTAAAGAGACTAAGGTCAGATGGAGGGGGAGAGTATTTTCAAATGAATTCAATGATTACTTGTGGAATGCAGGTATAAAGAGAGAAGTTACTTGCAGGTACTCTCCTCAACAAAATGGGGTAGCAGAAAGAAGAAATAGGACTCTTGTTGAGTTTGCAAGGTCCATGATGAAAGAGAAGAATTGCCCAAATTATTTGTGGGCAGAGGCTGTAAATACAACTACTTATTTGGTCAATAGATTGCCTTGTAAAGCTTTGCAAAGTATGACATCATATGAAGCTTGGTGGGGTAAGAGACCTACCTTGGATCATTGCAGAATATTTGGATGCTTGGCATATGCATATGTGCCATCTCAATTGAGGCATAAGTTGGAGCCTAAGGCAGAAAAGTATGTATTCATTGGTTATGATGATAAGCAAATGGGATAGAGGTTGTGGAGTCCATCCACAAAGCAATTTCTCGTATCCAAGGATGTTACATTTGATGAGCAAGGTACTTGGTATGCAGGTAAATATAATGTACATGCAGATGATAAAGAAGTAGTGGATCAAAGGAAAGGTAAAGCAAAGATTCAATTACTCGATGAAAATGAAAATAATGAAGTACAGGTTGAAGTTGAAGAGAGGCCAAGGTTTGATCCAGAATATGATGAACCAGAGACTTCAAGAAGTGCAGAAGTTAGGAGGTCATCTAGGCACAAATGGCAACCTACAAGGTATAGCTATGACACCTCATTCTTGACTACTAAAGATTATGCTTATTTGGTAAAAGCAGATGAAGATCCTTCTACATATGATGAAGCCAAAGGCAAGAGAAATTGGGAAGAAGCCATGCAAGAGGAGTATGATGCATTGATAGAGAATCAAACTTGGGATCTGGTTCCTAAACCTAATAGCCAGAAAATTATTGGATGTAAGTGGGTTTACAAAACAAAAAGATTTACAGATGGAAGTGTGTCTAGGTACAAAGCTAGACTTGTTGTGAAAGGGTATGCTCAGACATATGGAGTGGACTATGATGAGACCTATAGTCCTGTGGCAAAGATGACAACAATTAGAACGCTCATAGCAATTGCTGCTTGCAAAGGTTGGAAGTTATCTCAATTAGATGTTAAAAATGCTTTTTTGAATGGTTACATTTCAGATGAAGTTTACATGGAGCAACCAGATGGGTTCAAAGATCAAGTGAATCCAAATTATGTGTGTAAGCTCAAGAGAGCTTTGTATGGATTAAAGCAGGCCCCAAGGGCATGGAATTATAGGCTTGTAAAGTTCTTGAAGGATCTTGGATTTCAAGCATCAAAGGCAGATAGTAGCTTGCTAGTCAAAGCAAGTGAAGATGGATTCATTTATGTTTGTATTTATGTTGATGACATAATACTTACAGGAACAGATGATAAAGGAATACAAATGATCAAGAAGCAGATGGAGAAAGAGTTCAAAATCAGTGATTTGGGGAACTTGTCATTCTTTTTGGGAATGGAGATTTCTTATACCCAACATGGAGTATATGTGACCCAAGAAAGGTATCTTAAAAATTTGCTAACCAAATTTAAAATGGAAGATTGCAGGGTTGCACCCACACCATTGGAAGTGAACCATAAATTGTCTAGATTTGGAGGAGAAGAATTCAGAGACATGAAGCTTTATCAAAGCTTGGTTGGTAGCTTGATTTATGCTACATTAACAAGGCCTGATTTGTCATATGCAGTTGGTATATTTTCACAATTCATGCATTGTCCTAGAAAGGAACATTGGATTGCAGGACAAAGAGTACTTAGGTACATCAAGGGTACACTCAGAGAAGGGCTGTACTATGGATTTACTTCTGATACAAGAGTGAAGATATATAGTGATGCAGATTGGGCAGGTAATGTGGATGATAGAAGATCAACCCATGGATATTTGTGCTATGTAGGAGACAAATTGATTTCATGGTGTTCTAAGAAGCAACATACAATTGCTTTGTCATCTACAGAAGCAGAATACAAAGGTATGGTGGAAGCTGCAAAGGAGGTAATATGGCTAAAGACACTTATGAAGAGTTTTGATGTTGTTCAGAGTATTCCTATTATTTGTGGAGACAATATGAGTTCTCTATACTTGGCAGCTAATCCTGTGTTTCATGCTAGAACTAAGCATATTGAAATACAATATCATTTTCTGAGAGAGAAGGTCATTGATAAGGAGATTGAAGTCATACACACTCCTACAAAAGATCAACTTGCAGATATGATGACAAAAAGTCTAGATGGACCAAAGCTACAGAGATTCAAGGATATGGCAGGAATCAAGAAAATAGAGAAGAACCTCAATTAATGATTGAGGGGGAGCTGTTGGTGCATGTCAATCATCAATTGAAGGATTATGAAGAAATGAAGTCAAGAGATTAAGAAGATAACAAATTCAGAAGTTTGAAGGAAGGACATACTCAGAAATTCAAAGCTATGTACACATATGTACATTAGTTCAGATATAGGTGACTCACACTTATGATTAGTCATAAGTTTGTATATATTTGCCTATAAATAGTTTGAAAGAGTTGGGACATGTAGAAGAGAGACATAGAGAAGTGAGTTGAGAGGAATTAGTGATGTACATTGTACAAATCATCCATCAGATGTATGAAGACTATAGAAAAGTGAAAATTTCAGATATGGCGCGTCGATCTTCTCTGTCATTCTCCTTCTGTGTTTAATCTTTTGAGAAATCCTTCTGCACGTATCTAAGTCCATAGCTAATCTATCTATGGCTAGAATTTGAGAGGCTAATTGTAATCAGGTTGAGAGAATTTAGTTTAGGAACATTCATATGTGATGATGTTCTGAGAGTCGACAAAACTGGCGCAGATTTCATGTTCAGAGAAATGAACATTACTCAGTGTGTGGTGTAAAGTTTTACACAAGTGAGGGCTTAAAATCTAAGTTGGAAGGTAAGCCATCTATGGCTAAAAGATCTTGATCAAACGGGTTCGACATTGTGAGAGCTGTAACTAAGAAGTTGCAGGTGTCAAAGTCGCTACTACAGAGAAGGTCTGTTACACATAGGTAACTTGTTTGTATGATTTCTCAGAGTATACTAAACCATTTGCAGAGATTTAAGTTGGAGAAGGTGCGCAACCTTAAGGCAAAGTAGTCTACAAAGTTTTATCAAAAACTTTACACAAATGATTAGTCAATTAAGGATTAATCTGCAGCAGACTTTTCTGAGAAGTTGAATTTTTCAGAATAATTAATTTTCTGATAAATTGGAGAATGATCTCTAAATTTGGTGGAGTCTAAAGTTGATCTTGATATAGAGGTGATCTAAATTCAAGGTTAACTTGTTCTTTTGGAGATTAACACTCTCCATCACTTCATTGCATGCTCCCACTTGACATGATCCTCTGTCTGCATAGCCTCTTTGTAGAAAGAAGGCTTACCACTATCTTTTTGCATAACAAAATCCAAACCTAGAACATATCTATTAGGTGGATGTGAGACACAGGCAGAGCATCTTAGTGGTTGCTGAATAGGATGACTATTTCTATGATTTGACATTCTCTTGAACATCCCTATGTGCAACATTTTTATGCATGCTAAGTGGAGGACAAGTATCCTTGAACACTACTCTTCTCACTTCAACCTCCTTAATGGGTTGTTTATGAATCTTAGGCTCATTGAAAATGACATCACTACTTTTGATCACTTATCATGTTTGAAGATCCCATAAGTGATATAAAATTTGGCCTCCTTGACCATATCCAAGAGAAATGCATTTCTTTGATTTATGGTCTAACTTTTGTCTAAGATTCTTGGGTGTATGAACACATGCTTCACACCCCAAAACTTGAAGATGATCATAATATGGTGGCTTTCATGTCCATAACTCTTTTTGCACTTTTAGAACTTTGGTAGTACTAGGTGAAAGGTTAATCGCACAAGCTGTAGTCAATATTGCTTCTTCCCAAAAGCTTTATGAAAGGTTTGCATGATGCATCATAGATACTACTCTATGCTGAATAGTTTTATTCATCCTTTCAACTAGCTACACCATTTTATATTGCGGTATAAGGAGCTGTAATCGCTCTATGAATTTCCTTAGACTTACAAAAAAGGATGAATTCTTGTGAGGTATACTCAACTCGATTATCTAAATGTAAGGCCTTACGCATAGTTCCCGTTTTAGTGTTAACTGAAGCAAGCGATTTTTTGAAAGTAGGGAATACTTCATCCTTTTATTTGATGGGATATACCCAAACTTTTCTAGTAGCATCATCTATGAAAATGACAAAGAGAACCACCTAATGACCTTGTGGACATAAGACCACACACATCTATATGAATGAGATCTAAAGGTTGAAATTAAGAGTCAATGTGCATCTTATGCTCATTCCTAGTTTGCTGCATGAGTAGAGAACCATTTTCTATGTGGTGTCACATGGAAAGAAGCACAAGAATCTAGTAGCCATATGCGAGAAAGATAATGAGCCATATGAGCCTTAGTAGGCATAGTACTGTCAAGTGTCAACACATCAACGTCATAAAAAATAACATTGATTTATTTCATCTTCACAGTCAAAGTAGTTGGTGCAGGTAGCTATTTAACGTGCCTATGAGCATCTTGTCCTTTGCCTTTAGCATTGTTTAACACATATCAATCTTTCTTCATGTGTCTTTTCTTGTGACAATAATGGTATTCAGTATCCCTCTTCATTGATTTACTTCTACTCTTATTTTGTTGACCATACTTTTCCTTGTTCTTGCTCCTACCACATTGTTGATTCTTTCCTTGGTAAGAATCATGAACATTATATGCATCTCCACTCAAAAGGCCAACCATAGATTTTCTATGAATCTAGTCACTCACGAGTGCTTCACATATGTCACCATAGACTAGTTTATCACTTGGTGCATTATTGCTAATAGTCATGCAAAATGTATCCCAACAAGAATACTTTCATTTCATTATCCATCTCCATTTTCTGATTTTGTAACTGAGAGAATATAGCATCAAAATCATTCAAATGAGTAGCAAGACTATTTGTGTCCATGTGAAGTTCATATAACTTTCTCATCAGATACACTTTATTTGATACTCTTTCTTTTTCATATGTATTGCATAACTTCTTCTAAAGCTCCTTTGTATTTTCATAGTCTAATACTTTAAAGTAAACATTATCTGTCAAGTGCAATTGAGTGGTAGACTTAGACATTTCATCCAACTCATGCCACTCATCTTCATCCATGTCAACAAGCTTCTTTGAGATTCCATTTAGTGGCTTCAATTGCCTCCTCTAAATCAACACACCTTTAATCTGATTCTTCCATAGAGAAAAGTTTGTGTCTTCAAATTTTTGAATCTCAAAATGGTCTTTGCCTTACAAGTTGTAGCTCCTCCTGCGAACACTAGCACAAGACCCTAAGCCACTAGACATACCTAAGATCTATGATGCCAATGATAGAGAACTAACTAGAATGATAATGGAGCTAAAAGAGTCCAAACACCACTAAGGCTCAAAAAAGGATGACCGAGTGCCAAATTTTGTGAAAAACTCAATAGAGTCTCCCCAAAAAAATGGATTAATGGATAGTAATGATCAACCAAAAGGATTATATGAGAATATATGTGCTCACACCAATAAGTGTATCGAATAGTAACTCGACCACTATATAATTGACAAAATAAAAATCTGGAAAAAATTTTGTAGAGTCTCCTTTGGAGAATGAGCATGTGATGTGTGAAAAGCTCGTAAAACTACAAGGATTGACATGTAAGCCTGCATAGTCAATCATTGAATCCACTACATATAATCAATTAACCGAAAGAAGCTAACTAGGCTTATTGAGCACTTATGGAAAACTATCATACATCTCCTATTACGAGGCTAGGTAAGTCTTCCAACTACATCGCCAAATAGACCTCGACACCTAGGTGTCTCCTAGTTAAGAAAACCTCATCATGAACCTCTTTATCAACTTCAAAGACGTTTTGAAAATACATAACCACTATATCAATGACCACATGGATGTACATAAGTGGTATCCATAGAAGTGTACAAAATGTGTACGTGCTCAATATATGCAACAAAATGGCATTGAAAGGCTAAATTCATAGCCCAAACACTAGCCAACAATGCCTGCAAGTGTTTGTCAACTCTACTCTTAGGCTCAAAAAACATGCATAAACTTGTGGTGGCTTCTCCCACCACAACTAAAAACCTTTCAAGAAACCTATATGTTTATTAGGGTGGTTAAAAAAACAACCTTAAAGGTGAATATTCATTATTGAAGAGGTACAGAGAGCATACCTGTGTAAAGAGAACTATGCATGAAAGTAATCCAAAATGGCTCCAAGAATCATCCAAAAAATGTTTCAAAATAGCCTTTGAAAGCAAAGAATGAAGCTTTGAGGGCCCAAAACATGTTTAAGGCAATGTCAACCCTAATCTTTCCCCTTCTTCAAACATCACAAGAGTGTAGCTTAGTGTCAAGAGATTGTCGGTTAAGCAAGCTCTAGGGGGAATAGTACTAGGGTGGGTGACCTTTAGAGAACTATCGAGAATCTCTATCTTCCTTGATCATTGAGGTCCTCCCTCCTATGTAGCCAACAATGCCAATGGTGACTTTGGTGACTCGGATGACAAGGTATGGCAAGGTATATGCCTTGGTCACTACCTTAGTTGAAAGCTTTGGGTGGGCAGCCGTGTGCTTACTTTGCTTGCACAAAAGCAGCAAAGATTTTGCATCACAATGCTCTCACACCAATGAAGTATTTTAATGATGATGCACCATGGTGACTCTTGTTCTCAAGAGCTCCATGAAATCGAGCTCCAGATACTGCACACGATACTCGATATAGACGTGTAGAATATGTAAAAAACATAGTTTGCAGAGAGCATGAATACAGATTTCTTAGGTGTTACAAAATGCGGTCAAACTTCTGGTCTGTGGCTGATGAGGGCACTATATTTTTTATTAAAGAACATATAAAAAAGTGTTCAACAACCATTTGGCCTTTCAAATGGACACTAATGGTAACATTGAATGGTGATGATATCATTGCTTCTGGCATTTTATGTTGTTGATCATATTGTTGATATATTTAGGTAGTGATGTGTGTGAACACACTAGGACTCCCGAGACAGTTTTTTCCCTCTTTAGGAGGTTTTTTTAGCTTGTATATATGCCTATTGCCCTAATGGGTTACTTATCTTTGTACATTCTAGTGGTAATACATTTAGTATTGTGTGTTGTGCTCCAAGCTTCTTCTTCTTCCTTGTGCTGTTCGTGCACTTCTGCAAACCTCTAACTCCAACAATTGATATAAGAGCAGGTTGTTGCTTCATCTAGGGCGTCATGAACACCCCTCCAATCATAGCCTCAAAATCACACAAAATTTGGTAAGCATACTCAAGGTGATTGAGAGATAAAAAAAGCTTCATCGTGTGCTACCCAAATTGTGATCTGAGCTTGTTTCAGCCTCTAAACACACTATTGTAGTGCTTATGTAGGTAATTTTGTCTTTTTGTGCCAAAGATATATAGAGGTTTTGGTTCACAAGTATAAGCATCTCAAAGTCTACTACATGTTTATCAAAACTTGATAGGTAGTTCTATTCAACTTTTTGAGATATAACCATTTTTTTTGCATCATGGTCTTTTAGTCAGTGGCCATGGATGAAAGCAGTGATGTATTTTGTATGTTGGCTGTTGAGCATAAGTTGGATGGTACTAATTACCCATTATGGGCTTATATGATGCGTCATGTATTGGTTGCAAAAGGAATGCGGAATATTGTGCAAGGTGTTGAAAAATGTCCTATTACATGTGCAACACAGTTGCTGAAGGTGATGCAGACGGTGTTGAAGATGATGATAGTCTTCATGTTCCTATTTGTGCTACAGTTTTTGCTGCACCTACTGTAGAGCAAATTTATTGGGATGGCAGAGATGCTCATACACATGCCTTGATAGCCTTGTCTATCAAACATGCCATTATTGCTCACATTAGATCAAGCTTTCCTCGATAGTCAGAAGGGCAAAGGTAAATGGAGCTCTTCTACTAGTAAGCAAAAATCGTCTAATTCTACACAATCAAAGAAGGATGACAGAGATGAGAAGAAAACAGAAAAAAAAAACATTGTTTTGCAAATATTGTAAAGCAAATGATCATGTCATAAAGAATTGTCCAAAATTGGCTGCAAAAGAGGCAAAGAAGAAAAAGGCTTGGATGTTTGTTATAGAGGCCTCTATACCACAAACAGGTTCTGCTAATCTTGTACAGAATGAAGAACATGTGTTTACTATAGTTTGCAGTTTTGACCCATCTTCTCATGAGCAGTGTATGTCTGCAATAAACTCAGATGTTTGTTACTTTGATAGTGGGGCAACCAAACATATTACCTCACAACGTAGTTTCCTCACTTCACTTGAGCCTGCCCCTACAAGGAATAATGTCACATGTGCCAAAAACTCCTCTTATCCTATTATTGGAGCTTATAAGATCATTATGACTACTACTGATGGTAGTTCTTTTACATTATCAGATGCTTTATTTGTGCCAGGGATCAAGAAAAAATTGATATCAGTTTCTGCATTAGCCAAGATTGGCTTGGTTGTGAAATTTGTTGATGATAGATGTAGAGTTCATGATATGTCAAATGGCAATGTGATTATTGCTTCTAGAATTTTATGTCATGGGCTATATAAGCTCATGGACTATGAAGAATTCGTGAATGATTCAACATGTGTAGTACATGATTCTCAGGCTATATCAGATGCAAAGCTTTGTCATGCATGCTTTGGTCATCTGAATTTTGCTAGTTTGCTACACCTGTAGAAATTTGAAATGGTGTCCTCTCTGCCCAAACTTGAGGCACCTAGTAAACATGTTTGTGAAGGTTGCATTTTGGGAAAAATGTAGCATTCCTCATTCCCAAAAGATGGTTCAGTTCAAGCTATTAAAAAATTGTAGCTTGTTCAAAGTGATGTCTATGGTCCTATGTAGACACCCTCTTTTGGAAACTATCTTTACTTTGTGACTTTCATTGATGATTTTTCCAGGCATGCATGGGTATATCCATTGAAAGCAAAGTCCAAGGTGTTTATGTGCTTCAAAACAATTTTTGATTTTGGCTGAAAAGATTTCAGCCTGTAAAATGGGCACCCTCCATTTTGATCGAGGGGGGGAATATATGTCTTCTAACTTTAATGCATTTTTGGCTAAATGTGGGATAAAACATCAGTGTACAGTGTTGTACATCTCAATAGAATGGAGTTGCTGAAAGGAAGAATAAGTCACTCATGGAAATGGCGAGGTGTATGTTCAAGAGTCAGGCTTTACCACATAGTTTCTTGCTTGAGGCTGTTATGTGTGGAGCCTATGTACTTGACAGGGGTCCCACTAAAGTGCTGTAGTATATCACTCCCTATGAGGTTTGGCATGGTCGCAAGCCATCTATTGCTCATCTATGTTTTTGGTTGTTTGGCATATGCATTAATGCCTAAACAACAATGCAAAAAATTGGATGATAAACCAATGAAATGTATTTTTGTTGGGTATAGTTTTGAAAATAAAGGCTATCGTCTGTATCATCCACATACTAAATGCATTTCGGTTAGTCATGATGTTGCTTTTGTGGAAGATGCTATTTAGACATAACTTTCATGTACTAAGGAGACATCTATTAGCTCCAAAGACATGTACGACACCTTGCTGCCTCTCTTTATAGGTGGAAAGTCTAATGATGGTCCAAATGAGGCAACTTTTTAGCCTTTACAAGTTTCATGTGATGATGCAAATTTACATGATGCACTTGATGAGAGAGCTGATATTGAGGAGGCAAAAACTATGCCAAAGTGACTGGTGTAGACTTTGCATAATAACAAATTACATGCACCTCTATCATATCATATTCATTTTGGCTCTCGTAGTGCTTTGTTTGCATCAGATTTCTATGCTATGAATACATCTAGTCTCTGTGATGAGAATGATCCTATTTTGTTTGATGAAGCACAAAATTCTGAAAAGTGGATGGCTACTATGCAATTAGAATATGATGCTATCATGAAAAATGGTACCTGGTCTTTATGTGACTTGCCTCTTGGCAAGAAGGCCATTGGCACTAAGTGGGTATACAAGCTAAAGCATAAGCCTAAAGGAGCAATTGACAGATATAAGGTTAGGCTTGTTGCAAAGGGTTATGCCCAGGAAAGAGGCATTGATTTTGATGAGGCCTTTGCTCCTACTTGCCGAATGACTACTATTCGTAGCATCTGTGCACTTGAAGCTCATCATGGTTCGAATATACATCAAGACATTAAAACTACATTTCTGAATGGTGACTTGCATGAAGAAGTGTATGTTTTTCAATCCCATGGCTTTGTGCAAAAAGGGCATGAAAACCAAGTGTGCAAGTTGAAGAAGGCATTATATGGTTTAAAGCAAGCACCACGTGCTTGGTATAAAAAGATACATGCCTATCTGATTCCACGTGGTTTTGAGAACATTCCAACTGAAAGCACCTTATATGTTAAGCGTGCTAATGATGTGCTTCTGATCATTGTTGTGTATGTTGATGACATGCTGTTCACTGGTCCTCATGAGAAGCATATTGCTGATTTTAAGACTAATCTACATGCCTCATTTGAGATGTCAGATTTGGAGCATTTGCACATTATTTGGGCATTTAGTTTATGCAAGTTGATGGCTAAATAGCTTTGTGTAAAAAAAAATATATTGACACATTATTGCAGTGTTTTGGTCTTAAAGAATCCAAACCTATTGCCACTCCTATGGAGACAGGTTTATGGTTGAGTTTTCATGATGGTAGAGATGCATTTGATGCTGTTCTCTATCAACATGCTATTGGATGTTTGATTTAGTTATGCATTACTCGGCCAAATATTCAGTTTGTTATCTCACAGATGAGTAGGTTTATGCATTGCCTAGGTGTCAAACATTGGTAGGCAATTAAGCACATCTTTTGCTACTTGAATGCTACCCGACTACTTGGATTGTTTTATCCCAAGCGGGGATCACTACTACCAGATTTACATGCTTTTTTTGACTCTAATTGGGCTGGTTGCTATGACACTCATGTGTCCACTAGTGGCTTTTGCTTCATGCTTGGTAGCTCATGTATATCTTGGTTGAGCAAGAAGCAACCTATTGTGACCACTTCCAGTTGTGAGGATGAGTATAGGACAACTTTCACAGTGACTGTTGAGTATGTGTGGCTCAAATACCTTATGGCTGATTTGGGTGTTGGTAAGTCTTCTGCCACCACCATCTTCACTGACAATTAGAGCGTTGTTGGAGAGAATTTCTCTCTGTATTCTAGTTGAGAACCTTCAACAACATACAAAAAAGAGACACGAGAAGCATTGATAATTTTCAAGACAATATGCTTGAAGAGGAGAAGGAAAAGAGTGATGAAAGATAAAGCATTTCTTTCTACAAAATAGTGCAGGTGTGACAAATGGAACTATGAGAAACACCCTTCCATGTTGAAGATACATTGAAGAACTTCTATTTGTTCGAGAGAAGAAACACTTGAATGGGAAATATTGTGCTCATGTCCATTCCAAGGAAAAATGCTCTATAAACATATTGATTGATGGCCACTCATTTCATTCAAAACCTCTATTTTTTCGGAAAATCCTATTCCTGTAGGAGACATGCACAAAGGGAGTGGAGTTGTGCATGTAGAGAGGCATTGAAGTCCAAGAGTGCATGGGCTAACGGGTAAGAGGAGTCAGACTTCACAAGAGGAGGCGACGGGAAAGGAAAAAAGGGTGGCTGACGATCTTGAGAGAAAATGAGTGCATGCTGAAGATTTTTTTATGGACAGAATTGGCGCATAAGAAGAAGCCGGACGTCAATGATCATGAGGGGGGAGTTCAAGCAAAGAAGCGGAAGAGAACTTGAGAACTCGAGCTCCGGGTGGCAACAACAATGGGCCGCTCTTAACATTCGGAAAGGGAAAAACACGAGAGGATCGGATTCATTAGAGGAAAGGAGGCCTAAATTCATGTGTTCATCTGGCTGGGATCATCTTCTCTGACGACATGCAAGCTCTGATAGTCGACTACGTCATCTTAAAGGATCTAGTGTAGTTTATCATTAACCAATGTTTGCACAACCAGGAGAAGAATGCTATACAAATGCCAATGCTCTACTGTTCTTCAATATTTGAGAATCATAACCAACAGGAGATGCATTGACAAGAGCTGCAACTATGCTTCTAGTGATCTATGCCGTACATGATGCATTTTTGAGTGCTCTGACAAAGAAATCCATCAACGCTCTTCGCTTTCTACCACTTCTGACATCAACTGCGACAAGCTACTGAATCGTATGTTCTTTGTCAATATGCTGAATATCATACCCATGCGATTAAAGAGACATTCTTACATCTTGATGCTGAATGTGATACACAAGCTTTATGTGCAGAGCTTTATGCTAGATGGCTTAATAATTTAACTCTTGATTTGTTTATCCGATTATAATATACTGGTCTGATCACTCAATTTTGAGATCTGACAAACGCTCAGACTACAGAAGAATTTGAGCACTGACTCCATCTGTATAGAACCGTGGATGGAGGAAGCCAACGCCGACTTGATTGACACATTAAAAGAAGTTATTTGATAATGTTTTGATGAATTTGGCAAAGTTTTTTAGAGTTGACTGTCAGTTTAAGTGATTTGTATGGGCTACCGATGTGCAGATTTCTGACCAATGCTTCATCTGATGTGGAAGCGATTCATCATCAGACGTGGAAGCGATTCATCAAGAGATAGCGGAAATATTTCAGTAATGAGTCGATGATTAATATGGTATAGTTTTTTTTAATATTGAAATTTTGAGATACTTTATTATAATCATATGCTTATGATTGATGTAAAACTTTTCTTTCTATTTAATGAAACCCACAATCTCTGTTAAACTGACTATCATCTGTGATGAAGACGCAGAATGTTCATTTTGCTATAAATACTTTAATCTGCAAATACTAGTTTGACGAGAATGGATTAGTATGCTTTCTGACAATTGCTGCATGTGAAGTTTAAAGTGTTGGAAAGCGATTTGACTTAACATTTCATCGCCTGCATACGTGAAAAAGGAAAAATTTCACGAATGACTATCTCTGACTACCTTCAAGGCAGATAATATTCTAATCTCAATTTGGATGTGATTGCTTGTTCATATGAAGGAATCCAATTGTCTTGAAGCACTTTATTCTTTGCCAAACGATTATGTTACTTGCATCTTCTTTCATTGAGTTAGTAGGAGATCAAAATATATCATTATGTTTGTTGTAGTAATTTCCCTTGATGCTTCAATCATGTAATTGAAGAATGGAAGAAACAGATGATTTCCGTTATCAATATAAAGGAATTGAAAAAGATCGAACACAGACTTCCTTTTGCTGAATATTGAAATCATGCATACATATGTCAGAATTGCAAAGATCTTGAGTACGAAATGAAATTTGATTAAGCCTTGTTCTCTTAAATTATATAAGGACATTGGTAATTGTTTTTGATGATCAAAATACATATGTACAATTTTATGGTTGTCATATGACCATAGCTCATGAGACAAGTCTGATCTTTTATATTTGAAATATAAGTTCGATTCACTTTGTGGTGAGAAAGGGGTTTACCACAATTTTTTATCTTATTTCTTTTGTTCACATATACTCCATTCAAAACCTACAACCTATTGTCCGTGGCCGCGTAGCCTAGTGGCTGACGCCTTGAAGCTGCAGGGGGATGTCCTGAGTTCAAGTCCTGGCCGGACATATCCATGAGTCAATCATGAAGGATGCCTCTACCTTAAGAGGTTGGGTGTGTGAGTGTGTATTTCAATTTCAGTATGCTTTCCAATTTCCTTGTACCCTCAAAAAAAAAAAAAAAACCTACAACCTACAAGATTATAGTGAACACTTCTTTTGCCTAAATTTTCATTGTGAATACATAGGTCTTATCGAGCATTCAAATGTCTTTCTTGCTTGAAGTATGACATTTAACATTATTTCGTAAAAAGGTCATGAGAATATGATAAATTTGATAAGGTTTCTCTTTTGATTTGATCAATTCTCTCTGAAATTCCATTGAGTTACTAATAAACTTTTTGAGTTCTCATCACTGCACCTGAGATTGCTCCAAGCAACCCACGTGTGCTGTTGGAATCGGCGACTACCTTGATCCACCAATCGTTGCTTTTGCGCCTACAACGCAATGGCAGTTGGGAGGAACCCTCTATTCCATGCTCGCACTAAACAAATTGAGGTGCATTATCATTATGTCAGGGAGGGGTTCTTTGTTGGAGAGATCAGCTTGGCATATGTGCCCATGCACGAGAACATTGTAGATCTTTTTGTGAAGGCTCTATTTAGGGAGAAGTTTGAAGCTTTTCGCAGAGCTTTGGGCTTACAACCTTTTGTGGATTAATTCCACATAGCTTGGCACTTCCTTATACATGAGTGCAAGCTCCTTTTTCACCACATCACTCTCAGAAGGGATTTATTGATATATTTAGGTAATGATATGTGTGAACACACTAGGACCATTGGGGCACTTTTTTCCCTCTTTAGGAGGGGTTTTCCCGTTGGCTTGTATATACACCTATTTCCCTAATAAGTTGCTTACCTTTGTACATTCTAGTGGTAATACATTCAGCATTATGTGTTGTGCTCCAAGCTTCTTCTTCTTCCTTGTGTTGTTCGTGTGCTTCTGCAGACCTCTAACTCCAACACATATAAGCTCATATATTATGCAAAATCGAAGAATGATTCAACATGTGAAAATCATGATTCTCAGGCTATTTTTGATGTGCAACTTTGGCATGAACACTTCAATCATTTGAATTTTGCTAGTTTGCTTCACTTGTAGAAATCTGAAATGGTGTTTTCTTTGCCCAAACTTGAGGTACCTTCTAACATGATTGTTTTATCCCAAGGGGGATCATTAATCCTAGATTTACATGCTTTTTTGAATCAAATTGGGCTAATGGAACTTGTATGCCCACCAATGGTTTTTGCTTCATACTTGGTAGTTCATGCATATCTTGATTGAGTAAAAAACAATCTATTGTGGCCACTTCTAGTTGTGAGGTTGTTGAGTGTGTGTGGATTAAGCATATTTTTGACTGATTTGGGTGTTGATTAGTCTTTTACCTTAATCATCTTTATGGATAGTAAGAGTGCATTAGAAATTGTGAGGAACTTTGTGTTCTATGCTTGTACAAATCACATTCAGATGCACTATCATTAGATCAAGGAGAGACTCTCTACTGGAAAGATCAACTTGTCTTATGTGCCCACATAAGATAATGTTGTAGACCTTTTCACCAAGGCTTTTCCTAGGGAAAAGTTTGAAGCTTTTTGCAAAGCTTTGGGCTTACTTCCTTTTGTGGATTTATTTCATTCCACATAACGTGGCACTTCCTTATGCAGGAGTGCCAACTCCTTGTTCACCACATCACTCCCAAGGGGTGATTTTTTGATATAATCTAGTAGTGATGTGTGTGAATACACTTAGGAACATTAGGGCACTTTTTTCCCCAATTTAGAAGTTTTTCTCCCCGCTTGCATATACACCTAAAACCCTAATGGATCATATATCTTTTGTACATTCACGTGGTAATACACTTAGTGTTATGCATTGTGCTCCAAACTTCTTCTTCTTCCTTGTGTTGTTTGTGAAAAAGCAAAAATTTTATGAATGACTATCTTTGACTACCTTCAACGCAGATAATATTCTAATCTCAATTCGGATGTGATTGCTTGTTCATATGAAGGAATTCCAATTGTCTTGAAGCACTTTATTCTTTGCCAAACGATTATGTTACTTGCATCTTCTTTCATTGAGTTAGTAGGAGATCAAAATATAACATTATGTTTGTTGCAGTAATTTCTCTTGATGCTTCAATCATGTAATTGAAGAATGGAAGAAACAGATGATTTCCGTTATCAATATAAAGGAATTGAAAAAGATCGAACACATACTTCCTTTTGCTGATGATCTTGAAATCATGCGTATTGAATATTGAATATTGAAATCATGCATACATATGTCAGAATTGCAAAGATCTTGAGTACTAAATGAAATTTGATTAAGCCTTGTTCTCTTAAATTATATAAGGAAATTGGTAATGGTTTTTGATGATCGAAATACATATGTACAATTTTATGCTTGTCATATGACCATAGCTCATGAGACAAGTCTGATCTATTATATTTGAATCATAAGTTTGATTCACTTTGTGGTGCACTTCTTTTGCCCAAATTTTCATCATAAATACATAGGTCTTATAGAGCATTCAAATTTCTTTCTTGCTTGAAGTATGATAGTTAACATTATTTTGTAAAAAGGTAATGAGAATATGATAAATTTGATAAGGTTTCTCTTTTTATCTGGTCAATTCTCTCTAAAGTTCCGTTGAGTTACTAATAAACTTTTTGAGTTCTTATCACTGCACCTGAGATTGCTCCAAGCACCCGCGTGTGCTGTTGGAACCGGCGGTTGCCTTGATCCACCAACCGTTGCTTTCGTGCCTAGAGTGCACTGGCAGTTGGGAGGAACCCTCTGTTCCATGCTCGCACTAAAAAAATTGAGGTGCATTATCATTATGTCAGGGAGGGGTTCTTTGTTAGAGAGATGAGCTTGGCATATGTGTCCATGCACAAGAACATTGCAGACCTTTTGCGAATGCTCTAGCTAGGGAGAAGTTTGAAGCTTTTCGCAAAGCTTTGGGCTTACTTCCTTTTGTGGATTGATTCCACATAGCTTGGCACTTTCTTATACATGAGTCCAAGCTCCTTGTTCACCGCATGAATCCTAGAAGGGATTTGTTGATATATTTAGGTAATGATATGTGTGAACACAGTAGGACCATTGGGGCACTTTTTTTCCCTCTTTAGGAGGGCTTTTTCCCCTGGCTTGTATATACACCTATTGCCCTAATAAGTTGCTTACCTTTGTACATTCTGGTGGTAATACATTCAACATTGTGTGCTATGCTCCAAGCTTCTTCTTCTTCCTTGTGCTGTTCGTGTGCTTCTGCAGACCTCTAACTCCAACACATATAAGCTCATATATTATGCAAAATCAAAGAATGATTCAACATGTGAAAATCATGTTTCTCAGGCTATTTTAGATGTGCAACTTTGGCATGAACACTTCAATCATTTGAATTTTGCTAGTTTGCTTCACTTGTAGAAATCTGAAATGGTGTTTTCTTTGCCCAAACTTGGGGTACCTTCTAACATGTATGCGAGAGCTATATTTTGGGTAAAATGGTTTGTTCTTCATTCTCCAAAATATGATTTAGGTAGAATTGCACATAAATTGGAGTTTGATCATAGATGATGTTTGTGATCCTTTGTAGACACATTCTTTAGGCAATTAGCTATACTTTGTGACTTTCCTTGATGAATTTTCTAAGCATTCATGTATTTATCCATTGAAAGAAAAAGCCAAAGTGTTTATGTGCTTTAAATAGTTCTTTGTTAATGCTCAAAACTTTTTAGCATATAAAATGGAAACCCTTTATTTTTATCAAGGAAGGAGTATATGTTCTCTAAGTTTAGTGCATTTTTGGCTGAGCATGGGATAAAAGATCAATGTAAAGCACCATATACACCTAAAAAAATGGAGTTGCTGAGAGGAAGAATAAGCATCCCATGGAAATGGGTTTACAATTGAGTCTTCATGGTGCTAAAGATGCATTTGATGTTGCTTTCTATCAACAAAATATTGGATGTTTGGTTTACTTATGCATAACCCAACTTGATATTTAGTTTTTTGTCTCTCAGATGAGCATGTTTATGCATATCCTAGGTGTTAAGAATTGGCAGATGGTTAAGCACATCTTTTGCTACTTGAGTGGTTCTCAACTACTTAGATTGTTTTATCCAAGGGGGATCATTAATCCTAGATTTACATGCTTTTTTGACTCAGATTGGGCTAATGGAACTTGTATGCCCACCAATGGTTTTTGCTTCATACTTGGTAGTTCATGCATATCTTCATTGAGTAAAAAAAAATCTATTGTGGCGACTTGTAGTTGTGAGATTGAGTCATGGAAGATTTCCTAGCTACTATTGAGTGTGCATGGATTAAGCACATTTTTGACTGATTTGGGTGTTGATTAGTCTTTTGCCTCAATCATCTTTATGGATAGCAAGAGTGCATTGGAAATTATGGATAGTAAGAGTGCATTGGAAATTGTGAGGAACTTTGTGTTCCATGCTTGTACAAATCACATTTTGATGCACTATCATTAGATCAAGGAGAGACTCTCTACTGGAAAGATCAACTTGTCTTATGTGCCCACACAAGATAATGTTGTAGACCTTTTCACCAAGGCTTTTCCTAGGGAAAAGTTTGAAGCTTTTTGCAAAGCTTTGGGATTACTTCCTTTTGTGGATTTATTTCATTCCACATAACGTGGCACTTCCTTATGTAGGAGTGCCAACTCCTTGTTCACCACATCACTCCCAGGGGGTGATTTTTTGATATAATCTAGTAGTGATGTGTGTGAACACACTTAGGAACATTAGGGCACTTTTTTCCCCAATTTAGAAGTTTTTCTCCCCACTTGCATATACACCTAAAACCCTAATGGATCATATATCTTTTGTACATTCACGTGGTAATACACTTAGTGTTATGCATTGTGCTCCAAACTTCTTCTTCTTCCTTGTGTTGTTTGTATGCTTTGGTAGTCCTCAAACTCAAACAAATCAGCCTTAAATTCATATGCCTATCACTAGTAATAGTGAGGAACATATCATCAACATATACAACAATGATATGAATTACATCACCTTCACACTTAACATGTAAGGCGATCTCTATTGGATTATTCTCAAATCTATGTGCTAACAAGTATGCATGCATATTTTCATTCCAAGCACATAGTTCTTGCTTCAGTCCATAGAATGTCTTTTTCAATCTACATACTTTGTTATCATTCCCTTTCTACACAAAATCATGAGGCTAAAATACATACACTTCTTCATGAAAATCATCACTCAAAAATGTAGTTTTAATGTACAATTTATGTACATCTGAACCGTGATGAGCGTCAAGTGTACAAATGCTACAAGCCATCTTCAATGCCCTTCTCTTGATCATAACCCTTGGCAACAAGTGTAGCCTTGTACCCATAAACCATTCCATCAGGCTTATTTTTCAACTTGTATACCAATTTAGTGCCAATTACATCTTTTTCAGGAGACAAGTGTTGGAGTTCTAGGTTTTTGGAAGCACACGAATAGCACAAGGAAGAAGAAGAAGGAGCTTGGAGCACAACACAATATGGAGTGTATTACCAAGTGAATGTACAAAGATAAGTGACCCATTCGGGTTATAGGTGTATATAAAAGACGAGGGAAAAAAATTCCTAAAGAGGGAAAAATTTCCCTCACAGTCCTACTTGTGTTCACACACATCACCATTGAAATATATCAACAAATTCCCCGTAGGAGCGATGTGGTGAACAAGGATATGGCACTCATGTGTAAGGAAGTGCCAAGGTATGTGGAACCGAATCAATCCACAAAAGGAAGTAAGCCCAAAGTGTTGCAAAAAGTGTCAAACTTATCCCTAAGAATAAACTCTTTTCTTTCCAAGTTAATCATGGATGTGAATTCAATGCCTATGGAAATCCCATGTATTGTTGATATTCCAATAGAATGTGAACTCAATCATGTAGCATCTAGTTAAGCATCTATAAAATTATATTGAACCTCTTGAGACTAATTCAAAGTTGATGAAAGAACCATTGATAAGATGGAAGATTAGTTCACATGAGCAAATTCGAGGAAGTGTTGATGAGCTCTTAAGATCTAAATTCAAATGCACTTTTATTGTGGAGAATTTGCAAAAAGTGTAAAATTAGGGATGAAAATTTGCAATAAAGTGGTAACATACAAATGCAATGCAATTAGAGAATATTGATAGATATTCAACCAAAGTAGACTTGGAGGTGAGGAAAATATTCATTGATAAAGTAGGAGAATGTAGTTAAGGAGATGAAAATACATGTCTCCTCACATATTACAACTCATGGTTGACCGAATTCATCTTAGAAAATAGTGCATGTCAAGTCATTTCAGCAAAATATTGATAGGAAAAACTGATGAAACAAACAGTAGTTTGAAATTACAACTAGCGTATGGACACATCTTTGTGAAAAGGTCTGCATCATTACCGTGTGTGGGCACATAAGAAAAACCAATCTCTCTAGTAGAGAACCTCTCGTTGATATAATGATAGTGCACCTCAATGTGCGTTGGATGAACATGGAATGCATGGTTCCTCACAACTTCCAATGCACTTTGGTTGTAACTAAAGATGGTGGTGGCAAATGGCTGACAAATGCCCAAATCAGCTAAAAGGAATCTCAACCACACACACTCAACCATTGTAGTGAAAGATGCCCTATACTTAGATCAGAACTAGAAGTGATCAATAGGTTGCTTCTTTCTTAACTAGGATATGCAAGAGCTATTGAGGATGAAGCAAAAACTAATAATGGACACACAATTTTCATAGTTGACTGCCTTGGGATAAAATTGTTAGATATGCTCAATACTCCACCCTCAAGTGATCACAAATGATCCATGGTGCTCTAAGTTATAAGGCCCCCATTTAGAGGAGAAACCATTGTGAGATCCTAGACATTTGTGGGACCCTAACTTCTAAGTTAGATGAGGTCTATGTGTGATCATTGATAGTTATAGATGACCTTTGTGAGCCTAGCCATTATGTTAGGTAGGGCATAAACTTTTGGGCCATTGGGTTGCCATTCAAGGTGAAAATAAAGGCCCTGTGGCATCACATGATTGCCCCATAAAACCTTAATGGGGGAGTACAGAGGGGGCTTGCTCCCTTCTCTAGGGTTTGGGGGGCCTATCCCCCCCAGCTTGTAGGGCATGAGACGATAGGACTTTTGATCATTGATATTTTTTCAACTTGTATATTTTTTCGACCATTTTGTATCTCTTGACTATGTTTGTCTATACTGACTCCCCCTGTAAAAGCTATATAAGCATGGCCCAGGTTGAGCTTTACATAGAATTGCACACTAGTAAGCCCTTCATCTAGATTCTATCTAGATCTCCATCTAAGCTCCACATTTGGAGTGCAAGGGTGGACAACACCATCATTGTAACTGCATTATGCTTGGCAATTTGAGAATTTGAGTTCTATATCTCTTAGTATGCATCTATCTTTATCTGTGTTTTTCTATCAACTTTTTCTGCTAGTTTGTTCCACTATACTATTATTTTCTTACATGGTATCATAGCTTAGGAGTCTATGAGTGGAGTAGAAGCAAAAACATAGAGGTTTCAATGAAAAAAGAGAGAAGATGTCAAGCAGTACATCATCATCTACAATTGGGAATCAAGGTGGTTCATCAAAAGGAGTAGGTGGAGCATAGACAAGAGCAGCAATGATGCTGATCATCCCAACATTGCGGATGCAACCACTAGCCTTCACGAAAGATAAACTTGATGGTACGAACGTCACCCTATGTAAGTTTAAAATCACTTCTATCCATGATTCATATGAACTTTTGGAGATTGTTCGTGTGGCTGATCATGACCCCAAGAAACACTTGATCCAAATAATTATGGTCAAATGATTCCTTTTGATGCTAATCTTCTATGTGTTTGGAAACATAGAAACACAGATGCACTCTGTGCTCTAGTTACAAGTATTACTAATAGTGTTTTGACTCTCATTCAGCATACTACCAAGGCATGTGGAACATGGAACATATTGAGAAATCAATATGAAAATCATAATCAGACATGGATTCAAAACTTTGAGAATCGGCTAGTAGTAGAAAGGTTTGCTGATGGGAAGACTGCATAGGTGTTTATCACTTGCATAAAGAATCTATGAAGTCAAATGGCAGGAGCATGTGTACAAAATTCAAGTCAGGAGCTAGCTTGACATTGTCTTTGGATCTATCCACCTAAGTTTGATGGTTTGGTAACTGCTCTTAGCACTCAAATCAAACTTCAACCACTAAATTTTGAAGAATTTAGTGCCTTACTCATGGAGGAGGAGTTATGAATCAACGCAAGGAGTGGTGGCAACAAAGGAAATGCTACATTCACATCAAACTCCAAAGGAGGCAAAGTGGACTCTTCAAAAGATGGAAACAAAAAGAAGAATGACAAAAAGAAGTTTAAGGGAGAGTGTTTCCACTGCAAAATGAAAGGACACAGAATCCAAGACTATTGCATCAAGAAGGTAGAAGAGAAGAATGGCTCTTCAAAAGGTGGTAAGGGCAAGGGGTCTGCCAACACAATAAAAATAGAGCTTGAATTATTTGTTACGATAGAGAAGGTATGATCCTCGACCGAAGATTCAAGAACGGATGACCATGGGTGTTGGGAAATGGTGCATCTTGTCACATGATGAGTAGAAAAGACCTTTACAATTTTGTACAACTTCTAAAGGAACCCATCATAGTAAAGGTAGGCAAAAATGCAAGATGTCTTGTAGAGGGTGAATGTATAATTTCTTTCATTAACTCTAATGGGGATGTCAGAAAGCTTTCAAATGTGTTGTATGTTCCACAAATCAAATGAAATCTACTTTCAACAGCTTCTATAATTGATGAAGGTCATCAAGTATCTTTTAGTAAGATAAGAGAGATTATGGATATTAACAAAAACATTGTTAGGGCTGGCATGATGCCTACACTAGTAAAAAGCCCTGTGCTTCCCATTTCAAAGTATTTTGAAGTGATTGTTATGTACATGTTCCGAACAGGGAGAGAAACAAGATTCAATAAAAAAGCAGCAAATGTATCTTCCTAGTGTACAACAAAGATAAGAAGGCTTATAAGATTTATGACCCCGAGCCTAAGAAGATCATGTCAAGCCGCTACGTGATGTTTAAGGAGGAGTATCCAGATGCAGTGGAGGAGGAAAAGAGAGCTTCCACTTTATCATTTGGCGAAGGGGTAGTTCACTATGAACTTGGCCTAAAAGCTATCCCATCTACACAAGAGAAGGAAGCATCATCTTCAGACAATGAGTATGAAAGTCACCAACCTATCATCACCCAAGTGGAAAAACCATTGCCATGTTGGGTGGTGCAGCTCTATGATTCTGCAAACCCCATCCCATAGTCACTAGAATAGGTTGTAGATGAACCGAGGTGATCATAGAAAATAGAGGAACAGAGATGCACAAGTGCCCATATTGTAAACATAGCCTTGATGGCTGATCTCATTTAAGAACAAGCAAAGAAACCAACCATTGTGGATGAGGCACTCCAAGATTCAAATTGGGGGTTTGCCATGCCTATAGAATACGAAAATATAATGAAGAATGGAACTTGGGAGCTAGTGGATTGACCCCCTAAGCGTAAAGTCACTCAAAAAAGCATGCAAGATAGATATTGAAGGCATTCCACATGGAGGATTGCAAGGAAATTTCTAGACCTATGGAGATCAACACAAAATTATCTATTGAAGATACTTCACCTCCAATGGTTATTGGAAGATATAGGAAATTACTTGGAAGTCTCATGTACATGTGCAATAGGAGACTACATATCTCTTATGTTGTTGGAGTCGTAAGTAGGTTCTATAATAAGCCTTGCCAAACTCATGGGAAAGCAAGCATGTGGATACTCAAGTATGTGAAAGGAACAATTGATTATGGTATTCTTTATGAAGAAGGATCATCTTTGGTTGGATATTGTGACTCATATTAGGTAGGAGATATTGACACTAGAAAATTAGTTTCTTAATATTGCTTTTCTTAAGGATCAAGGATTTTCCCTTCGATCAGTAAGAAGCAACCAAATGTAGCATTGTCTTCTATTGAACCTGAGTACAAAGCTGCATGTTTTGCAGCATGTGAAATAGTATGGTTGAGGAGGATCCTATGGCACATATGAATACAAGGATAGGAGGCTACATAATTGAAGTATGACAACCAAAGTTGCATGGCCATCGCCAAGAATCCAGTTTTCCCCAGAAATGTATTAAAATCAAAATACATATATTCCCCCCCTCGATCATAACAGAGCGTGCCCATTTTACATGCTGACAGATTTTTAGCCAAAACCAAAAACTATTTGAAGCACATGAACACTTTGGACTTTGCCTTTAATGGATATACCCATGCATGCCTAAAAAAATCATCGATGAAATTCATGAAGTAAAGATAATTCCGAAAAGAAGGTGTCTGCATAGGACCACAGACATCACTATGTACAAGCTGCAATTTTTGAGTAGCCCAAACTGAACCATCTTTTGGAAAGGACGAACGCTGCATTTTGCCCAAAATACAGCCTTCACAAACATGTTTTTCAAGTGCCTTAAGTTTGTGCAAAGAGGACACCATTTAAGATTTTTGCAAGCATAGAAAACTAGCAAAATTCAGATGACCAAAGCATGCATGCCAAAGCTTTGCATCTGACATAGCCTGAGAATCATTTACTACACATGTGAAATCATTTAGAGATCGTTCAAAGTCTATGAGCTTATACAACCCACGACATAAAATGCCAGAAGCAATAATCACATCACCATTTGACAGATCATGAACTATACACCTATCATCAACAAATTCCATAGCCAAGCCAATCTTGGCTAATGCAGAAACTGATAACAGGTTCTTCTTGATCCCTGACATAAATAAAGCATCTGACAAAGTGAAAGAACTACCATCAACACTAGTCAAAATGATCTTACGAACTCCCATAACAAGATAAGACGAGTTGTTGGCGCATGTAACAGTATTCCTTGTAGGGGTAGGCTAGAGTGAACAGAAGAAACTACACTGCGAGGTAATATGTTTGGTTGCCCCACTGTCAGAATACCAAACATCTGAGTCTACTAGAGACATGCACTGCTCATGGGAAGATGGGTCAAAACTGCAGACAGTAGTAAACACCCATTCTTCTTCCTGCACAAGATTAGCAGACTCTGTTTTTGGTGTAGAGGCCTCTGCAATAACCATTTGAGCCTCTTTATTCTTTGCCTCTTTAGCAGCCAATTTTGGACAGTTCTTTATGAAATGATCATTCCCTATATAGTACTTACAAAACAATTTCTGCTTTTTTGATTTCTTCTCATTTTTATCTTCCTTCTTCGAATGTGCAGATTTCTGCTTACTAGTTGAAGAGCTCCATTTTCGTTTGCCCTTATGACTAGCCAGGAAAGCTTGATCTGCAACTCGCATAATGGACCTGTTTTGACTAGACTGATCTTCTTGCAACAGAACAGAGACTAGCTCCTCAAATGATAAGGCATTTGGATTGCCTTTCATCATCAACCGAAGAGTAGAAGCAAAACTCTGATATGAATCAGGAAGACCATTCAGAACGGTCTGCACAAGTGAGCTATCTGGTATAACCTCATCAACAGAAATCAACTCTTCCTTCAAGTCTTTGATCTTTGTTAGGAAACTGTCCATAGAATCACCTTCATTCATGTGCTCACTCTCCAACTGTTTCGGAGGTAAGCAACATGAGCCTCATTCCTAGCTTGGTATAATGTGGTAAGTGTATCCCAAGCATCCTTAGCTGTTCTGCAAGAGCAAATGTGAGGAATAATGGCATGTTTGACAGACAAAGCTATCAATGCATGTGCCTGGGCATCCTTGCCATCCCAGTGAATCTGCTCTATAGTAGGTGCAACAAAAACCGCAACACGAACAGGAATATGCAGAATATCATCATCTTTGACACCTTCTGTATCAGCTTCAGTACCTGCAGTTGTAATAGTTGCATGTGTGATAGGATGTTTTTTGACACCCTGCACAATGTTCCACAGTCCTTTTGCAACCAACACATGTCGCATCATATAAGCCCATAACGGGTAGTTGGTACCATCCAACCTATCCTCAACAGCCAACATACGGAATACATCACTGCTTTCAGCCATGGCCGATGACTAAAATACCTTGATGCCAAAAATTGACTGTATCTGAAAAAGTTGAACAGAAATGCTTAGGAGAATTCCACTAGACCTGTAGAAGACTTCGAGATGCTTATACTGGCGAACAGAAACTGGTATATAGCTTTGGAATAAAAAGACAAAATAGCCTACACAAGCGCTGCGATAGTGCATTCGGGGCCGAAACGAGCTCAGATCGTGATTTTGAAAACACGTTGAGTATGCTCACCAAAATTCGTGTGATTCTGAGACTACAACCGGAGAAGTGTCAATAGTGCTCTAGATGAAGCGACGACCTGCTCTGATACCAATTGTTGGAGTTAGATGTCTGCGGAAGCACGTGAACAACACAAGGAAGAAGAAGAAGCTTAGAGCACAACACACAATATTGAATGTATTACAAGAGAATGTACAAATATAAGTAGCCCATTAGGGCAATAGGCGTATATACAAGCTGAGGGAAAAAACCTCCTTAAGAGGGAAAAAAGTGCCCCGGTGGTCCTAGTGTGTTCAGACACATCACTACCTACATATATCAATATGTGGAACCCTAAGTTCTAAGTTAAATGAAGTCTATGTGTGGTTGTTGATGGTTATAGATGATCTTTAGGAGCCTAGCCATTAGGTTAGGTATGGCACAAACTTCTGGGCCAGGGTTGCCATTCAAAGCAAAAATAAAGGCCCTGTGGTGTCACACAATTTCTCCATAGAACCTTAATGGAGGGAGTATAGAAGGGGGTTTGCCCCTTTTTGTGGGGTCCGAGGGGCCTATCCTTGGGCCCATAGAGCCAAGATGGTAGGACTTTTGTTCATGGATATTTTGTCAGATTGTATATTTTTTTGACTATTTTGTATCTCTTGGCTACGTTTATCTATACCAAATCCCCTTGTAAAAGCTATATAAGCATGGCCTAAGTTGAGCTTCACATAGCATTGCACACTAGTAAGCCCTTCATCTAGAGGCTATCTAGATTTCCATCTAAGCTCTACATTGGGGGAGTGCATGGGTGGACAACACAATTGTTGTAATTGCATTATGCTTGGCAATCAAAGAATTTGAATTCTCTATCTCTCGGTTCACATCTATCTTTGTCTACATTTTTCTCAAAACTTTGTCTACAAGTCTATTTCACTATGATGTTATTTTCTTATAAAAACAACCCAAGTAGTTGGGTACCACTCAAGTAGCAAAAGATGCACCTAACAGCCTGCCAATGGTTGACACCTAGGCAATGCATAAAAATCCTCATCACAAAGGCAACAAACTGAACATCAGGTCAAAAGGAATTACCCTCAAATTAAGAGAGAATTATGGGGATTAATTACAACTTTAAAAACAAATAAAGAATACTTTATAAGAGCTAATGTAATAGTAGAGACTAGCTGTCTTTCGTTAATAGGTTTAATAGATAATTGTTCATCCCCAGATATAGCTATGTTACAATGGATAGCCTTTATTAAATTCATTAACCCTGCTTTTGTACATATTGCTGATAAACATAACACCTTTGCTGATATGCTCTCAAGAGCAAAGTTTGACAATGATAGTGAAGCAATAGATAATCATATAGATTTAATAAATTATGAAACATCTACCTATACGTATGAGAGATTTAGAGAAGACGATTATGAAGGAGAGTGGCGAGATATAGGATACTATCTGAGTTCATTTCAAAATCTTCCAAGCTGATCTTCAAATCGATTCCGGAACATCAGGAAAAATTCTTTCAACTTCTTCTTGAAAGATGGATATCTTTGGAGACACGCTAGAGGAAAGGTACAAAACCCTCAAAGAGTTCTAGGCTTAAAAGTTTTTCAAGTGCAAGTTTTGCAAGAGATGCATGAAAGCCTTTGGGCTGGTCATAAAGGCTTTGTAGCTACATATGAGAAAATTAGGGAAAGCTATTGGTGGCCGAGGATGTATGTTACTGTTAAAGAATTTATGGATACTTGTAGTACGTGCCAGTTACATTCCTCTGTCAAGCATAGAGATCCTTTGCATCCGACCTATCCACCTTGTATTCATTACAAGTGGGTAGTCGATCTTGTGACCATGCCTAAAAGCAATAGTGGTATGAGATACATTGTTCTAGCATGAGAAGATTTGAAAAATCACTTCGAGGTTAGAGCATTTCATTCCAATACTACTTATAATGTATGCGTATTCCTTTTAGAAGAAGTAATATCCAGATTTGGATATGTAGAAAAAGTAGTTGCAGATTGAGGTGAGTTAGATGCTAGAGAGGCAAGAGACTCTTTGCACATCATGGAATTCAATTCTCTCTTATGACTGCCTATAACCTAGAAGCAAATGGAAAAATAGAATGAGGTCATCCTCCCATAGTGAAGGCTAATTCGAAAGCTTGCCATGGAGATGGACAATGGTCAAAATATCTCCCATTTGCTCTTTGGGCTGATAGAATAACGTACATGAGAACAACTGGTTTTATGCCGGTGAACTCATGTACTGTCAGAAATCCATATTTCCCGTACATACTCAGATAGTTGCTCAAATGAAGCAAAGGCAAACAAATTTGTATGTTTGACCTAATGCTTCTCAACCTAGGGAGATTCCTTCTGTAAGACAAGCTGACATGCCAATGCCTACGATTATGGCTACGGCTAACAATTGCGTTGCCACTAAAGCTCCGATAGATTTCAACTAGATATTCTATGTAAGCAGATGGAGAACGTCATGAACATGCAGGCAACTCTTTGAAAAGAGGTTGCCCAATTGAATAACAAAGTATACTCCATGAGCTTTAATGTTCCTGAGCCTAGCAATAGTGGTGTAGGGCAAGCACTGCCCATACAACCAGTTATGCCACAATACATTCCTCCTCAACGAGTTTTCCAGCCAGCTCCACAGTTTGCTGCTCAACCACCTTTTCAAAGAAATAATGAAAAAAGAGGGTCTGGTGGAAAGCGATGTGTATGGTGTGATAGTTAGGAGCATGCAACTTATGCATGTGATGAATTAAAAAACGCAAAGGAGAATGAATTAGTTATAGAAATTGATAGGAGATTATATGACTTTAGGTCACGTCTTCCTTTATCCATCAATTGGGACAAAGGAGGAATGAAAAAGTTATATGAAAACTAAGCAATCTCTAATGCAACTGCCACTATCTCGACTGCTAGATTAGAGCCAGCCGGTGATAGGCCTCTTTCTATGCCTAGCCAAAATCCTTATCCGATTGAGGCAGTGGTACGAGCTAGAGATGAGAAAATGTATAAAACTGCATGGAGATCTTCTGTAGATCAAGCCTCTATTTATTCTCACATTGCTAATGTTGAGGAAAAATGGAGACAAGATGATATGCAGGATGATGTAGAGGAAGGAGATAGGAGGGTGACTAGGAGAGAGATGAGAAAAGATGAGAAGAAAACAGATTAAAAAAAGTACAATTTGAGGATACAAATTTATCGCAAGAGGAGAAAAGAAAGATGATAAAGGAAGGCAGAAAGCCAACAGATGAAAATATTCAATCACAAGAGGAACAAAAGAAATCTAACAAAGAAAATTCTAAAACTGAAAATAAAGAAGACCAAAAACAAAATGAAGAGAAAGGAAAAAAGAAGGGTAGAAGAGCTCCACGTGCTATAATGATTTCCGATCTCGAGAAAAAAAATGATGCTAATGAAATCTTAAATGATATTCTTCTAAAAATTCAAGTAACAATGTCTCTTGAACAAGTGTTTTCAATTGCAAATCCGAAGTTCAAGGATAGTTTTATTCGATTGATTAGAAGGAGACGTTTTCCATTGCCACAAGATGAGGATATGCAAGATGTGGCAGAACAAACTCTAGCTATGAATGATGTAGTTACATTGAGTGAGAGTGATAATGAAGATGATGAAGAATTTACAACTGGAAGCATAAATAGAAATTTTTTAGGACCCATACAGCCTAATGATGAGATGTTAAAAAGTGAAAGTAAATTCAACTCTACCTTCTGGGCAGGAGGCACACCAGAAGTGAAAATTAGAATTGGAGATGAGAAGGATTCGTGTTTAGCTCTGGCTCTCATTGACTCAGGGTCAGAGATAAACGTTATTTCAAAGAAGTTTTTTGATAAATTCAAATGGCCAATTGACAAAGAGCACGGCTGGAGGATGAGAACAATTGGCAATGGCTCTAACATTTTATTAGGTGCATGTGCGAATGTACCTATAATGATAGGTGGCCTTTGAGAAGAGTTTCACTTCTTCATTCAAGATAATTGTTCATATGAAGTAATTCTTGAAGAGCCATTTATAGTTGAGATGAGAATGGAAACAAAAGCAATGAATGACAGGTCAGCTTATGCAAGAATTCGATCCAAATCAGGGATGGATTCTTTGCAAGTTATGATAGTTTGCCCAAATCACACTAGAAATAGAAAGAACTTAAGAAGAAGTCCCATTGACTCGATCAGTCATGTATATGATGATCCACTGGCTGTAAGAGAATATGGGGCATATTATGATCAAAGTTTCTGCTAGATTCCACTATTGAGCGGGACAATAGTGGACATTGTTTTGATGTCTCCCATAACAATGAACATAAATTTGAAGATTATTTTGTTTGTACTCCTACGACTAGCTTACATTATATTACTAAGGAAAATCTTACAAAAACATTTAGAAAAAAAAAAGAAACATATTTTAATCAGGATTAATTTCAAGTGATAAAAAAATTGAGTGTATAATTGAACTGTCAAAAAGTTCTACTTTATTAGAAGAGCTAGAAAGTATTTCTCAAGAAAAATTAGAATCAAATCTAATTATTCAACTCCATTCAAGAATATGAGATTATTAGTGAATTCATCCTAGAACATGAAGTTAGCATAGAAACCAAATATAAAACTGTAGAAAAGAAAATAAAGCTTGTAGCTCAACCCTTACCCAAAGATAGTCATGATATATTTTGTCGAGTATTAGATGATCCTATACTTAGAGATCGATCTAAGATAGGTCATATATTTACAGAGGAGAGTAAGAAAATATATTAAATTCGGTGATGAATTTCTTTCTCAAATAGAAAAAGACCAGTTTACAAAGATGATTGTTTATCATGGTAAAACATTTTCTTTATTCCCACACAAGATAGGATGTGCAAACCCAAAGTTAGTAGCTCCGATGATTATTTTCACTGTACCACACATTCCTTGGAATCTTCGTCCGATTCCAATCCCAAAGGCTCATTTACGTGAGGAATGAGACTCTTAAAGGAGAAGATTTCCATGAGAATCTTGGAACCATCCTCAACAACATACTCCAATAGGTGGTTCATGGTACCGAAAAAGAGAAGCTATGCTTTATTCAAGATCTGCATCCTGTGAATAAGGTCACTATTAGGAATGTAGGAAAGGGTCCCATTGTAGATGAGTTTGCTGAGGCATTTGCTGATCATTCTTGTTGGAGTTAGACGTCTGTGGAAGCACGCGAACAACACAAGGTTGGAGCACAACACACAATACTGTATGTATTACTAGAGAATGTACAAAGATAAGTATCCCATTAGGGCAATAGGCGTATATACAAGCCGGGGGAAAAAACCTCCTAAAGAGGGAAAAAGTGCCCCAACGGTCCTAGTGTGTTCGCACACATCACTACCTAAATATATCAACAAATCCCCCCTGGGAGTGATGCGGTGAACAAGGAGCTGGCACTCATGTATAAGGAAGTGCCAAGCTATGTGGAAATCACTCCACAAAAGGAAGTAAGCCCAAAGCTTTGCGGAAAGCTTCAAACTTCTCCCTAGGCAGAGCCTTCGCGAAAAGGTCTACAATGTTCTCTTGCATGGGCACATATGCCAAGCTGATCTCCCCAGCAGAGAACCTCTCCTGGACATAGTGATAATGCACCTCAATGTGCTTAGTGCGAGCATGGAACACAGGGTTCCTCACAACTGCCAGTGCGCTCTGACTGTCAGTGAAGATGGTGGTGGCAGAAGACTGGCCAACACCCAAATCAGCCATAAGGAATCTGAGCCACACACACTCAACAGTCATTGTGAAAGCTACCCTATACTCAGCCTCACAATTGGAAGTGGCCACAGTAGGCTGCTTCTTGCTCAACCAAGATATACATGAGCTACCAAGCATGAAGCAAAAACCACTGGTGGACATACGAGTGTCATAGCAACCAGCCCAATCTGAGTTAGAAAAAGCATGCAAATCTAGCGGTAGTGATCCCCCTTGGGATAAAACAACCCAAGTAGCTGAGTACCACTCAAGTAGCGAAAGATGCGCTTAACTGCCTTCCAATGCATGACTCCTGGGCAATGCATAAGCCTGCTCATCTATGAGACAACAAACTGAATATCTGGCTGAGTATTGCATAAGTAAATCAAGCATCCAACAGCCTGCAGATAGAGAACAACATCAAATGCATCTCCAACATCATGAAGACTCATTCATAAACCTGTCTCCATAGGAGTGGCAATATGCTTACAGTCTTCAAGGCCAAAATGCTGCAATAATGTGTCAATATATTTCGTTTGACACAAAGCCATTCCACCATCAACTCACATAAACTAAATGCCCAAATAGTGATGCAAATGCCCCAAATCAGACATCTCAAATGAGGCATGCAAATCAGCCTTGAAATCAGCAATATGCTTCTCAATAGGACCAATGAGCAGCATGTTGTCAACATAGACAACAATGATCAGAAGCACATCATTAGCATGCTTAACATATAAGGTGCTTTCAGTTGGACTGTTCTCAAAACCATGTGCAACCAGATAGGCATGTATCTTCTCATACCAAGCACGTGGTGCTTGATTTAATCCATATAATGCCCTTTTTAACCTGCATACCTAGTTTTCATGCCCTTTCTGCACAAAGCCACGGGGCTGAAAAATATACACTTCTTCATGCAACTCACCATCAAAAATGCTGTTTTAATGTCCAACTGATGTACATTCCAACCATGATGGGCTGCAAGTGCACAAATGCTCTGAACAGTAGTCATGCGGCATGTAGGTGCAAAGGTCTCTTCAAAATCAATGCCTCTTTCCTGTGCATAACCCTTTGCTACAAGCCTAGCCTTATACCTGTCAACTGTACCATCAGGTTTATGCTTCAGCTTGTATACCCACTTAGTGCCAATGGCCTTCTTGCTAGGAGGCAAGTCACATAAAGACCATGTAAGGCCTATTCAAGAAATCTGGGAATTATTCAAGTCCTATTTGTATTACTTATAATGTTAAATTCTTAAGTTTGAGCCCAACCTTGATGCCCCATTTATAATAAAATTATCCTCAATATTAAAGTGCCAATTTGATATACTCCAATCAAGAGATAATAACATGTTGTAGTGTGTGAATGAGTCGAAAACTAGAACATTGGGACACAAAGAGCTGTCTCAAAATCCTGTGTAATTCCCATTTTTCCTGAATAGGCCTTATGTACCATTCTTCATTATAGCATCATATTCAGATTGCATAGCATCCATCCAATTTTTTGAATTATGTGCTTCATCAAAAGAAAGAGGATCATTCTCATCACAAAGACTAGACGCAACCATAGCATAGCAATCTGATGCAAAGGAGGCACGATGAGAGCCTGAATGAGTACGATATGACAAAGGTGCATCTAATTTGCTGTCATGCAAAGTCTACACCAGCCATCTTGGCATAGTTTTTGCCTGCCTTATGCCAAAGATTATCATCCAATTTTCTGCGATGTTCAGGCACTTGTGCATATGCCAAACAACCAAAAACATGCAAATGAGCAATAGATGGCTTGCGTTCATGCCATGCCTCATATGGAGTGATAGACTGCAACGCTGTAGTGGGACACCTATTCAGTACATATGCTGCACACATGATAGCCTCAAGCCAGAAACTATGTGGTAAAGCCTGACTCTTGACCATGCACCTCGCCATCTCGATGAGTGACCTCTTCTTTCCTTCAGCAACTTGATTTTGTTGAGTTGTATACAGCACTGTACACTGTTGTTTTATCCTACCTTCAGCCAGAAAGGCATTAAAAGCAGAAGACATATACTCCCCCCCTCGATCAGAACGGAGGGTGCCCATTTTACATGCTAACAGATTTTCAGCCAAAACCAAAACTTGTTTAAAGCACATGAACACTTCGGAATTTGCTTTGAGTGGATATACCCATGCATGCCTGGAAAAATCATCAATGAAAGTCACGAAGTAAAGGTAATTTCCAAAAGAGGGTGTCTGCATAGGACCACGGACATCACTATGTACAAGTTGCAATTTCTGTGGAGCCCGAACTGAACCATCTTTTGGAAAGGAGGAACACTGCATTTTGCCCAAAATACAGCCTTCATAAACATGTTTTCTAGGTGCCTCAAGTTTGGGAAAAGAGGACACCATTTCAAATTTCTACAGGCGTAGCAAACTAGCTACATTCAAAGACCAAAGCGTGCATGCCAAAGCTTTGCATCTGACATAGCCTGAGAATCATTTACTGCACATACCAAAACATTTTCAGATCTTTCATAGTCTATGAGCTTATACAGCCCACGGCATAAAATGCAAGAAGCAATAATAACATCGCCATTTGATAGATCATGAACTGTATATCTGTCGTCAACAAATTTCACAACCAAGCCAGTCTTGGCTAACGTAGAAACTGATAATAGATTCTTGTTGATCCCTGGCACAAATAAAGCATCTGACAAAGTGAAAGAACTACCATCAGCAGTAGTCAAAATGATCTTACCAACTCCCATAACAGGATAAGAGGAGTTGTTGCCGCATGTAACAGTATTCCCTGTAGGGGCAGGCTCAAGTGAAGAGAAGAAACTGTGCTGCGAGGTAATATGTTTGGTCGCCCCACTGTCAAAGTACCAAACATCTGAGTCTACTGGAGACATGCTCTGCTCATGAGAAGATGGTTCAAAAGTGCAAACAGTAGTGAACGCCCATTCTTCTTGTTGGAGATAGACGCCTGCGGAAGCACGCGAACAGCACAAGGAAGAAGAAGAATCCTGGAGCACAAACACACAATACTAAATGTATTACTAGAGAATGTACAAAGATAAGTAGCCCATTAGGGCAATAGGCGTATATACAAGCCGGGGGAAAAAAACCTCCTAAAGAGGGAAAAAAGTGCCCCGGCGGTCCTAGAGTGTTCACACACATCACTACCTAAATATATCAACAAATCCCCCCTGGGAGTGATGCGGTGAACAAGGAGCTGGCACTCATGTATAAGGAAGTGCCAAGCTATGTGGAAATCACTCCACAAAAGGAAGTAAGCCCAAAGCTTTGCGGAAAGCTTCAAACTTCTCCCTAGGCAGAGCCTTCGTGAAAAGGTCTGCAATGTTCTCCTGCCTGGGCACATATGCCAAGCTGATCTCCCCAGTAGAGAACCTCTCCCTGACATAGTGATAATGCACCTCAATGTGCTTAGTGTGGGCATGGAACACTGGGTTGCTCGCAACTTCCAATGCGCTCTAGCTGTCAGTGAAGATGGTGGTGGCAGAAGACTGGCCAACACCCAAATCAGCCATAAGGCGTCTGAGCCCCACACACTCAACAGTCGCTGTGAAAGCTGCCCTATACTCAGCCTCACAACTGGAAGTGGCCACAGTAGGCTGCTTCTTGCTCAACCAAGATATACATGAGGTACCAAGCATGAAGCAAAAACTAGTGGTGGACACACGAGTGTCATAGCAACCAGCCCAATCTGAGTCAGAAAAAGCATGCAAATCTGGCGGTAGTGATCCCCTCTTGGGATAAAACAACCCAAGTAGCCTAGTACCACTCTAGTAGCGAAAGATGCGCTTAACCGCTTTCCAATGCGTGACTCCTGGGCAATGCATAAACCTACTCATCGGTGAGAGAGCAAACTGAATATCTGGCCGAGTAATGCATAAGTAAATCAAGCATCCAACAGCCTGCTAATAGAGAACACCATCAAATGCATCTCCAGCATCATGAAGACTCAATCGTAAACCTGTCTCCATAGGAGTGGCAATAGGCTTATAGTCTTCAAGGCCAAAACGCTGCAATAATGTGTCAATATATTTCGTTTGACACAAAGCCATTCCACCATCAACGTGCATAAACTGAATGCCCAAATAGTGATGCAAATGCCCCAAATCAGACATCTCAAATGAGGCATGCAAATCAGCCTTAAAATCAGCAATATGTGTCTCAATAGGACCTGTGAGCAGCATGTCATCAACATAGACAACAATGATCAGAAGCACATCATTAGCATGTTTAACATATAAGGTGCTTTCAGTTGGATTGTTCTCAAAACCATGTGCAATCAGATAGGCATGTATCTTCTCATACCAAGCATGTGGTGCTTGCTTTAAACCATATAACGCCTTCTTTAACCTGCATACCTGGTTTTCATGCCCTTTCTACACAAAGCCACGGGGCTGAAAAACATACACTTCTTCATGCAAGTCACCATTCAAAAATGCTATTTTAATGTCCAACTGATGTACATTCCAACCATGATGGGCTGCAAGTGCACAAATGCTCCGAACAGTAGTCATACGACATGTAGGTGCAAAGGTCTCATCAAAATCAATGCCTCTTTCCTGTGCATAACCCTTTGCAACAAGCCTAGCCTTATACCTGTCAACTGTACCAGGTTTACACTTCAGCTTGTATACCCACTTAGTGCCAATGGCATTCTTGCTAGGAGGCAAGTCACATAAAGACCATGTACCATTCTTCATTATAGCATCATATTCAGATTGCATAGCAGCCATCCAATTTTCTGAATTTTGTGCTTCATCAAAAGAAACAGGCTCATTCTCATCACAGAGACTAGATGCAGCCATAGCATAGCAATCTGATGCAAAGGAGGCACTATGAGAGCCTGAACGAGTACGCTATGACAAAGGTGCATCTAATTTGCTATCACGCAAAGTCTGCACCAGCCATTTTGGCATAGTTTTTGCGTGCTCAATATCAGCTCTCTCATCAGCAAGTGCATCATGTAAATCTGCATCAGAAATGGAATGATCTGCATCATCATATGAAACCTGCAAAGGCTGAGAAGTTGCCTCATTAGGACCAGCACTAGACTGTCCACCTGTAAAAAGAGGCATCAAAGTATCATACATGTCTTTGGAGCTAACAGATGTCTCCTTAGTACATGAAAGCAATGGATGAATAACATCTTCCACAAAGACAACATCACGGCTAACCAGAATGCGTTTAGTCTGTGGATGATACAGATGATAGCCTTTACTTTCAGAACTGTACCCAACAAAAATACATTTTACTGCCTTATCATCCAATTTTTTGCGATGTTGTTCAGGCACTAATGCATATGCCAAACAACCAAAAACACGCAGATGAGCAATAGATGGCTTGCGGTCATGCCAAGCCTCATATGGAGTGATAGACTGCAACGCTTTAGTGGGACACCTGTTCAGTACATATGCTGCACACATGACAGCCTCAAGCCAGAAACTATGTGGTAAAGCCTGACTTTTGACCATGCACCTCGCCATCTCCATGAGTGACCTGTTCTTTCGTTCAGCAACTCCATTCTGTTGAGGTGTATACGGCACTGTACATTGGTGTTTTATCCCACGTTCAGCCAGAAATGAATTAAAATCTGAAGACATATATTCCCCCCCTCGATCAGAACGGAGGGTGCCCATTTTACATGCTAACAGATTTTTAGCCAAAACCAAAAACTGTTTGAAGCACATGAACACTTCGGACTTTGCTTTGAGTGGATATACCCATGCATGCCTAGAAAAATCATCAATGAAAGTCACGAAGTAAAGGTAATTTCCAAAAGAGGGTGTCTGCATAGGACCACAGACATCACTATGTACAAGCTGCAATTTCTACGTAGCCCGAACTGAACCACCTTTTGGAAAGGAAGAACGCTGCATTTTGCCCAAAATACAGCCTTCACAAACATGTTTTCCAGGAGCCCCAAGTTTGGGCAAAGAGGACACCATTTCAGATTTTTGCAGGCGTAGCAAACTAGCAAAATTCAGATGACCAAAGCGTGCATGCCAAAGCTTTGCATCTGAGATAGCCTGAGAATCATGAACTACACATGCCGAATCATTCACAGATCTTTCATAGTGTATGAGCTTATATAGCCCACGACATAAGATGCCAGAAGCAATAATCACATCACCATTTGAGAGATCATGGACTGTACACCTGTCATCAACGAATTTCACAACCAAGCCAATCTTGGCTAATGCAGAAATTGATAACAGGTTCTTTTTGATCCCTGGCACAAATAAAGCATCTAACAAAGTGAAAGAACTACCATCAGCAGTAGTCAGAATGATCTTACCAACTCCCATAACAGGATAAGAGGAGTTATTGGCGCATGTGACAGTATTCCCTGTAAGGGCAGGCTCGAGTGAAGAGAAGAAATTGCGCTGCGAGGTAATATGTTTGGTCGCCCCACTGTCAAAGTACCAAACATCTGAGTCTACTGCAGAGATGCACTGATCATGAGAAGATGGGTCAAAACTGCAGACAGTAGTAAACGCCCATTCTTCTTCCTGCACAAGATTTGCAGACTCTGTTTTTGGTGTAGAGGCTTCTGCAACAACCATTCCAGCCTCTTTCTTCTTTGCCTCTTTAGCAGCCAGTTTTGGACAGTTCTTTATAATATGATCATTTCCTTTACAGTACTTGCAGAACAATTTCTGCTTTTCTAATTTCTTCTCATCTTTATCCTGGTTCTTTGATTGTGCAACATTTGCAGATTTCTGCTTACTAGTAGAAGAGCTCCATTTTCCTTTGCCCTTTTGACTAGCCAGGAAAGCTTGATCTGCAACACGCATAATGGACCTGTTCTGCCTGGACTGATCTTCCTGCAACAGAACAGACTCGACTAATTCCTCAAATGACAAGGCATTCGGATTGCCTTTCATCATCAACCAAAGAGTAGAGGCAAAACTCTGATATGAATCAGGAAGACCATTCAGAACGGTCTGCACAAGTGAGCTATCTGGTATAACCTCATCAGCAGAAATCAATTGTTCCTTCAAGTCTTTGATCTTTGTAAGGAAACTATCCATAGAATCACCTTCATTCATGTGCTCAATCTCCAACTGTTTTCGGAGGTAAGCAACACGAGCCTCATTCCTAGCCTGGTACAAAGTGGTAAGTGTATCCCAAGCATCCTTTGCTGTTCTGCAAGAGCAAATGTGAGGAATAATGGCACGTTTGACAGACAAAGCTATCAATGCATGTGCCTAGGCATCTCTGCCATCCCAACGAATCTTCTCTGCAGTAGGTGCAATGGAAACAGTAGCACGATCAGGAATCTGTGGAATATTATCTTCGACACCATCTTCATTAGCTCCAGCACCTCCAGCACCTGTATTTGTAGTACCTGTAGTCGCAGGTGTAACAGGACGTCTTTCAACACCCTGCACAATGTTCCACAGTCCTTTTGCAACCAGTACATGTCGCATCATATAAGCCCATAATGGGTAGTTGGTACCATCCAACTTATCCTCAACAGCCAACATACAGAATACATCACTGCTTTTAGCCATGGCTGGTGACTAAAATACCGACCGTATCTCAAAATGTTGAACGGAACTGCCCAGACGAGTTCTGCTAGACCTGTAGCAGACTTCGAGACACTTAAACTGGCGAACAGAAACTGGTATATACCTTTGGCACAAAAGGATGAAATAGCCTGCACAAGCACTATGATAGTGCGTTCGAAGGCCGAAACGAGCTCAGATCACGATTTCGGCACAACAGAGCGAAGCCATTTTGATCTCGGAAACACCCTGAGTATGATCACCAAATTTCGTGTGAATCTCAGACTACAAACGGAGGAGTGTCGACGGCGCCCTAGAAGAAGCGACAACCTGCTCTGATACCAATTGTTGGAGATAGACGTCTACGGAAGCACGCGAACAGCACAAGGAAGAAGAAGAAGCTTGCAGCACAAACACACAATACTGAATGTATTACTAGAGAATGTACAAAGATAAGTAGCCCATTAGGGCAATAGGCGTATATACAAGCCGGGGGGAAAAAACCTCCTAAAGAGGGAAAAAAGTGCCCCGGCAGTCCTAGAGTGTTCACACACATTACTACCTAAATATATCAACACTTCTTCCTCCACAAGATTAGTAGACTCTATTTTTGGTGTAGAGGCTTCTGCAACAACCATTCCAGCCTCTTTCTTCTTTGCCTCTTTTGCAGCCAATTTTGGATAGTTCTTTATGATACGATCCTTCCCTTTAGAGTACTTACAAAACAATTTCTACTTTTCTGATTTTTTTCTCGTCTCTGTCTTGGTTCTTCGAATGTGCAGCATTTGCAGATTTCTGCTTACTAGTAGAAGAACTCCATTTTCCTTTGCCCTTCTGATTAGCTAGGAAAGCTTGATCTGCAACACGCATAATGGACCTGTTCTGCTTGGACTGATCTTCCTACAAGAGAACAGAGACTAACTCCTTAAATGACAAGGCATTTGGATTGCCTTTCATCATCAACCGAAGAGTAGAAGCAAAACTCTGATATAAATCACGAAAACCATTCAGAACGGTCTGCACAAGTGAGCTATCTGGTATAACCTCATCAACAGAAATCAACCGTTCCTTCAAGTCTTTGATCTTTGTTAGGAAACTATCCATAGAATCACCTTCATTCATGTGCTCACTCTCCAACTGTTTTTGGAGGTAAGCAATATGAGCCTCATTCCTAGCTTGGTACAATGTGGTAAGTGTATCCCAAGCATTCTTAGCTGTTCTGTAAGAGCGAATATGAGAAATAATGGCACGTTTGATAGACAAAGCTATCAATGCATGTGCTTGGGCATCTCTGCCATCCTGACGAATCTGCTCTGTAGTAGGTGCAGCAAGAACAACATCACGAACATGAATCTACATGTAACAGGATGTCTTTCAACACCCTGCACAATGTTCCACAATCCTTTTGCAACCAATACATGTCACATCATATAAGCCCATAATGGGTAGTTGGTACCATCCAACTTATCCTCAACAACCAACATACGGAATACATCACTGCTTTCAGCCATGGCCGGTGACTAAAATCCCTTGATGCAAAAGATTGACTGTATCTCAAAAAGTTGAACAGAACTGCCTAGACGAATTCTGCTAGACCTGCAATAGACTTCAAGACGCTTATATTGGCGAACAGAAACTTGTATATACCTTTGGCACAAAAAGATGAAATAGCCTACACAAGCACTGCGATAGTGCATTCAGAGGCCGAAACGAGCTCAGACCGCGATTATGGCACCACAAAGCGAAGCAGTTTTGATCTCTTAAACACGCTGAGTATGCTCACCAAATTTCGTGCGAATCTGAGACTGCAAACAGAGGAGTGTCGACGGTGCCCTAGATGAAGCGACGACCTGCTCTGATACCAATTGTTGGAGTTAGATGTCTGCGGAAGCACGTGAACAACACAAAGGAAGAAGAAGAAGCTTGGAGCACAACACACAATATTGTATGTATTACTAGAGAATGTATAAAGATAAGTATCCCATTAGGGCAATAGGCGTATATACAAGCTGGGGAAAAAAACCTCCTAAAGAGGGAAAAAGTGCCCCGACTTTCCTAGTGTGTTCACACACATCACTACCTGAATATATCATCAATTCTATCTATTCAATGGAGACCTGTATTTAGGGTATGATCAGTTTCAATTAGCTATTGAGAATCGAGATGTAACCACGATGAAGACTCCTTTGGGTTTAGTATGCATGTGTACTTTACCACAAGGAGCGACAAATTCTATGGCGCACATGATGAATGCTATGAATCTGGTCTTACATGACTTTATCCCAAAAGTGACGGTGCCTTTTATTGATGATATTCCAATAAAAGGGTGTGTGGAAAAAGAAAAAGATGAAAGTTTAGATTCATCTGGTTGCAGAAAGTTTGTTTCCAGCCATATTTTGGATTGCGAAAAGATATTTGAAAGATTTGAAGAGGTTGGACTGACGTTCTCCCTAGAAAAATCTACTTTTGGTGTTAATGAAGTGCTAATAGTTGGACATTTATGCGGTCATTATGGTCGTAGGCCTTATCCAACAAACGTTGATGCCATAAGTAGAATTTGTGAGCAGTGTCGCAATGTTAATGAAGTAAGGAGACTCTTAGGTGCATGTGTTTTCTATGTCATCTGGATCCCTAACTTTGCTCATGTAGTGAACCCACTTTATGATTTATTAAGAAAAAGAAAGAAATTCTTTTGGACAGATGAGCATTCTAGAACAATGAGACGTCTAAAGCAAATGCTTATAAATTCTCCTATTTTGAAACATATTGACTATACAAGAAATAAGCCTATAATCCTAACCGTTGACACTAGTCCTATTGGTATAGGCTGGGTCATTGGGCAGGATGATGAGAAGGAGCAAAGGTACGCAGTTCGCTTTGGAGCAAAGATTTTACATGATACTCAAAGGAATTACCCTCAAATTAAGAGAGAATTATGGGGATTAGTTACAACTTTAAAAACAAATAAAGAATACTTTATAACAGCTAATGTAATAGTAGAGACTGACTGTCTTCCGTAAATAGGTTTAATAGCGAATTGTTCATCCCCAGATATAGCTATGTTATGATGGATAGCCTTTATTAAATTCATTAACCCTATTTTTGTACATATTGCCGGTAAACATAACACCTTTGATGATATGCTCTCAAGAGCAAAGTTTGACAATGATAGTGAAGCAATAGATAATCATATAAATTTAATAAATTATGAAATATCTACCTATACACATGAGAGATTTAGATAAGATGATTATGAAGGAGAGTGGCGAGATATAGGATACTATCTGAGTTTGTTTCAGCATCTTCCAAGCTGGTCTTCAAATCGATTCCGGAACATGAGGAAGAAGTCTTTCAACTTCTTCTTGAAAGATGGATATCTTTGGAGACATGCTAGAGGAAAGGTACAGAGCCCTCAAAGAGTTCTAGGCTTAAAAGTTTTTCAAGTGCAAGTTATGCAAGAGATGCATGAAAGCCTTTGGGCTGGTCATGAAGGCTTTGTAGCTACATATGAGAGAATTAGGGAAAGCTATTGGTGGCCAAGGATGTATGTTACTGTTAAGGAATTTATGAGCACTTGTAGTACGTGCCAGTTACATTCCTCTATCAAGCATAGAGATCCTTTGCATCCCACCTATCCACCTTGTATTCATTACAAGTGGGTAGTCGACCTTGTGACCATGCGTAAAAGCAATAGTGGTATGACATACATTGTTCTTGCACGAGAAGATTTGACAAATCACGTCGAGGGTAGAGCACTTCATTCCAATGCTACTTATAATATATGCGTATTCCTTTTAGAAGAAGTAATATCCAGATTTTGATATGTAGAAAAAGAAGTTGTAGATCGAGGTGAGTTAGATGCTAGAGAGGCAAGAGACTCTTTGAACATCATGGAATTTGATTGTCTCTTACGACTGCCTATAACCTAGAAGCAAATGGAAAAATAGAACGAGGTCATCCTTCCGTAGTGAAGGCTAATTCGAAAGCTTGCCATGGAGATATTGGACAATGGCCAAAATATCTCCCATTTGCTCTTTGGGCTGATAGAATAACGTACATGAGAACAACTGGTTTTATGCCGACTGAACTCATGTACTGTCAGAAATCGATATTTCCCGTACATACTCAGATAGTTTCTCAAATGAAGCAAAGGCAAACAGTTTTGTATGCTAGACCTAATGCTTCTCAGCCTAGGGAGATTCCTGTTGCAAGACAAGCTGACATGCCAATGCCTACGACTATGGCTACGGCTAAGAATTGAGTTGCCACTAAAGCTCCGATAGAATTTCAACTAGATATTCTATGTAAGCAGATGGAGAACGTCATGAACATGCAGGCAACTCTTTGAAAAGAGGTTGCCCAATTGAATAACAAAGTATACTCCATGAGCTTTAATGATCCTGGGCCTAGCAGTAGTGGTGTAGGGCAAGCACTGCCCATACAACCAGTTATGCCACAATATATTCCTCAACCAGTTTTCTAGCCAGCTCCACAGTTTGCTGCTCAACCACCTTTCTAAAGAAATAATGAAGAAAGAGGGTCTGGCGGAAAGCGATGTGTATGGTGTGATAGTTAGGAGCATACAACTTATGCATGTGATGAATTAAAAAATGCAAAGGAGAATCAATTAGTTGTAGAAATTGATAGAAGATTATGCATGCATGGTTAATAATGCATGTATGCAGGCCTAACTTTTGCATGTATGCGAGTTCATGTATACATGTATGTGATGCATATATGTATGTGTGTTTATACATGAGCATATGAGTATGCAATGAAAAGAAGCATGTGTGCATGTACATATGTAGTATAGGTTAGTGCATGTGCATATGATAGATGCATATGTGCATGAGTTAGTTGTACATGTATGCTTGAGTGATTAGTATTCATGTATGCATGTAAGTTAGAATATGTAGTATGTATCTATGCATGTGAAGATGTGTGCATGCAAATGTATGTTTGCATGTATGCAAGTATATGTTTGTATATGTGCATGTGTGCATGAGAATGTTAATGCATGCATGTAAATGTTTGCATAAGTATTTATGAATATCTGACAGTATTAGGAAAGTGCATGTATGCATATGAAGTTAGTGAATGCATATATGCATGTGTAAGTAAGCATTTATGCATGTATATGCATGTGTGTTATGTATGTGTATGTACATGTATGTGAGTGTATGTATGCATGCATGCATTTATGCATGTTGTGTGATGCATGAATGCATGTGATGTGATGAATGTGTGTTTATGCATATAAAGAGTGTGTGATACATATATGCATGTATATGTGTGAGTTTATGCATGAATGTTAATAAGTGTATAAGAAGCATGAATGATGTGTATGTATGCAAAGATTAGTGTATGCATGAGAAGTGTTAAATGCATGTGCATATGAGTATGCATGTATGCATGTGAAGGGATACAGGTGTACATGTACATATGTGAGAGTATTTTATTACATGTACATATGATAAGTGAATGCATGAGTATGTAAAGTGAATTTGCATGTATGTGTGTATTTGTAAGTGCATGTATGCATGCATGTATGAGTGTATGCATGCATGATTGTATGCATGTAAGATTGTGTATGTATGCATAAATGCATATGCATAAGTTTATAATTTTTAACAAGTATGTATATGCATGTAAGTAAATCATGTTTACATATGCATGTAAGTTAGGAAGTTAGAAGTCTATGTATAAATGCATGTGAATAAGTGCATTATATGTATGAGTATACATATGTGCATATGAAAGAAATGCATGTGCATATGTAATGTAAATAGGCATGCATATGTATAGTATATGTATATGTTAGAAATGTATGCACGTATGTGAGTAGTATATGTATGCATGAGTGATAAAGCATGAGTTGTATTTGAGTGCATGTGCGTATTAGAATTAATGCATATGCTTATGAATGTAAGAAGAAGTATACATGTATGTGAGTTAAATAAATGTGTTTACTTGTGCATAAAAACATATTTAGATTAATAAATGAGTGTTTTATGTTAATTAAAAGCATACTTATGTTGGCAAATGAATTCTTGCAGATCAGTGCAGAGATTTTGACGAGTATTGAAGAAGATTGGATGAGATTACGAGATTGAAGCAGCATATGATATTTAGAAATATAAATTTGTATAGGAATATTCTCTGGGAATTGTATTAGAACTTACTATAAGCTTTTGTATAGGCCTAAAAATTGATCTTAAAGTTTTTCATACTTTCACTTTACGATTTAATTAAGTTTTATATATTCCGCTTTCATATGTCTAAGAATTTAGCGTCATCAAGTGGATCTGTTACATAAAATAAAGATTTAGATATCTCTTTTGTTTTAGGAACGCTTCTACCGTCATCTATTGAAAGTACGATTAGTAACGAAAGTGAAGGAATAGAAATAATTAAAGACCAAATAGTTGATGAGACTTTACATACGGTAGAATATGATCGTAACATATCTAGGGTTTTGCCTTTACTTTCTATAGTTTTACCAGAACTTGAGAATAAAGAAGATTTGTTTCCACCTAACTTAAAAAGAAATACTAATTCATAACAAAACAAAAACATGGTAGTTGATATAATTAAAAATAGAATAACTAGCGAAGAGTTAGTTTTTCCTTCATATTTATACTCTTTAGCTAAGTATAGGAACGCGCTACCCTATGGTCCATAGTGTTCTATTTTTCATGAATACAAATATTGCTTCCACTACTAAAACTCCAATTAAAAAAAATAGCAAACTCTTTCATTTTAAACACGCTTTTACCTATTCCATTAGAAAATAATACTCCTCAAATTAACGAAAACAAGGATAATATAGAAGAAGTAGAAAAAGTGAAAGAACTTATTGTAACCGAAACTTTATACTCTTCACTTGACGATTATAGAGTGTCTAGATTTAAAACTTTCTGTTCTATCGCTTTTCCTGAATGTGACGAAAAAGAAATGTATTTCCACCTTTCCCTAAGAGAATAAATCAATCTAAAAACAACGAAGTAGCTATTATTAAAAATTGTATTATTGAAGAGAGTTCTAATCGAATTAGTGAAGAGGAATTGATCTTTACAGCATATCAAAACACTAGAAATATACTTTCACATGAATCTTAGTTCTTAAATTAAACTTAAATAGATTAAAGACCTCTAGCTTTTATCACCCAAAAACTGAGAACTCAACCCAAATCCTGAAGCATATTAAGAAACACCCTGCGTGTAGTCACATGGTTAGGTTAGCCTGAATCTGTTGGATGAATGTCTGCCTTCCTTCACACCCCTCTATGACAATGTTGAGCAAATGGCTGCACAGATATGATGCGATAGAGAGAGAAAAATGAGTATACAGGATATGGAGATGTCTTGAATGAAGCACAAGCCTTCATGAGTGCATTGAAACACATAGCCCTTGAACGAAGTACAAGGCTTCATCGGTGCATTGCATCACACAACCATCCATATAACATAAGCACTGATGTCAATGCTCTCTTCTATGTGCCCCATTTGGAAACGATATCTCTGGCCAATCCAGGCAATGCCAATCTCCACCAAAAATTTGTTGTGCTCATATTGTATGATTTTGGAATCAAGCAGACCATGACATAATCACTTATGTCATAGCATGTCTTCAATTCACTTACTCTCACACATTCAATATGCAAAATTCCTTGTGGAGACAATGTTCTTTTAAAAAGACCTGATATGCTTTATAAACTACTATATGGATGCATGGTTGCATATGAACTGTTGAGAGAAGGGCACACTCATTTTATATGCTCAACTTGATTATAACTTGTAAACATGCCCTATGAGGTATGCTTTTATGGACATTTTGTAAAGGGACTAGACATTGCTCTTTAAAAGAGTAAGACCTTCCCTATGGCTTGCGCACAAGACATTCAAAATTGAAGGTCATGCTCAAAATAAAAAAAAAGGAGTCCAAGAGAAGAGGACCCTACCAAAGATCCTATCAATGGATCTCATGAAGACTACAACAAAAAGAATGATGCTCAAAAGGTGGCAAATGGTTCCATAAGCACTACCTACCCCATGATGTAAATCCTCTTATATGTCTAGGGATCCCATATGTCCCTAGATCCGAAAAACCACTTTGATCCTAAATGTCCAAGTATATGTCTTGGGATCCGACATGGGATTGCCATATGTCCCACACACCATGGACCCCATATGTCCATGGAACTAAAAACCGAGGGATGCCATATGTCCCAAACTTGGATCACATATGTCCAAGTTATGTCTACAGATCCCATATGTCCTTAGATCCTAAAAAACCAAATGGACTCCTCACAAGTTCATTGACTCTAGCCCATTTCCAAGAGTGTGCTCTTCTCCTCATGGAGTCATCATGCTCCTAGAGTATCTCATGTAAGTTCTTTCATATTAATCAAGTTTTTTATGTTTTCATTCCTTTTATTTCATCCTCCTTAAGCTAGTCAGAGTGTGATCAATAGTAGATTATGAGTTCTTCTCTTGTAGAACATTTTGAGATTCATCATGTTTTAGCTCTTACTTCAGTTGAGAATGAACCAACTTAGTTTTCAAGATGCATTACATAGTCCTATATGGAAGAAAGCTATGCAAGAAGAGATTGATTTATTCATAAGAATCAAACATGGAAGCTTTGTGAGTTATGAAAAGGTTTTGAAAACTTAGATGTGGCTTTCACTCTTTATGTTAAAGGTGAGAAAGGTTTTTTGATTATTATTATCATATGTTGATGATATGACTATGATAGATCCCAACAATTCAGGACTTCAATTTTTTAAAGCACCTCTTAAGAATACATTTGATGTAAATGATTTAGGAATTTTGCATTATTATCTTGGGATTCAGTTCAAATATAGAGATGAGTGTATCTACATGACACAATAGAAATACATTGAGAAATTGGAAAGGTTTGAGATGACACATTCCAAGCCTATGTAGACACCTATGGATGTCAATGTGTCATTACAATCAAAAGCAGATTCAAAACAATTTGATGCTACATTAAATAGTCAAGTAGTTAGTTGCTTGATATATCTATGTAATACATGTCTAGACATTTAGTTTGCAGTTTCTCAAGTATACTGGTTCATGTACAATCAACTCAAGATTAAGTGGAAATCAATTAAGAGATATATTTTTAGAGATCCAAAGTTTTGTGGATATCATACGTTTTGTAGGTTATTAAAACTTACACCATTATGACATTGAAGGGAGGATTGTTGGAAAAAAATTCACAATAGTCCAAAATTTCGGTCCAAAACCTCTACAAAGTATAGCATATGATGTGTATTGTATAGAATACTATACAAAAAAATGGCGTGGATGAGGTGGCTAAGTCAAGCGTCTCACAAACTTCCCACCCAAGTTCGAATCTTTGCCGATGTAGCATAGAAGTGATTTTCTAGAATAGATTTTTCCCTTACAATATTTTATGATGCCATTTGTGATAACATATTTATGATTTTTTACAAAGAATTCAGGGTATGCTTTTAGATGAATCGATGGATTGCATGTTTTTTTGTAAGTATCCTCAAAGCTATATAATAAGAGGTTTGACTTATGTTGTTATCATCTTCTCAAGCTCTAGAACAAGCTCAACACAAGGCTAAGGAGGAGATCAAGGAGGTCCTCTATTTTGGGGAAGTGTTCTTTCACACATGGAGGAGGTGTTCTCTACATATGGAGTTATTTAGAGGGGTTCATGTCAGCCAACCATCAACATCACTTATCGAGTCACTATGAGTAACAAGTATACTTTTTTACTTACTTTTTTCATTCACTAGTTTTTGATTTAGGTTAATCAAAATTCGGGTTTGTTGTAAAACAAATCTAAATTATTCATATTCTCCATATTCTCTCTCTCTCTCTCACATACACACACACACACTCTTCATACATCTTAGGCACACAATTTCTTGTATCTAGTTCCTATTTCTGCCTAGATTCAGATCTTGTGAGTTTGTATCATATTCACACATTGTAATTTGACATTGGAATATAAGATACTGTAGCTGAGCATCCTAGATTATTGTACACTTTGGAAAAACTTGTTTATTCTCTCTCTCTCTATCTCTCACTCATCTCCTTTTGATTCCTAAGGTGTGTATGTTAAGGTTCATCTGTTGGAAGATCTTGTAAACCTATGATTTATTTTTCTTGAGGCCCATCCCACTTCCAACAAGTAGCATATCATCAACATATACAATAATGATATGAAAGTACATCATCTTCATGCTTAACATACAAGGTGTTCTGAGTTGGACTACTCTCAAAACCATGTGCAATCAAGTAGGCATGTACCTTTTAATACCAAGCATGTGGTGCTTGCTTCAAACCATATAATTCATTTTTTAGTATGTGCACTTTGTTTTCATGCGCTTTCTACACAAAACCATGGGGCTGAAATATAGACACTTCTTCATGTAAGTCACCATTCAAAAATGCAGTTTTAATGTCCAATTGATGTACATTCCAAACATGATGAGCCATAAGTGCACAAACGCTATGTATAGTGGTTATTCAGCATGTGGAAGCAAAGGTTTCATCAAAATCAATGCCTCTCTTGAGGATACCCTTTGGCAACAAGCCTCATCATATATTTGTCAACTGTTCCATATGCTTATGTTTGAGCTTGTATACCCATTTAGTGCTAATGGCCTTTTTTCTGGGACAAAAATCACATAAATGCCAAGTACCATTCTTCATAATAGCATCATAATTTGATTGCATAGCAACCGTCCCCCGTCCCATTTTTTTGTTTGTGCTTCATCAAAAGAAACAAGTTCATTCTCATCACAAGATAGCCATTGCATAGCAACCTAATGCAAACAAAGCACTATGAGAGTCTGAATGAGTATGATATGATAAAGGCACATCTAATTTGGTCTCTCAAAGTCTATGCCAACTATTTAAGCATAGTTTTAACCTCTTCTATGTCATACCTCTCATCAATCAATACATCATGTAGCTTTTGTGAAGAGATGGATAAGTATGTGTTTGAAGATGAAGAGGTGTTGCAAAATCTTTGATCTACACCAGCCAAATGAACTCCAGGAGTAGATGGTGGGCCCTTTTAGCTTGCCAGTGGATGTATTAGACACCCTATGTACCTTGGAAGATCACTCTCAAAAAGATAGATCAAAACAGATAAGTTGGAGTTAGCTCAGAGGTGAAAACTTGCTATTCTTGGTTCATACACCTGTCCAGTGTTTTACATAATTCTCTGAGCACAGCAGCAATTAGCTTAATTCCTCTTGGGGAAGTATAGGTAACTTAAAGAGCTAACTTTCAAGAGTAATCTCATAAAACATAATGAACCACACACTGAGAATGAGTTTTAACAACTGATGACATCATCCCGATTTTCATGGGCTGCTATAGTTTGAGACCAGGGAGCAGAAAAATCAACATAACTCAAAATTTAGGAATCCAATGATTATGAAAATTTGTATGGTTATACTAGACAGTAAGCTGAATCCAACAAGTATTAAACCACTGAATTCGGATACATAACCACTGAGAAACACCTCTGACAAGATGAGTGAAAAAGTCGGGTATCTGACAGAGAAGTGAAGATGAACAGACCCTGTTGACTTCAAATGAACATAACTGAAGATTGCAACTTCTAAATGACATGACAATTTGTGAGCATATAGTAAGTTATAGAGCTAACTCTACCAAGTTAAATCACTGAAAATGATGCACCAAGCTCAGAGAAAACATCTCTGCAAGCTGACTGAGAAAAACTGAGAGTAATGGCAGTGAGTAGTACACTTCACAAGAACATGGAAAGATGAACTCAAATAATCATGAAAATGAAAGTATATTGCTTGTACAATACAAGGACTTATTGATACATATGTGTGCCTTGTAATCACACCTTGATATGGCATAAAGCTCAGCTCTTGGAGGTCTTCACATAGATCTCTCTAACCACGACTAAAACTGTCATCTATTTATAGTTGAGTTTGGGAGGCTAACTTCCCTCAATCACTCTCCAATCAATCAATGATTGATTTGATTCTCTACCTACCACAAATCATGAATTCGTGGCTCCTCTTTCCATTCTTGATCAAGTGGACTCAACCACTTAAGATTCTCTTACTTTTACATTAAGTAAACTCTTCAAAAGTTACAAGAGGTAGTTCACAAGTGAACTTTACATAGTCTTCATTTTAAGGCTTTTTCTATGACTTTGTGGGACTCAAGCCAATACTTAGGCTTGTCATAGACTTGCTCCAACAGCTCCCCCTCAAGCCAAGTATGCTTGAGGTCTTCAATCTTCTAAGATTACCTGCAAACCTATCATAGCCTTGAATTTGCAAAGCTTTGTACCATCCAATGCTTTGGTTAGAATATCTGCACATTGTTGATGAGTGGACACATATGATATTTGAATCTCTTTGCTTAGAACCTTCTCTCGTACATAGTGATAATGAACTTCAATATGTTTAGTCCTTGCATGAAAAATAGGATTAGCAGCCAAATGAATAGAACTCATATTGTCACAAAAAATAGTTGGAGTTCCAAACTCCAATCCAAGATCTTTGAATAATGTCTTCATCCACATAGCTTCTTGTGTAGCTATGGCAAGACCTCTATATTCAGCTTCAGTAGAAGAGAGAGCAACTGTGGGTTGCTTCCTGGATGACCATGAAATAAGCTTTGAACCTGCAAAGGTAAGATAACCTGAAGTGCTCCTTCTATCTTCCTTGGAGCCAGCCCAATCTGCATAAGAAAATAGCTTCAAACCTAAATCAGATACATAAGGATAATAAAGTCCTTCATTTATGGTTCCTTTGAGATACTTGAGAATCCTTTTGGCAGCATCCATATGTGGTTTCCTTGGAGTGTGCATAAATTGACTTAGCACACTAACACTGTAACATATATCTACTCTTGTCAATGTGGCATAGTTGAGACTACCCACTAGACTTTGATATGATGTGATGTCCTCTATGAGTTCACCTTCATGTGAGCTCAATTTGTGATTGACCTCCATTGGAGTACCTGCAATCTTACAATCTTGCATCTTGAATTTTGCCAACATGTCCTTAATGTACTTCCTTTGAGTGAGAAACAAACCATGATCTTTGTAGACAACTTCCAAACCTAGGAAGTAGGTAAGTGAACCCAAATCACTTATCTTGAACTCTTCTCTCATCTAATCTTTGATCTTCTTCATACCATCTGCATCATTTCCTGTCAATATAATATCATCTACATATACACATAAGTAGATGACCTCAGAGTTACTCTTTTTAATAAAGAGTGAAGGATCTGCCTTGCTTGGTTGAAAGCCTTTGTCCTACAAGAATGAAACAAGCCTGAAATTCCAAGCTCTTGGAGCTTGCTTGAGACCATACAATGCTTTGTTAAGTTTACACACATAATCAGGATAAACTTGATTCTCAAAACCAGGTGGTTGTGCCATATATACCTCTTCTGTTATCCAACCATTCAAAAATGCATTCTTTACATCTAGTTGAAGTATCTTCCAATTCTTGGAAGAGGCAATACTAAGCAAAACCCTAATATTAGGCATCTTTGCCACAGGAGAGAAAGTCTCCTCATAATCAATTCCCTGAGTTTGTGCAAAGCCTTTTGCCACAAGCCTTGCCTTATACCTCTTAATTGAACCATCAGAATTCTTCTTGAGTTTATAGACCCATCTTGAGCCTATTACCTTCATGGATGAAGTCTTGGGCACCAAATCCCAAGTGTTGTTTTCCTCAAGTGCTTCAATCTCTTCCTTCATTGCATGCTTCCATTCTGTTTTTGCTTTGGCCTCTTCAAATGATGATGGCTCCTCTTGGTTTATGCCCTGTGCTATGTAGATAGAATGTTTAGTTACTAATGAGGTGTCAAACCCATACCTTTCTGGTTTTTTCTTTTCCCTCATAGATCTTCTTAGGCCATGATGTGATGATTCTGCCTCATGTCCAAGTTCCTGCAATTTTGCTTTACCTTTAGACTTCCATGCTTTGATCTTTTCCATGTGAGATTCTTCATCATCCTCTGAGGTGTCTTGTTCTTCAATCTTTGATTGTTCTCTACCAAGCTTTGGAAAATCTTCTTCAAGATCATATGGTAAATTGATCTTCCTGCACGAATCTTCATACCATGAATTGTTCTCATCAAAAACTACATCTCTGCTTACCAAGAATCCTTTGTTGGTAGGGTTGTATAACCTGTAGCCCTTTTGATTGTTGTCATATCCAATAAATACACACCTTTGTCTTTGGATCCATCTTGCCTCTAACCTGTGAAGGAACATGAGCAAAAGCAATACATCCAAAAATTTTACAATGATCTAAGCTTGGTCTTCTTCCATTCCAAGCCTCATATGGAGTCATCCCATCAAGGGATTTTGAAGGCAACCTGTTAATCAAGTAAGTGGCTGTAGATACAGCCTTAGCCCATAAGTAATTAGGTAAATGCTTTTCATTTAACATAGATCTTGCAGCTTCAATAATTGTCCTATTCCTCCTTTCTGCCACTCCATTTTGCTCAGGAGTGTACCTTGTAGTTACCTCTCTTTTGATTCCTCTTTCTTGAAGAAAAGAATCAAACTCATGGGAGAAGTATTCTCCCCCTCCATCTGACCTTAGCCTTTTTAGTGATTTACCTGTTTGATTCTCCACAAGAGCCAAATATCTTTTGAAACATGAAAAAACTTCATCTTTGTGTTTCATAAAGAATAGGATAGTCCATCTGCTGCAATCATCAATAAAGGAAACATAATACCTTGATCCAGATATTGAAGCTTCCTTGCTAGGTCCCCATACATCTGTATGAACCAACTCCAAGAGATCTCCATGCATATAACCTTTCTTCATGAATGGTAACGTGTGAGACTTTCCAAATTGACATGCACTACACTTATAAATCATATGTTGTTTTGACAAATTAGGAAGTCCAAGTACACTTTGATCCCTGCAGATTTGCTTTAATGACCTTTCACCAATATGTGCTAACCTTTTGTGACATACTTCCAATTTTGTGAGTGTCTGACTACCATAATTAAAGAGAGCAATGTTTCTAATGTCCTGTAATTCAAATGTGAACAATCTACCTGTCTTTTCACCTTTTTCAATTCTTTTGAATCCTTGACTTGGATCTTCAACAAATGCTCCCGCTTTTGTGAACCTGACTTGCAACCCTTTCTCTACTATCTGCCCAACACTTATCAAATTCTTTGTAATGGTAGGGACATAGAGTACCTTACTGAGTAGGTTGATGTTTCCATCAGGTGCTTTGACATTGCCTATTTTCTCCACAGGATGTTTTGTATCATCTCCTATTTGTACCTCATGCTTATTCCTTGGATCTTCTAAATCTGATAGGAGTGCCACATTTCCTGCCACATGATTTGAACAACCTGAATCTATGTAGAAAACATGCTCATCAGATTTACCTTGTGGCATAGCCATGTTCATGATCAATAATGAATCCTGTTTGCTTGAGTCTTCTGTGTAGTTATTGTAGTCTCTCCTTCCTTTGTAGCCTCCTTGATAGCTTGAATGATTGTAGTTGTTGTAGTTGCCATGATAGTTGTTGAACCTTCCTCTTGAGTAGCCATAACTTCCTCTATTGTATCCTCTACCTCTTTGATTCCTGGAATTCCTAAAGCAATTTTCAGTTGTATGATTAGTTAGTCCACAAATAGAACATGGTTTGGAGTCTTGGGATCTCCCCCTGCCTTGTCTACCTCCTCTTCCTCTACCTCTGCCATGTCTTCCTCTACCTGTATAGTTAGCTTGATATGTACCTGCTTCATCATCCACTTTCTTTGCCTTTCCTTTGTTATCTTTGGAATTGCTTTTATCAGTGTATAAAGCTGAAGATTGATTACCTTTAGAGCTTTCTCCATTTTTGATAAGCTTTTCCTCTTGGGTAAGTAGTTGTCCAATGAGTGTATTGAAATCAGGTACATGCATGTCCATGTACAAATCCATAGCTGTGGTGAATGCTTCCAACTTGTCATCTGCCTTCAAGCCATTGATGACCTACCTTAGAATTTGCTCTTCATCTATTACCTCTCCAATGCTTCCCAACTGATCCGCTATGTCCTTGAGCTTTGTGACAAAATCAGTCACATTTTGTTTGGGAGCCTTCTTGAGAGTTGTGAAATCCAGCCATAGTTGATGCTTCCTAGCTTTAGTACTTGAAGAAAAGAAAGCTTCAAGTGCATCCCACACTTCCTGAGATGTCTTACAACTTCTAATGTGAGGCAACAAAAAATCTGAGATAGAGTTGAGGAGATAAGACCTTGCAAGTGCATCCTTGGAGCACCATGTGCTCAATCTTTCTTGCTCTTCTTGTGTTGGTTGACTTTTGTTCCTGAAACTTGGCATAACTTCATCTCCAGCCACCTTGGAGATAGGCTTCCATTCTTAATGACCAAGTTGAGTAGTTACCTCTGTCTAATTTGTCAATTGATGAAGGAAATCCATCTGCCATGTTCTCCAACCTTGCTCTGATACCACTGTGAAGAGATGGATAAGTATGTGTTTGAAGATGAAGAGGTGTTGCAAAATCTTTGATCTACACCAGCCAAATGAACTCCAAGAGTAGATGGTGGGCCCTTTTAGCTTGCCAATGGATGTATTAGACACCCTATGTAACTTGGAAGATCACTCTCAAAAAAGATAGATCAAAACAGATAAGTTGGAGTTAGCTCAGAGGTGAAAACTTGCTATTCTTGGTTCATACACCTGTCCAGTGTTTTACATAATTCTCTGAGCACAGCAGCAATTGGCTTAATTCCTCTTGGGGAAGTATAGGTAACTTAAAGAGCTAACTTTCAAGAGTAATCTCATAAAAAATAATGAACCATGCACTGAGAATGAGTTTTAACGACTGATGACATCATCCCGATTTTCACGGGCTGCTACAGTTTGAGACAAGTGAGCAGAAAAATCAATATAACTCAAAATTTAGGAATCCAATGATTATGAAAATTTGTATGGTTATACTAGACAGTAAGCTGAATCCAACAAGTATTAAATCACTGAAGTTGGATAAGTAACCACTGAGAAACACCTCTGACAAGATGAGTGAAAAAGTCGGGTACCTGACAGAGAAGTGAAGATGAACAGACCCTGTTGACTTCAAATGAACATAAATGAAGATTGCAACATATAAATGACATGGAAATTTGTGAGCATATATTAAACTTGTAGAGCTAACTTTACCAAGTTAAATCACTGAAAATGATGCACCAAGCTCAGAGAAAACATCTCTGCAAGCTGACTGAGAAAAACTGAGAGTAATGGCAGTGAGTAGTACACTTCACAAGAACATGGAAAGATGAACTCAAATAATCATGAAAATGAAAGTATATTGCTTGTACAATACAAGGACTTACTGATACATATGTGTGCCTTGTAATCACACCTTGATATGGCATAAAGCTCAGCTCTTGGAGGTCTTCACATAGGTCTCTCTAACCACGACTAAAACTGCCCTCTATTTATAGTTGAGTTTGGGAGGCTAACTTCCCTCAATCACTCTCCAATAAATCAATGATTGATTTGATTCTCTACCTACCACAAATCACGAATTCGTGGCTTCTCTTTCCATTCTTGATCAAGTGGACTCAACCACTTAAGATTCTCTTACTTTTACATTAAGTAAACTCTTCAAAAGTTACAAGAGGTAGTTCACAAGTGAACTTTACATAGTCTTCATTTTAAGGCTTTTTCTATGACTTTGTGGGACTCAAGCCAATACTTAGGCTTGTCATAGACTTGCTCCAACAACTTTGCATAAGAAGTGGCTTGTATTAACATATTTTGCATAGTCTATCAGCTTATACAAGCCACGACATAAAATGCTAGAAGCAATAATAGCATCATTATTTGAGTGATCATGAATTGTACATCTATCATCAAAAAATTCGATAACCAAGTCAATCTTGGCTAATGTTGAAACTGCACCATTTCAATTTTCTATGGGTGAAGACTAGGAAAATTCATTTGACCAAAGTGTGCATGCCAAAGTTTTGCATATGACATAACTTGAGAATCTTGGGTTACACATGCTAAATCATTCACAGATTTTGCGTAGTCTATGAGATTATACAACCCATGGCATAAAATGCCAAAATCAATAATAAAATCATTGTCCGAGAGATCATGAATTGTACATCTATCATCATCAAATTTGATAACCAAGCCAATCTTGGCTAATGTGGAAACTCATAATAGATATTTCTTGATCCCTAGCACATACAAAGCATCTGGCAGTGTGAAAGAACTTCCATCAATATTAGTCAAAATGATGTTACCAACTCCCATTATAAGATAAGAGGAGTTGTTAGCACATGTGACAATATTCCCTATAGAGGTAGGCTGAAGTGCACTAAAGAAATTGCGTTGTGAGGTAATATGTTTGGTTGTCCCACTATAAAAGTACCAAACATTTGAGTCTATTGCTAACATAAACCAATAATGAAAAGATGGATCATAGAAGCAAACTATAGTAAATGCCCATTCTTCATTATAAACAAGATTAGGAGACTTTCTTTTAGGTGTAGATGCCCTTGCAACAACCATTCCAACATATATATTCTTTGCCTCTTTTGTAGCTAGTTCTAGAAAACTCTTTATGACATCATCATTTTCCTTACATTATTTCTTTATTTTATTCTCTTCTTTTTCTTCCTTTTTTGATTGTGTGGCATTATTAGATTTCTACTAACTAGCAGATGAGCTCCATTTACCTTTGCCCTTCTGAGTAGCTAAGGAAGATTGATCTACAACATGCATAATTGACCTGATTTGTTCGGAGTGATCTTCTTGCAACAAAACAAAGGCTAAATCCTCAAATGTTAAGGAATTTGGATTGTCTTTCATCATCAATCAAAGAGTAGAAGAAAAAATCTGATATGAATCTAGAAGATTCTTAAGAATAGTCAACATAATTGCACTATTACGCAAGATTTCATCAGTAGAAATAAATTGCTCCTTAAAATCTTTGATCTTTTTCAAAAAAATGTTCATGTAATCTTCTTCTTTCATATGCTCACTAGTCTCCAATTGTTTTCAAAGGTAAGCAACAGAAACCTCATTTCATGCTTGGTATAAAGTTGTAAATGTATCCCAAGCATCCTTTGCTACCTTGCAAGAGCGAATGTGAGGGATAATGGCATGTTTGATAGACAAATCTATCAATGCACATTCGTGAACATCTCCACCATCCCAATGAAGTTGCTCTATAGTAGGTGGAGGAGGAATCATAGCACGAGCAGGAAACTAAAGATCATCATCGTCAATGCCATTTGTATCATCTTCAATAACTATATTGGCAGGTGTAGTAGGAGGTTTTTCAACACCCTAAACAATATTCCATAATCCTTTTTCTACCAATACATGATGCATCATATTTTTCCACAATGGGAAATTAATATCATCCAACTTATCCTCAAAAACCAACATAAGGAATACATCATTTCTTTCAACCATGACTAGTGTTTAAATAACTTGATGCAAAAAGTGGTTATATCTCAAAAAGTTGAATAGAAACACTGCCAAGCTCTGTTAAACCTATAATAGACTTTAAGGCACGTGTACTGGTGAGCTTAAGCTCGTGTATATGTTTCATACAAAAGGAAAAAATTGCAATAGTGCATTCGGAGACTGAAACAAGATCATGTCAAAATTTCAATGCCATAAAATGAAGATGTTTTGAAATCCTAATCACCTAAGTATGCTCACCAATATTTTTGCTTATCTGAGACTATAACTAGAGGGGGGTCGATGATGCCCTAGGTGAAGTCATGGCTTGCTTTGATAGCACAAAATCATACAAATAACACAAGGAAGAAGAAGAAGAAGAAGTTTGGAGCACAACACAAGACAAAATGTATTACCAAGTGAATGTATAAAGATAAGTGATCCCTTAAGGTTATAGGTTTATATACAAGCTAAGGGAAAAAACCTCCTAACGAGGGAAAAAGTTGCAGTCAGTCCTAAGTGTGTTCACATACATTATGACCAAAATATATCAATGGCTGTTGGAGTTTGAGGATCTGCTTGGGATAAACCAATCCCGATACCACTCAAGTAGTGAAAGATGCGCTTAACCACCTACCAATGCTTGACAACTAGGCAGTGTATAAACATGCTCATCGTTGAGACATATAAGTATGAGGATTCTGTCAGCAACATGTTAGCATTCTATGCTAATTCTCTAAGTATGTGATCTTTCACACACACATCTGATTAAGGGTCTTCCATAGCCTAAAATCAGATTAGGGTTTGATGAATATCAGTTTTATACTGATCCTTCCTCTTTTTGTCACTCATATACTATCAGGTCATACATCTCATACATATTCAGATTTCTTTCCTTACATCTGAATATTCTTGTAAATTCTGTACATACACTCTTCCATCTATTTTTGTTCACATAGAGTGGTTGAGGTTTTGAATCCCACATTGTAAATTGACATTTTTATATATGATAGTGTGACATGCAGTGGCTTACATAGCACTTTGAACATGTTGTCTAATCTCTCTCTATCTTTGTCTCATCATTGTATGATTAAGTGTGGTATGTTCATGTTTGCCAATTTTGGAAGAAGCTGGAATCTGTGTTGTAGATCCTGGACCTATGGGACCTGTGGAGTTAGTTATGGGCCTACCTAATTTCCAACATTTGGTATCAGAGCTTCCATGCTACCAATAGATGGTTTCAAAGAATCTTCTAATATTTGACATATGACATACACACTTAATCTAGATGAGTAGAGATTTGAGAATTAGACAATTTAGCCACATGTTTATTTATTAGTGTGGAGTATGAAGCTGATGATCTGTTAGTAGCCAAATACTTTTGGAAGTATGAAAATACTTTACAGAAGTATTGCTTGAAGACCAAGACTTCATGAACAGAAGGCTACTTCAAATTCAAGGAGAAACAATGGTTTGGAGAAGATGAAGGAACCAGATCAACATCAAATCACATGTACTAGTTTCTACTATCAGATTGTCATTTGTAGGTCATATCTTAGAAGAGCAGTTATGAAGAGATTTGAAGGATTCAAGAAGTAAGTTTATACACTTTCCCTATGTTGAAAGTAAAAGCATTAGCTACATCAAAACAAGTATGTAGAAGTTGTTCTTGATAGTTTTGATAGATCTCTTTCATGGCAAGAAAGCTCATCGAAGAAGAAAAATTTGGAGATGAGATCAATTTTGTTTTCAACCAACACAAGGTTGAAAGTTCTATGTTCAACATTCAACCAACTCAAGGAAAAGGTTGGTGAATTTAGACATATCAATCACATTTGAAGCAAAGTTTTGATTCCTCATATGCTGAGATAGAGGAGATGGTAGAAACATGTTCTATCTTCTATATTCACTTCCATTTATATGTTTGTTTGGTCTCTTACTCTTTGCACTAGAGGAAGAGAAAAATTCATTTTGAGAAGTTAGAAGTGCTTGTTACTTCAAGTGAAAATAACAAAAGGTATGGAAGAGAAGTTTGAAGATGTTGACATCATTAGGTGGAATAAAGATGTAGAAGTTGAAAGTCCAACAATTCGAAAGGAAAAGTAAGACTTCTTTTTTCTCTTATATTTTCCATATACTTTTCCTATTTTTATCCTCTACATCCAAAGACAAGTCTACGAGAACTTCTTGTGTGAAGAAGACAGTTTAAAGAAGAAGCAGTTTCTTGTTTTGCATTATACTTGGTCATGTTTTAGTAGGTTTTGACAAAGAATCGCATTGAGAGAAAGAAAAGTAGCAGATATCTACAACTTATATGTTGAGACTCATATGGGTATGAGTTATGTATAAGTTGAAGATTTTAAGCAGTCAGCTTATTTATTCCCTCAAAGAATTCTTGGAGTGTCGAATCAAAGCTACTTGGTATATGACAAGTTGTAGAGAAGTATTTTTTCTTCTTTACCTAACTCTTGAGGTAAAAGAGTATTTGTAGCAGATGTTGGAGACTTAGAGTGAGGTTTTTGTTTGGAAAAGTTACCACATATTCAGTATATTCAGTAAATTGAGAGTTTTTTCAGGATGAAATTAAAAAAATTTAGTATTTTCAGAAAAATTCAAAAAAATTCAGATTTTTTGATGTAGCAGCCACATAGAGAATCTACTTTCTATGTTTGTCTTGACTTTTGGACACATGCTTTTATTCAAAAAGGTGTTCCATCAGATCCTATCACTTGATTCAAAAGTGGAGTTAACCAAAAGAAAGTCAAGCAGATACTATCACATTTCACCCGGGAAGAATATGAAGATATGAAGTATCAACTTGCAACTTTTGGATTTCTCAAGGTGAGAGTTTGTCCACTTAGGTTTCAAGTAGGAGTTGTAGATTCTTGGGAAGGATTTTTGTTGAAGAAAAGTTTTACAACTATATTTAATAAGCAGGGACACTTAGAGACATTGAAGTAGAACATTCAATCATAAAGGTTTGATGAGAGCAGATTCTACACAGGTATTTTGTTTGAGAGATCTTGTATGATCTTGTAAGATCTTGATAGATCTTGTATGATCTTGAGTATTTATGAGTTAGTTGTCTATCCTTTGTTTGTCAAGTTCTTAACATTGGAAGAAGTAAGTCAGAGATTCAAATTCTATCAGATTTGTGTTGCAAAGAAATAGAAGAAGATACTTGTTATGTTGCAGAAGATTATGAATCCTAAAATGCTTTCAGAAAGGTTTTGTTATGATGTAATAGGATTAGCTAACCTTATTCTAGATTATGGGAAGGTGAGGAAGGGCATGGAAAGCTATTGGCAATTGCAATGCTAATAAAAAGAGTTCATAGATTTTGTTTTAGATATAGGTCTTGATCATTGAAGATCAGATTTATTGAAAGAAGGAAGACATTCCAGATTTCATAAAAACTCTGATATAGTTTGAAGACTTTTGGATACTAGTGTTAAATCATCGAGGGGGGTGATGAAACATGAAAACTTATTTTCAGACATATGTGAAAGAATGTAGAATGATACTTGTAGGTATTCCTATATCAGGTATTCCTATATTTCCTTTGTCAGTTTCTCTTTATGTTCTAGCTTTTGAAGAAGAAGGAAGAGGGAGAATGTCTGGAGAAAGTTCCTGTTGGTGTTCCTGTTTGGGAGAAAGTTCCAGAGTTCTATTGTAGAGAAGCTTGATATTTCAGAGAGGTCTATTACTTATGAGGTGTGCACATATATGATTAGACTAGACTTTGAAGGAAAGAGGTATGAAAGACTTACATATAGAACAAGGATGAAGACAAGATGACATCAAAGATATGAAAATTTGGTGAGACTCTCATGAGTTGAGTTGAGTTGAGTACAGTCAGAGATGAACCAACTAGTGTTCATAATACACTAAGTTGTAAGTTGTCAGTCACAAGTCCCAGGATGGATTCTGTTTTTGATTTTGTTTAGTTTATTTACATGACACATCAGAAGTACACCGAGAAACCTTTCGTAAGGTAAATGCAAATATGTGGATCCTAGTGTATGCTTACATGTTTGAGAAGACAGGAGATAGCAGATTCAGAGTCAATTCATGCTACATATGTTGTCAAGCAGTGATTGTTTGATGTATGCTAACACTATTAGATATATAGTTTGCCTATTTTCTCAGGTATTATGGTTCATATTCAACAAATTCAGTTTTTTGAAGTTTGAAGAAGTTCAAATTTAGTTTTGAAGAAGACTTTTGAAGATAAAGTTTGAAGGACAATCTTGAAGGACAAGATTGAAGCTTATGTCAGTTTGCATATGAATGAAGTTGCATATCCAATTCAGTTTGTACCAATATGACATTGCAGGGGGGATTGATGGAAATCAATGTCACATCAGTCCAAAATCCTTTTAGGGCAGAAACCCTAATTTTGGTACTTAGTCATTTTTGGCACAAAATTTTGATAAAAATTTTTATGATCCTATCTTGCAGAGCTTGAAGAGAGCGTTCTAATGGTATATGACATGCAGTCATCAGAGATCAGATTTGGGAGAAAACCCTAATCCTAATCTCTGTTGATTTAGGGTTTTTACCTCATTTGATAGCTCTCAGCATGGAGTTCATAAAAATTTATTCAGTTTATTCATCAGGTGGTCAGAGATGTGAAAAAAGCAAAACAAAAGCAATATTTAGAGATTAAATTAAATAAAGAAAAAGCTAAGTTTAAAAATAGCGATAACTTTATTTTTAAATGGCAATCTAGATTTTTTGGCTCACGAATTAGCTTCTGGGGAGATTTTTTCGCTTGTGGGGTTTAGGCCTATAAAAGAGAGCTTCTGGTCACTTATTTGATCATCCAATGCCAAGTTAATGCCAACTTGTGGTGGAGCTTGAGGAGGTAGTGCTCTAGCACTCATGGGGCAACCATGATACACTTTAGGAGCAACTATGGAGCTATGTTGAGGAGCAGCCATGGAGTTCTTCTTGGAGAAGAGTGTGCTCACACTCTCGCTTATGGAGAAGACTTACCTATCTACAACTTGGTGGTTTGGATCAGCCATCAAGTTCTCAAGGGCTTCAAATGTCTTAGACTTATTACCTTCTTTCTTTCCTAGCCTATCTCTTTTCTTTTCACTCTTTTACTCCCCCTATGAAGTTGGTTTCTTAATCCACGCTTGCTCCAACTCCTACTAAATCTCATTCTAAAGAGAAATCAAGATGCATTATCATACATTCTTCATTTGCATAATTTACGATATGAATATCGCTACAAGTTCTTGCTATAGGATCCTCAATCTCCTCTAGGATTGCAAGTATGAACTTCTTTATCTAATCCTAGCCATTTGCAACATAATATTTTGTCAAAGTTTGTTCCATGATTGTTATATTTGAGTGGCTAGAATTTGAGGCCAATCATCAGGTTCAAATTCATCCCCTTCCAATAAAATTATCATATAACAAAGCTCCTCTCACCTATTTTAGTATTATTCACTCATGCATTGCTTATTCTTAGTCTATTTTTTGATCTCCTTATATCTTGACATACACATTTATTGGCATCTTTGCCTAAACAAGACTCTTCTTTGTTTTTTCCCACAATCATCAGTATATTGGTGATTACATTATAATAGCTAAATATATTTCCCTAAAGTTACACTGCATTCACTATATTCTTTGGTCAACCATCTGTTGTAATATGTGAGAAGACATGTACTTCCTTCATCTCCTTCACTATATTCCCGTACATTGTCAATGGGAATTTTCCTCACCTCCAGGTCTACTTTGGTTGAATCTCTATCAATATTCTCTACTTGCATTGCATTTGTATGTTACCACTTTATTGGAAGTTTTCTTTCGTAAGTTTGGTGTCACTTTTAGCAAATCGTCCACAATAACAGTGCATTTGAATTTAGCTCTTAAGAGCACATCAATGCTTCCTTTGGTTTGTTCATGTGAACGAATCTTCCACCTTATTGAGGATGATTTCATCAGCTTCAAATTAATTTGATGAGGTCCAATATAATTTGCTAAACCCTTAAACGAGGTGCTACATGGTAGAGTTTACATTCTATTGGAATATCAACAATAGATGGGATTTCCATGGGCATTGAATTTAGATCCATGATTAAGTTGGCAAAAAAAAGAGGTTTATCTTGTGGATCCTTAGATAACCTAAGTTTTTGCATTCTATTCCATAATTCTTGTAGCCATTTATCATCCATATCTAGAATAACAAGCAAAGGCTCAATGTCTTCTACTATGTCTTGTTGTCTATCTCTTCTTGCACCATTATTTTGGATCTCTCTAGTTATATAATGAATCTTTGAAAGACTAGATCTAGGATGTTTGTCATTATTACCTTTTGCAATTTATTAGTATTTCTTTTTTGAATTAACCATTAAGGTAGCAAAGCTCTTGTTCTACTATGATTGTTGCTATCTTCATTGTAGCTTGAAAGGCTTTTAGAAATGTGGTTAGGTCTTTCGGAATAGGATCCATAAGTATTGATCAAGCCTCTCAATTTTATTGGTTTTTTTAATGTTGTTGTGGCTGGTTTTCACGTGATGTGATTCTTTCAATCTTTCTTTTCGGGTTGACAATTTATTATAAAAAATTTCCATCTATTATTCAAGTTATATTGCAGGTACACATCTTTCCTTCCACAAAAGAGTTTTTATTCGTTTTTAGCCTCTCATCAAACAATTTTTCTACCACCATTTCCCTTCATCTAGTGTGTTCTCGTTTCTCTTTTTCTCTTCTTGAGCCTTGGATCTTTCCCTAGTGACAACATGATCAAGGGTTGGCTTTTCCCCTTCATTTTTCAACATATCTAGTATCTAACACTTTAAAGGGAATTATATTCATAGCTTTATCACGATTGATTAAGAAATCTCAAAATAGATGCTGTAAACAAATCCTAAAAGAATCCTATTGGGATTTTTGGTAATGATCTAGGTGGCTAAGGACCATCTTTTATGAAAGGTCTCCACCACACCTATAACATTCTCCTCATGGATGTCTCATTTCTCATTTGGTTCTTTGTGATTTAGGGCCCTTAGAAATACACATCAAGTTTAGAGTGTTCACAATCCTTATATTCTTGAGAACATGCTAGCTTGGTCCTATTAGATCTAGACACCATCTATACTATAAGGATGTCTTTGAGGACTCCTCAATATATGTGTTATCCTCACGTTTTTCCATTTGTGCAGCTACATCCATGGGCATTATCACGTTTTATAGGTTCTCTTCTATGTAGCTCAATGTCAATCCATCTGGTGGTGGTCGTTCCAACACTAGAGTTTCATGTTCTTGGTATCCTAGTCTTTGTGGTGCGATAAGGCTCTCGATAAGGTTCTATTTGTTGTTGCATATAGGTATCTCTAGGTTGATACATGGGCCTAAGTTTGTAAGTTGATCTCTAAGGTGTTTCTATGTAATAGATTTGGTCATAGAGTGGTTTTTCCATTTCTATTCTATGGCATAGAATTTCCATGGATATTTTTTTTACAAGAGGTTTAGTAGCTCATCCATTACACACGTGTAGGATGATCAACATTACAACGTTGGAATCTCTTAAGAGTATGAGTTCTTTCTTTTCTCTCTCTCTCTCTCTCTCCTCCTAAGCTCAATTTGTTAGTCATTAGTTAAAAGTTTTATTTATTGAGGACCTATAAGAACTCCTTAAAGTCAAATATTTACTTATTTCCCTTGACGTAGGTATCTTTAAATTGGGAATGAAGTTATCCTCTAGGTCTTCACACTCTTTGATACACTCGTGTAAGGTGGATAACTTGCAAATGTAGACTAACAACTTAGGTTCCCATTATTTAGTTTGTCCAAGAATAATGATACATAGGTTTGTTCTAAGGGTCTCTCTTGAGTAAGACATATGTTGCATTGAACGTTGCGCTCCAAAATAAGAATTTATGAGCCTATTCTAAGTCTCCGTTAACATATCAAATATTCTTTTCTAGTTGAAGTTAATGAAGAATTCAATTTATAACTCAATGAACATATAATTGTGACATATTCAATGTTTAATTCAAGCTTTGCACTAGAAAAACACTCAATTGTGACATAGTCAATGAAAATATAATTGTGACATAAGTTTAGTTCCATGGTAAAACATTCACTTTGAAAATAATTCTAATCCACTTGAATTAAGTATCAACACATTAAACATTCAATGATACCATACAATATAGAAGATAATTATTTATGCAATAACCAACATATCCAGACGGTTTAATTTATCATTGATCCAATATTTTCATCTAAACTTCATCAATGTTTTTGAAACAAAGAAATTCATTGAACAATAGTAGTAATTTTTTTATAAGGGAAGTTCGATCGAGGCCTTGTCTCCCTTGCATGAATGAATTGAAAGAACAATTGTACAAGTGAAGTGGCCTAGTGCCCATAGGATCCCGCTTATCTCACAAAATAGGGGTAGGATGGCACGAAGGCAAAACAAAGTTGATGGTTGGAAGGTGGAAGGAATACGATGCCTATGAATAGGCCTAAGAAATTACAAGATGGTCATAATCACAAATTACAAAGAAGGCTAATAATCTTTTTGTCTCCCGCATGGGGGGTCCATTTGCTTTGGATCTTGTTGTTCTTCAAAACAAACACCATAAGATGTTAGAAGGGATGGGTCTTCTTATGATTATGAATTCTTCTACCTAAAAGGATAAGGGATTTTCTAATTGACTACTCTTTCGAAGGGTTTTGGAAGTTGGTAGTGCATCTTTCTTTCTAAATCTTCCAAAGATCTCTCCCCCTAATCACATTCTACAAGGCCACAAAGCAACTGATTGCTTCTCCAAGTAAGGTTTGTTTCTAGTTTATTTGACTCTATAAAGCCATAAGTCTTCCCATGTCTTTCCAAACCAAAAAAACTCCTTGGGCACACAAAGAAGTGCTCACCACCATTGCGACAATGCTTACACCATAGAGGGCCCTCCAAAAATTTTGTTAGCTTTGAAATTAGTGCCGATTCCTTAGTGGATAATTGCCACATCAAAATAGATTTTTAATTATTCTCAATGAGGGGTCTAATACTCGTCCAATTCAGACACCATTTCCTATTAAGCGAGATATGAAGATCTAGGTTCTTCTTGAAATTAGGTATTTTTTCCAAGTTTTTGCCATTCTACTATTATATCTCTTCTATTGGAGTGGGATCATGGTCGAGAAGGATTTGCTTTTGTGCATATACTCTCTACAATATATGCATCTTTTACTCCTATCATGAAAAATGCACATGCCAAGAATATGTTTGGCATCTCCCAAATCCTTCATGTCAAATGTCTCACTCAACTTCTTTTTAAGAAATGATAAGAGGAATTCCCAACAATCAACATACCATTGACATAAATTATCAATCATATCAAGCTTCCATCTGAGCATCTCCTTGTGTACAGACAATGATATTCATTGCTTCAAGGATAGCCTTGAGATTTCATAAAAGCATCAAACTTTTTGTACCATTGTCTAAGGGGCTGCTTAAGTCCATATAAGCTCTTCTTCAACTTACAAAATAGAGTTTCTTTGCCAAGAACTACGCAACCCTCTAGTCATTCCATATAGATCTCATCTGTAAGATCCCCATGCAAGAAAGCAATTTTCACATCCATTTGGACTAGCTCTAAGTCCTCCATTGCAAAACATCCAAGAAACATGGACAAGCTAGTCATCTCGACCATTGAAGAGAAGAATTCCTTGAAATCAACACCATTTTTTTGCTTAAAACCCTTTGCAAAATGTTTTGCTTTATACTTTGGAGAAGCACTATCTTATGTGAATTTTCATTTATATAACTATTTACATGGTAAAGATTTCAAGCCTTTTGTCAAAGGTACTAAATCCGAAGTACCATCCTTATGTATAGAATATGGGTGCAATTAGCAAGCTTAAGTGCTTTGCTAAAGCTTAAGCACTACACACATCATTTATCTTCTTACATAGAGACATACATATAAACCTATGCTTGTAATTTTCAGTGTTTTATCTTGGATAAATTGTAAAAGTCAAAAGAAGAAAGAATCTCGTGAATTTAGGAGGCTAAAATCACAACTCATTTGGTGGAGGAATCAAATCGATTACCTACCTAAAGTGTAGGATCTCTTTTAGATGAGAAGATTCAAAATTCAAGTTCAAATAATGTGTATAAATACACAGTTTTAGTCACAGGATATATGAGCGGTTTTGAGATGCTTTGAACTATTCCAATGAGCATATATTAATCTCACATCATTTATGTGTAGAGCTCCACAATCCCTCTGTAATGTATGTGCAAAAGCATTCATATTTTGATACATCTCATTAAGTACATCTCTATCTACTATCTGCTCCAACATCTTCATCATTATAGTGAGCTTGTGGAATCTATTTTTTGTGTACTCATTCAATTGCTATAGAGTTACATATCTGGAGATGAGATGATGCCAATCCTCAAAAGCAAGGGCCAACCAACACAAGAAGAACAAGAGAGGTTGAATGCATGGTGTTCAAATGATGCTCTAGCAAGGTCATATATTCTAAAGTCAATCTTTGATTTTTTACTTCCACATGTTAGGGGTTGCAAGACTTCACAAGAGACTTGGGGGGCTCTTGAAGAATTCTTCTCATCAAGTACCAAGGCAAGGAAGAATCAACAATGGATGGAATTCGCCACACTCAAGAAGTTGCCCAAGCAGAGTGTGATTGATTTTGTCATCAAAATGAAGGACATAGCAAAACAACTTCGAAGAATTGGAGAAATCATTGATGAAGAGCAAATAGTAAGGAAATTGATCAATGAAATAAAAGCAGATGACAAATGGGAAGCTTTCACTATAGCCATGGAACTCTACATGGACATGCAAGTTCCTAATTTTAATGATCTCATGGGACGATTGTTCACACATGAGGAGAAGCTCATGAAGGATGGAGACAACTCAAAAGGTAATCAATCCTCTTCTCTCTATACAGATAAGAATAAAAACAAAAATAACAAAGCAAAAGGTAAGAAGTCTGATGATGAAGGGAGCACCTCTCAAGCAAACTTTTCATGTAGAGATAGAGGCTCAAGAGGAAGAGGTAGAGGAGGAAGACAAGGTAGGGGGAGAGCTCAAAGCTTGGCTCCATGTGCCATATGTGGCCTAACTAATCATATCATTGAGAATTGTTCCAGGAATCCCAAGAACCAAAGAGGTAGAGGTTACAATAGAGGGGGCTATAGAATCTCAAGAGGTGGATTCAAAAACAATAATGGATACAATAACAACTCATACAACAAAAATAACAACTACCAAGGAGGATACAGAGGAAGGAACGACTACAACAATTACGCAGATGAACAAAATCAATAGGATTCACTACTTCTAATGAACATGACCATGAAAGAAGATAAAGTAGATGAACATGTATTCTATATAGACTCAAGTTACTCAAGTCATGTAGCAAGGAATGTAACTTTAGTCTCAAACTTTGAGGATCCAAGGAATAGACATGGTCCAAATAGGAGATGACATAAGACATCCAGTTGAGAAGATAGGTAACGTGAAGACTTCAGATGGTAATATGAACCCATTAAGCAAGGTATTATATGTACCAACTATCACCAAGAACCTCATAAGTGTAGGTCAAATTGTTGAGAAGGGATTGCAAGTCAGATTCACAAACAATGGAGCATTTATTGAGGATCGACATCATGGATTGAAGAGGATAGCAAGAGGAGAAAAATAAGATAGATTATTCACATTTGAACTCCAAGATACTAGGAATATTGCATTGTTCAATTATGGTAGACAAACTCTATCAGAGTTGGAAATTTGGCACAGGAAATTAGCTCACATAGGTGAAAGATCTCTCAAGCAAATCAATAGGGATCAGAGTGTACTTGGTCTACCAAACATATCCAAACAACACATGATCTACAAATGTAGTGTTTGTCAATTTGGTAAGTCACATAGGCAACCATTCACAAAGAAAGGATACATTCATGGAGACCTATTGGAGCTAGTCCATACACATGTGTGGGGACCAAGCAAGGAGCCTTCAATCTCTAGATCCAGGTACTATGTGTCATTCATTGATGATTGTAGCAGATGGAAAATATTATAATTTATGAAGCATAAAAATGAGGTTTTTTTCATGTTTCAAGAAGTACCTAACTCTTGTAGAAAATGAAATAGGTAAAACCTTGAAGAGACTAAGGTCAACTAGAGGGGGAGAATATTTCTCCCATGAATTTGATTCTTATCTCCAAGAGAGAGGAACCAAAAGAGAGATCACTACCAGGTATACACGAGAGCAAAATGGAATAGAAGAGAGAAGAAATAGAATAATTGTGGAGGCTGTAAGGTCAATGCTAAATGAAAAAATGATACCCAATTACTTGTGGATAAAGGCTTTATCTACAGTCACATTCTTGATCAATATAATCCCATCAAAGGCATTGGATGGCATGATACCAAATGAAGCATGGAATGGAAGAAGACCTAGCCTTGATCATTGCAGACTTTTTGGGTGCATAGCATATGCACACATATCTTCACAAATTAGAGGCAAATTGGATCCAAAGGTAGAGAGATGCATCTTCATTGGCTAAGACCTTAATAAAAAAGGTTATAGGCTATAAAATCCAAGCAACAAAGGATTCATTTGCAAGTAGAGATGTTGTGTTTGGTGAAAACAAATCTTGGTTTGAAGATGATTGTAGGAAAATCAAACTTTCCTATGATCTATAGGAAGATTTTCCACCATTATCAAAGAAGAATGAGCTTACACTTGAAGCATCAAGTGATTGTGATGATGATCATAAGAATCCAAGAAGGGAATTCAATTCTTGAACTCCAAAGGCAAAGCCAAAGTGCAAGAATTGAGAGATATGGCAGAATCATCTCAACAAACTATAAGAAAGTCTAATAGAGAAAAAAGGAAGCCGCAAAGGTATGATTATGATACTTCTATGGTCACTAAACATTCAATTTATATAGCACAAGACCCAAACTATGAAGAACCATCTACCTATGAAGAAGCCAAAATGGAGAAGTGCCATGGAAGAAGAAATAGAAGCTTTACAAGAGAATCAAACTTGGGAGTTGGTACCCAAGACTCAATCTATAAAAGTCATTGGTTCAAGGTGGATATACAAGGTAAATATGAATTTTAATGGTTCAATTAATATATTCAAGGCAAGGATTCTGGCCAAGGGATTTGCACAAACTCAAGGTATTGATTATGAAGAAAAATTTTCACCTGTTGCAAAAATGCCTACTATTAGAGTATTCATGAGTGTTGCATCTTCCAAGAATTGGAAGATATATCAAATGGATGTTAAAAATACTTTCTTAAATGGTTGGATATTAGAGGAGGTATATATGGCTCAACTTCCTGTTCTTGAGGATCAATCATACTCTGAACATGTGTGCAAGTTGAGGAAAAAATTGTATGGCTTGAAGCAAGCTTCTAGAGCTTGGAATCATATACTTGTTACTTACTTGCAAGTTAAAGGTTTTAATGTAAGCAAGCTAGATCCTTCCCTCTTCATTAAGAGGAATCACTTAGAAGTCATATACCTATGTGTATATGTTGATGATATAATCCTTACAGGAAATGATGTAGAAGGAATTAGAAAGAATAAAGCTCAAATGAAGGAGGAGTTTAAGGTCAATGAGCTTGGTTTCCTCACATACTTCCTAGGTTTGGAAGTGGTATATATAGAGAAAGGTATGTTCCTCATACAAAGGAAATACATTGGAGATATGCTCTCTAAATTCAAAATGGCGAATACAAAGGTTGTAGATTATGAGTAAACAGATTCAACTCTCATATGTAACAACTCATCAACAATGTGCATATATGATGAAAAAGGCAGTAGATGGATTAAACAGATTCAAATGAATGATTGGATTACATGAAATCTTGAAGGATTGAAGATTCAAGAATGAGGGGGAGTTGTTGGTGCGATTAGCAAGACTAAGTGCTTTGCTAAAGTTTAAGGACTACACACATCATTTATCTTCTTACATGGATACATTCATATATACCTATGCTTCACAAAGAGAACCCATTGAATACAAAACTGAGGATATAGAAATTGAAGAGAGAAAAGAACATGATGAACCTAAAGTTAGTATCGTTCAAATTAATGAATCTGAATATCATGAACCATTTGATCATAAAAATTATTTGGGACCAATGGTAGGACATGTAGAGAAAGGAACTAGAGTCCCAAATAGTCACTTTACTAAAAAACATTGGGCAAAAGGAACTACAAAAACTATTGTTAAAATTGAAAATAGTAATAAACCACAAATAGCTTTAATAGATTTAAGATCTGAAATAAATGTTGTCTCGAGGGATTTGTACAATGAGGGAAAATGGCCTATAGATAGAGACCATGGGTGGGAGATGAAAGCAGCTAATAATGCTTTTGGATATTTACTTGGTGCATGTGCAAATGTTCCAACCACTATTGGAGATGTTAGAGAGGAGCATAAATTCTTTGTTCATGATGATTGCTCATACCCAATTATTTTGGGACAACCATTCATCTGTGAACAGAGAATGGAAACCAAAGTACTTGATGATGGTAGTGCTTTTGCTAAAATTCGTTTTCGTGATGGCCTAAAATCTGTTCAATTTATGACACTCTACATTAATCATCCTCGTAATCATAGGTCCTTATGGAAAACCCCTTTGACACATTTAGATCAGGATTTTGAGTACATGCCACTATTGAGTGACATGACGGTGGACTTTGGTTTGATATCTCACAAACTCTTGTACATAATTTAGATAAGATGTCTATCTATTTTCCATCTTTTGCTTTAAATATTTTGCATTTCAAACAAATTCCTTAAAAACTTATAAAAACATGTGAAAACCATTTAAAAAACAAAAGGTATCTATTATAAATGAAAAAATTGAACATGTTATTGAAACAACTCATTGTTTCTCAACACTTGAAGAACTAGACATATCTTGTCAAAATAATTCTAATTCCCATATTCTCCTATCTTCACTTGATGAATATGCATTAATTCAAGAATATATCTTTGATATTGATAAAGAATATGAAGCTTTAGTGGACATCAAATATAAAACTGTGAGTAAGAAGGTTAAACCAGCAGCACAACCACTGCCTAAATTTAGTGATGAAATTATAAAGAATGTAAGTCATGAGCCAATCCTTAGAGATCCAACAAATATTGGACATGTATTTACCAAAGAATCATTAAACCAAATCAAATTAGATGCTAGTGGTTTCCTTCTTCTTGTAGAAAAAGAGTATTTTCTGAAGATTATTGAGCAACATGGAAGAGCATTTTCTCTTGAGCCTATAGAGATAGGATGTGCAGATCCTAGGATAGTTTCTCCGATGATTATTTTTACTATTCCCCATATTCCTTGGAATTTTCTGGCACCTAAAGCTCATCTTCTAGAGTTGATTAGATTTCTTAGAGAGAAAATCAATATGCATATTCTAGAATCTTCTTCAGCTCCCTATTCAAACCGTTGGTTTACTATGCCCAAGAAGAATGGAAAACTTTGGTTTGTCCAAGATCTTCAGCCGATTAATAAAGTGACCATTAGAAATGTGGGTAAGGGTCCAATTGTGAATGAATTTGAGGAAGCTTTTACAAGCAATTCTATTTATTTAATGGGTGATCTCTATTCTGGTTATGACCAATTCCAATTGGCACTAGAAAGTAGAGACATTACTACCATGAAAACACCCCTTGGATTGGTTAGGATGTGTACATTACCACAAGGTGCAACCAATTCTGTAGCTCATATGATGAAAGCAATGAATTTTGTTTTGCATGAATTCATTCCACACATTACTATGCCCTTTATAGATGATATTCCTCTTAAGGGTTGTTTGGAAGAAGAGAAAGATAGCACTTTGGATGAGGATAGATGTCCTAGATTTGTGAAAGCTCATATCCTTGATTGCCAAAAGATCTTTCAGCGGTTTATTGAAGTTGGCTTAACACTCTCTATAGAGAAATCTATTTTTGGTGTTAATGAGGTTCTTATTGTCTCTCATCTTTGTGGACATTATGGACGGAAGCCATATCCTCAAAAAATTGACGCCATTAGTAAGATTTTGGGCACATGTCAAAATGTGAGTGAGGTTTGTTAGTCGGCCGCCGGATTGGCAATTGTAAAGACTGAATCTTTTCATATTCAGCACGAACGAAAGGTTGTTACAAAGATGCTTGTAATCTTTATAAATCAATGAAAAGGAGACGCTTCGGTGAAGATCAGTGGGATCACCAGACTGTCTGTCTGGGTGATTGATCTGTAACGTTGCTGTGGTGTGCGTTGAGTAATTCTGAGTATTCTATTCTTGTCGCTGTCTTGTTTGTTTATTGATACCTATTCAGTTTGTGATTTACATAGACGACCAGAAGATCGCCAGACGGTCTATCTGAGCGAATCGTTCTGTGTAGTTTCCGTTGTGATTGTTCTCATAATGCTGCGTACTATTGTGTCTCTCTGTTTTGTTGATGTTCTGTAAGTTGTTTGATGAAGCCCATGCTCTAATAATGACAGTTTTGTACTGTGTGGTTGAGAATTTTGAATCATCCTGCATCTTCTATTCTAGTGGATTATCTGCACCTGCATGGTACAGATTGAGTTACTATTATTGACTCTGTTGTGTACGGTAGTTTCTGTTGGATTAGTTCTTTAAGCTAGACCAAAGTAATCTTGTATTATGGTACTGAATATTGCCTGTGCTGTACACTGAGAGAGCATTAACTGGAGTGTGTTCGGTAAGCCTTGGAAGAGTCCGATTACAGATAGTAAGATTGTGAAGCGTAAAAAGATTCTTGATAGAGTTCTTGAACATTAGTATATTGCTGTGTATTAAGTGGTTATTTTGGGAAAATCAAGCATAGGGCCTCTATTTAACAGACCCCTTCCAATCCCAAGAACCCGAGTAGGTGTTTAACCACGCTTCTGACGGCAAGCGACGTTTAACACTGGCGTCGTCTATGGGAAAGTGTCACCAGATTGTTGCCATTTGTCTGTGCGAATTTGGCATCAAGAGTGTTCGTTGATTGATTGTGAAAGTGGTCATAGATTGTGAATCGACCGTAAAGAAGAATAGTATGCAAAGTATTGCAAATGTAGTATAAGCCGGTTACTCGTTCTGGTGAATCATACCCGAAGCATAAAAAAACCAACAGTCTCGGGCGATACCTAATTTGGTAAGGACGTATCCAGGAAGAAGACGCGCAGATAAGTTTAACCCAGTTATCAAGAAAGTGAAGAACTCTAGTAGCAATTCAGGTAGAATTGCGGTGGAACGTACTGCAATTTTGGTAGATTCCGGTGCAATTGTGGCACAGTCTATCGAAGATATAGTCACTCCAGAATCTACCAGGATGCAATATGCAGTTAACCTAACACCATCGGGTCAAGATTTGAATTTTTCTAAGGATAAAAGCATGTTGGCCAACGAAATCAGTGAAGGTGAAACATTACCTTGTTCTGGTGAAAATACAACAAATTTTGGTGATACTTTGGTACCCGTTGCCGAAAGTTCACAATTTTCCGGTGACGGTTTACCATTTCCTCGTGAATCTTCATTCCAATCACCACTATTCAGAGTAAGTTTCCCTACATTTGATATCAAGGAGGAAGGTAGCTTATTCGAAACTGAAATCCGAAAGATACTGAACAATATATTATCAACCTGGAAAGTGCACAGGCCGACGATACAGATTCTGACGGTTCAGATATTTAGCCTCGGGACTCAAAACAATACAACCGCCATCACGATGAGTGGGCAACAACAACAACAACAACAACAACAACAACAACAACAACAACAACAACAACAACAACAACAACAACAACAACAACAACATCCATTTCCACCCCGACCGGCTCCAACAGGAGTGACATACACCAAATTCAATGGGTTTCCAGGTGATGATCCTGATGCCCACGTACATACCTTTGAAATTAGTTATGCAGTATTAAATCATCCCCCTGATCCGACATACAAAGCTATAGTATTCTAGTCTACATTGGTTAATGAAGCAGCCAGATGGCTTACAGAATATGATTTTAATCATTTTGTGACTTATGAAGCAGTAAGAGATGCATTTTTGCAGAGATTCCGGTTAAAGAAAAATCTGAGAGAAATTTTTGATTATTTACAGAACAACAAACAGAAACTACACCAGACCGTGTAGGAATATGCCACCCTGTTCTGAACGCATTTGAGGCAACTACCACTGGCCCATGCAAACTTGCCGGATGATGTCATCACTCAATGGTTTATTAATGGGTTAACTCCGCAGCTCAGACAGATTATGATCATCCACTGTGTGGGAGCTATGACATTAGATGTGGTTATTGCAATGGCTTTGCAGCTCGAGAATAAGGTAGGAGGATTTACAGAAGACCTAGAATGGTTAAAAGCGAGTAAGAATGTTGCCGAAGATCCAACCAGATAGATGTACTGCACCACGTGCAAGAATTCAGGGCATACCAGTGCCACTTATGCCCTTAATCAGTTGTTTTGTGCTATCTGCAATATGACCGAACATTCCATCGAAAATTGTGCATACAACACCAAAGTGCAGGGAACAGCAACAATAAATGCAATTATACAAGAACCAGGGCAGCCTGCCAATCACTATGTACCTCCTCAAATGAGAAACAACCAGCAGCAAGGCTACCAAAATTATCGAGGACAGAGAAATAATAACTACAATGCAAACCACTGGCAGACAGGTCCACCACAAGAAGGTAATGCTTTGCCACCTCCTCGTTGTCATTTTTGTGGTGAATTAGGACACATTCGAAGATTTTGTAAAGATGCAGCCGAATATGATCAAAGGAAGAAGGAGCACCAGAACCCAATGACAAATATGGTTCATATCACACCCATAGAAACACAAGCTACAGTAGTTCAGACCAGATCCGATAAGCCACTACAACCAGCAGCTGAAATATTTGAACCAGGCATCCGAGAACAGCAAAGAATGTATGACAAAGCTAGTCAGTGGACCACCACAGAACCTCTAGTGTTCGCAGATCCTATTCCGGTGACACAAGTTCCACTGTCAAAAGAAACTGCACAAGAGCAAGAGTCAATCCCAGTAACCGACGCATCGTATTCAAAATCGGTGAAAAGTACAAATCAAGCAGATCAAGCATGGGAAATTTTATCTAAAGCATCCATTACTCTCCCTCTTGGCCAGTTACTTGCATTAGTACCAGGAGTTCGGCAACAGTTTCAGCAACAGTTCAGTCCTGAGTCTGCTTGCATTCTAGCAATGGCAACAGTACAACCAGAAACTAACTCTACGATGGATGACTTGGTTCCTTTAATTACGGTATGGTACAAAAATCATAAAATTACTCAAGTATTAAATTGACGGTGGGTCCGATGTAAACATAGCTACTGCAGCACTTTGTAAAAAGTTAGGATGGACCGAAATTGAACGTGTGCAGTTTTTTGTTAGAATGGCCGACCAATCCAGAGTCCATCCAGTAGGACTCGTACGGAATGTGCCAATCATTTTGCAGGGAACCACTTTAAGATGACTTTCATAGTTCTAGAACTACTAGAGTCTAGTCTTGATTATAACCTTCTTTTCGGCCATCCTTGGCTGAAACAAGCTAAGGTTATACATGATTGGTCCGCACAGGAACTCACTTTCATAGACAATAACCGAAAATATGTTGTAAAATTAGATGCTATTCAGCCATGTGAACTACATGCTAGACCTTATGTGGTAGAACCAGTTCACATGCTAGATGGTTTATCCGATGATGAGGAAGAAGAATTTTTGAAGAATAACATAGTTTTAATTTCCTTAGGGACTGTTGATTTACAATCTATTGTAGATCACTGGAATCCGGCAGTTTGTACGGTGATGCCTGTGACCGAAGAAGTAGAAACAAAAAATACTGCTGCTAAGGATGAAACTGCTATACAACAACTTTTACAATCAGTCGATGATTCAGAAAAACCTCGTCAATTCTATGCTCGAGAAGATCAGTTGATCACATATAATTTAGGGGATGAAGTTAATCCACGACCTATCAAAATAAAGGAAGGATTGTCTGAAGTATTTCAAGCAGATCTGATCCAGTTACTTTGTGAGTTCGCTGATGTTTTTGCATGGGATTACCGTGACATGAAGGGTCTGGATCCTCGCATATATCAGCATCGAGTTGTACTTAAACCGGAAGCAAAACCAATTAAACAACCCAGCTACCAGATGAATCCTAACTACGTAGCACAGGTAAAGGTAGAGCTTGATAGGTTATTAAAGATTGGATTCATTGTTCCAATAGAACATGCTGAGTGGATATCACCCATTGTTATCGTCCCTAAGAAGAATAAGCAGCTACACATATGTGTGGATTACCGGAAACTGAATGAAGCTACGGTGCTAGATCCGTTTCCTCTTCCATTTCTTGATACAATGCTGGATAGAGTGGCTGGGCACGAAATGTATTCATTTCTGGATAGATATAGTGGGTATAATCAGGTCAGAATGGTTGAGGAAGATATACCAAAAACAACGTTCATTACCAATTGGGGTGTTTTTGCTTGTACAGTTATGTGTTTTGGATTAAGAAATGCTCCTAGTACTTTTCAACGATGTATGCAGGAAATCTTCTCCCCCTATCTTACTTGTTTCATGCAAGTATATCTAGATGATTTCTCTTTATTTGGTAAGATGGTAGCACACCTTTATCATTTACGTTGTTTCTTTGAGAAGTGTCGTGAATACAGACTCTGCCTGAACCCAAACAAGTCTGTGTTTGCAGTTTCATGTGGTAAGCTGCTTGGTCATATTGTGTCTGCACAAGGCATACAAGTCGATCCAGATAAAATTGCAGCTGTGTTAGAAGCACCTGTGCCTACTACGCCGAAAGAAGTCATGCGATTCATGGGTCAAGTCAGGTGGCATGGTCGACATTTACGGTGGATCGCTCATCTGGCAATACCTCTCAATAGATTAATAACCAGTACTCCTCGACAGTTTGTTTGGACTCACGAATGTCAAACAAAATTTGATCATCTCAAAAGCTTATTAACGCAGGTTCCAATTCTACAACCTCCTGATTGGGAATGTCCATTTCATGTTTTTGTGGACGCATCAGATATCACCATTGGGAGTGTCTTAATGCAACAAATTGATAAGTGGTTCCGGCCTGTTTACTATGCAAGTCGAAGGCTTGCTCTTGCTGAAAAGAATTACTCTGTAACTGAAAGAGAATGTCTGGGTTTAGTGTATTCTGTAAAGAAATTCAGGCACTATTTACTTGGCCGCAAATTTACTTTTCATGTAGATCATGCTGCACTTGTCTATCTGGTACGGCAATAGCATTTAGGTGGTCGATTAGCACGTTGGGTTCTACTTTTACAAGAATTTGATTACGAAGTAATTCATCGGCTCGACAGTTCACATGCATTAGCAGATTTCCTTTCTTGCTTAGATTCCGGTGAAGCTCCGGTCGGTGTAGATGACACCACACCCGCGATTTATGTTACTGAACCAACTAATGATCAATCTGCAGAACCCCCTATGCCATCTACATATTATGATTAGATATTAACTTTTCTTACTGATGGATGTCTTCCTCCTCAGATTTCTCCTACAATGCGTAAGAAAATTGCAGTTTACAGTCGCAAATTTTAGTTGATTGTTGGAGAGTTGTATTATATGGATCGCACTGGAGTTTTACTTCGCTGTATTTCTCCACATGAAGTAAACTCAGTTATAGCTTTGGCACATTCAATACCTTCCGGTGGGCATTTTGCAGCAGATTTAACGTACCGGAAAATTGTGCAAAGCGGACTATGGTGGCCTACTATGTACAGAGATATATCTCACTTTGTTAAAAACTATGACAATTGTCAAAGGTCTGGACAGCCGTTACAATGCCATATTTTTTCCCTCTATAACCTGTCTTACCTTTAGAACCTTTCTAGAAGTGGGGTCTTGACTTTATTGGGCCAATTACACCTCCAGCCATACTCAGTAATAATTGTTATATTCTAAGATGTACAGATTACGCTACCAGATGGGCAGAAGATTGGGCTTTACGGTCCTCCACAACTGTTTCGGTGGCAAAGTGTCTAATGAAGGATGTTTTCCCGCGTTTTGGCTTACCTCTCGAGCTTGTGACAGATCAAGGCACGCATTTTGTTAACAATTTAATGAAAGTACTCACACATTCTTTTCAGATTATGCATAAGTTCAGTTCACCGTATTATCCTCGTGCAAATGGCTTAGCTGAAAGTACAAACAAGACTTTGTTGAATATGCTTCGTAAACTGATTCTGGAATCATCGGAAAGATGGGATGAACTGTTACCTGCAGTATTATGGGCATACCTGACTTCATACAAGGTAGCAACAAGACTAACCCCTTTCAAACTGGCTTACGGACTGGAAGTCATAACTCCAATGGAAGTTGTTATTCCTAGTTTACGTGTGGCCATCACTCTGAAGTTGTTACCGGAAGAGTCCTTGCCATTTCGGTTGGATACTCTCAGAGAACTAGATGAGTATCAGTGGGAAAGTTTTCTGACTATTCAGGAAGTGCAATTAAGACAAGCTCGTATTCATGACCGGTATCTTAAAACTCCAGTTTTTAAGATAGGACAGCTTGTGTTATTTTATAATGCAAAATCAAATCGTTCGACTGGAAAATTCAAGTTACGATGGTTCGGTCCCTACTGGATTACTGAACAAGTAGGTCCAGCTACTTTTCGGTTGACTACTTTGACTGGAATTCCTCTTTCGAAAGTCATCAATGGTTCAAAGTTGCGGCCGTATCATCAAGCATCTGACTCTCGCTGACGTGTTCTGTGTTTTTTCATGTTATTTATTTTATTTTTTTGTTTTTGTGTGCTTAATAAAATAAGTCTGTAAATATGCTCGTTCTGCTACCTAATTATGATCAACAGCCACCCTACATTATCGATTCTGCTCATGCATGCACACCAAAGTTATGAGGTTATCATCTCAATGTCGCACGATGATTAGTAATTTCGATTGCTTCCCACTGCAAAGCATCTACTTAACCTTTTTTGTTTGGCTGTTAATCGCTATTTGTGTCTGTGTGATCTGTGTGTTTGTGTTATCTGTATATCCTGTGCGATTGCGTTCTTGTGCCTGCTATTCGTCTTCGCACCATGGAAGCGTTAGCAAACTTTGCTGTGTTTCATGATGGACTCCCTGCTGATGTAGGTGAGTTCCTGCGCATCCCTGGGTTAGTCAATTTCACTGAATTGCCTTGGCATTCAGTGGATTGCCACCCTTTCTATGCACAAATCATCGACGCCATCGCTGCCACACCTGCTACGGAGCAGAGTTGGCCTATCACTTCCCTGCCCTCTCGTACCGTAATTACCCTCCAAACCTTTGCTGATGCATTTCGGCTCTCTCCGCAAGGTCGGGAGAATGGCCCTAATCTGCCGTTATCCATAATGAACCAATTATTCCCTAGGCACTCTTCCAACGAATACGCTATCCTTTGTCGCCCCGAGCCCGAACGATGAGCATTACAATTTTTAGTTGCCATCTTGAACCTGCAAAAGCGCACATATGGAATATCTCGACCCTTTTACTCCACCATAGATCTATCCGCCAAAGAACCTGTAAACTTTGCCTCATACTTTTTCCGCCGCATTCACAGAGAATGCGTTTCAATCATCAAACAGGTCAATAAGGGAGATATGCGAGGATCGAGATTACTGCATATCATCTCTTTTCTGTTTTCAACTATCCAAGCAGCACAACCACCACCCCGAGGACCCGTTCTGCACCATGAAGAATTTGCACAGATCTTAGAAGATGATGAAGAGGATGACGAAGAGATTTTCCACCTCCTCCGCCACAAAAGAATTATAATAAGTTCATCTGACAGTGAAGTACAGGGTTCAACCGCAAATGATAAAGTAGATAACAATGAAGAGGAAGGGAATGAAGATGAGACTTTCCACGACACCGCAACATCAATTCATCATGACTCATCAGTGCAGTCTTCTTCAGAGAAGACCCAAGAGCATGAGGATACCAACAACTCTACAGATAATTCTACTAAAGAACAATCTCAACAACAATCTGAACAGGAAAAGCAACAGGATGAACAACATATTATTAAGAAAATTTTTGAAGAATTGCTTAGAGCAGTGGAGTCTACAGCTACCACCCCTGATGACACTACGCAACCAACCACCTAAAAGGTAATCGACACAACTATTATTCTTCTTACTCACCCACCCGAACCTCCAATTCAGCCCACCATCCCTGTTCCAACCATTGTCACTGAGGAACCTACCGCTTCATCATCCTCGTCACCTAGATATGAAGGTAACTCGAGATGCAGCTCTATCAAACGAGTTTTATTTACAAGAAGCTTTTCTGCAGACACAAGCAGAAGTTTTGATGTCCCAGGTCATCTCTTTAAGTTCAATACGCACAGATGCTCAGCTAGTAGAACCAGACATTTTGAAGCAGATGATAGAATCATTAAAGAAGAAAATTGCCTGGACTTTTAGATTAGCAAGATCAATGTATTTAGAAGGTATAGTTGATGAATCATAGGATTTTTTGTATACCTACGGGTTCGAGTCCACCGTGCGTGCTAGTGTTAGTCGGTCGCCAGATTGGCAATTGTAAAGACTGAATCTTTTCATATTCCGCACGAACGAAAGGTTGTTACAAAGATTTTTGTAATCTTTATAAATCAATGAAAAAGAGATGCTTCGGTGACGATGAGTGGGATCACCAGACTATCTATTTGGGTGATTGATGTGTAATGTTGCTGTGGTGTGCGTTGAGTAATTCTGAGTATTCTGTTCTCGTCGCTGTCTTGTTTGTTTATCGGTTCCTGTTCGGTTTGTGATTTACATAGACAACCAGAAGATCGCCAGAAGGTCTGTCTGAGTGAATCGTTCTGTGTAGTTTCCGTTGTGATTGTTCTGATAATGCTGCGTACTGTTGTGTTTCTCTTTTTTGTTGATGTTCTGTAAGTTGTTTGATGAAGCCCATGCTCCAGTAATGACAATTCAGTATTGTGTGGTTGAGAATTCTGAATCATCCTGCGTCTTCTGTTCTGGTGGATTATCGCACCTGCATGGTACAAATTGAGTTACTGTTATTGACTCTGTTGTGTACGGTAGTTTGTGTTGGATCAGTTCTTTAAGCTAGACCAAAGTAATCTTGTATTACGGTACTGAATATTGCCTGTGCTATATGCTGAGAGAGCATTAACTAGAGTGTGTTCGGTAAGCCTTGGAAGAGTCCGATTACAGATAGTAAGATTGTGAAGCGTAAACACATTCTTGATAGAGTTCTTGAACATTAGTATATTGTTGTGTATGAAGTGGTTATTTTGGGAAAATCAAGAATAGGGCCTCTGTTTAACAGACCCCTTCTACTCCCAAGAACCCGAATATGTGTTTGAACGTGCTTCTGACTGCAAGGGACGTTTAATAGGTTCATAGATTCTTAGGTGCTTGCATCTTTTATGTGATTTGGATACCACATTTTGCGCATGTAACCGATTGTCTCTATGACTTGTTAAGAAAGAGAAGGAAATTTTTATGGACTGAAAAACATTCTCATGCGATGCGTAAGTTAAATAAGTTGTTGCAAGAAGCTATAATTCTTAAGCTTGTAGATTATTTGGGGAATAAGCCTATCATATTGATTGTTGATACTAGCCCTATTGGTATAGGTTGGTTCATAAGTCAGAATGTAGTAACAGAAATAGATATGCGACTAGATTTGGGGCAAACATTTTACATGAAACTCAACGTAAGTATCCTCAAATTAAAAGGGAGCTATGGAGTATGGCAACAACTTTAAAGACTAATAAAGAGTACTTTATAGGTGCCAATGTTAAAGTTGAAACTGAGTACTTACCTCTCATAGGACCCATAGCAAATTGTTCATCCCCAGATATAGCTATGCTTAGGTGGATTTCATATATAAAGTATATTAATTTGGAGTTAGTTCATATTTCATGAAAATCAAATGCAGTAGTTGGTATGCTATCTAGAGCTAGATATAGAGTGGGGAGGGCGGGGGACAAGAAAAAACAGGGTGGTAAAGTAAGAAAGCGCTAGCTAGAAAGTGCACAAAATATTTATATACAACTTGGCCAGATTTTACATTCCAAGTAGTCTAGATATGTTTCTATCATGCTCTTTTATGGTAGGCCTTAAGCCTAGATAGATTGACCAATGGTAGTACTGCTCCATCTAGAGTACACACACACACACACACACACACACACACATATATATATATATATATATATATATATATATATATATATATATATATATATATATATATATATATATATATGTGTGTGTGTGTGTGTGTCTACACACACATACATATACATAGACAAAGAGACAGAGAGATTAAAATCAATATCATCCAACTTGATCCACCATTTCTTTCCATGATCCAAAATACCCTTCCACATTATGAACCTCTTCTATCATGTCACCCAAAAATCGTGCTTCAATGCTAGAAATGGGAAACAAAACATAGACCTTTTTGTAATCTTCATAGCCCATCTAATACTTTTTGAAAGGTCAAACAATTTCAAAGAAGCTCGCATAGGTCTTAGGTTGACAGATATAGATTAATAATCTCATGCCTTGATTAGTAATGTGTGCATCTCAAGGAAAATGATATGTGATCCAATAGAAAAGTTGATATTATTCAATGAATATTTTGAACAACCATACTAAAACAAATTGCAATCACCAAAAACAAACATTACAATGATATGTGGCACTTACTATCATCTTCAATGAATTACATGATTTACCTCAATAGACATTTTGACTTTGAACATCTAATGCATTGATAGTGTCATAAAGACTCAGCCCTTAAACTATTTCCATTTTATTATGAATAGATTTGCAATCTTCCATACCAAAATGTTGTAATAATGTTTCAACATATATTTTTGCACACAAAGTTATTCCCCCATGATCTTGCATAATACCAGACCTCAAATAATGATGAACATGCCCCAAATAACAATATCAAAAGAGGCACGATCAAATTGCAGAGAACCTTGGGTTGAAATACATATACTTGTTCATGTAAATAACCATTCATAAAAAGAATTTGATGTTAAAATAATGTAAATTCCAACCATGATGCATTCCAAGTAGACATATTCTAGGAACAGGGGTCAATCACATGTGGGAGAAAAACTCACACCAAAATCCATGCCCTTCTCTTGAGTATAACATTTCACAACAATCCTAGACTTATTTTTCTCAATTGTGCCATCATGTTTACGTTTACGCTTTTATGCCCCATCGAATTTTATGAAGTTTTGGTGTCATTAAATAAAATAGACTCATTCTAAATGCAAGCACTAAAGATAAAGATTTCATAACAATTTAATGCAAAGGAAACACTATAAGAGACTTAATGAGTATGATATGACAAAGCTGCATGTGATTTACTATCTCCCAAAATCCACATCAGTAATGGAATCATTTTATCATCATTTGAAATCTATTAACATCACAAAATTTCCTTACTTGGACCAATACGTAACTATCTCCCTATGAAAAGACCAAGAAAAGTGCCATACACATTCTTTGAGTTAATAGATGTCTCCTTAGTACATGAGAATAAGGGTTGAATGCCATCTTCTAAACAAAAAACATCACAAAAACCAAAATGCATTTAGTTTTTAGATGATAAAGACCATAGAATTTTGTTTTCAAAACTATACCCAACAAAAATACACTTCACACAATTCAAGCAATTATGGACATGGCCAAGGCACCTCATCACAAAGAAACATGAATCACGATGGAGAAGGGTGTTACATATGTGGCAAGCTTGGTCACTATGCTAGAGATTGCTACCAAGGAGGAGACCAAAGGACCAATAATGAAAGTGCTTCATACAAACGCCAAGGTAGTTATGTTTCTACAAGTTCAAAAAATGATAGTCTCTTGATGATGTAGATGAATGGGAATTCAAGCAAAGTAAATAGCACTTGGTATATCGATAGTGAATGTAGCAACCATATGAATTGCAATGCTTCTTGGTTTTCTAATCTACATGCTCCCAAAGGTAAAGGATATGCAAAAATAGGTGATGATACCACCCATGCGATCTCCCATGTTGAAGATGTAGCTTTAAATGACAAGGAGGAAGGAATATTCCTCAAGCATGTTTTTCATGTACCTATCATCACAAAGAACTTCGTGTTCATAGGGCAAACGGTTGAAAGAGGATATCAAGTAAGGACAAGAAAATGTGGATGCTTTGTGGAGCAGCCTAAGCAAAGGTACCTGGTCATAATAAGAGGAAGGAAGCAAGGAAGACTCTTCACTTTGGAGGTAAATTCTCATTCCACTCAATATGTCTACTTCACATATAGAAACAAGAAGATTTCAGAGCTGGACTTGTGGCACAAGAGGATATGTCACATAAACATACATAGAATGAAGGAAATGCAATTCATGAGGTTGGTTGACGGGCGTACCAACTTTTAATGACAATGTATGAAGCATTTATGTGAATCTTGTCAAGTAGGAAAACAAGCGGGACTTCCATTAAAGAAGAGTGACTACATATAAGACAACATCCATTGGAGTTGATACATACAAACATGTGGGGGACAACCAAAGAGCAATCCATTAGAGGTAACAAATACTTTTCCACTTTTATTGATGATTTCAAAAGGATGGTTTGGGTTTATTTCAAAAGAAAAAACAATCATATGTGCTTACATCTTTGAAAGCATTCAATGCAATGTTAGAGAAGGAAACAAGTACATATATCAAGAAGATAAGGTCGGATGAAGTGGGGGAATATTTGTCCAATCATGTTTTTGAATTCTTATAGGATCAAGGGAGAAAGAGGGTGTTGATCTTCAGATTCTGCAGATGCATGTACACAGAGGATAGTACAGAAACAAAATCACACAAAATTACTCAGAGAATATAAAGAGACAAGAGACTTGACACTAGATTGGGTATAGTCTTTCCCCCACATACTCTGATGGCCAGGTCTACCAGAGCATGTGTATTTATTGGTATTTCTTATTATGTCATACGTGAGGGTAGTGCTTCCAAAAGCATGCTTTTTACAAAAAAATGCTTTATTTACAAAAGCGTGATTTTCTATTCTTACAGAAACATTGCTTTCTAAAGCGATCTATTATTTTTACCAAAATAGCTAAAATTACTATCTTCTAAATATTCTTCTAAATATTCTTCTAAATAACTTCAAAAAATATCTAAATAAGTCGATGCATGTTCACACCCTCATGAATCTTCACATGCTAAATCAATACACAAAACACGTTAAAAGCCTCAAGACATTATACTCCATTTAACATTCCATTCTTCCATAAAGTATAACATGCCTCCTAGTTGATGCGCAACTGACCACAATTGATAAGAATAAAATAGACATGGATGTCTAGTCACATGTCCCATCATTCAACAATCATAATCACGTTCCATGTAAAAACACATGCATGGAACTAGAAAATTGGAGTTTAATGTGATTGAGAATGATAAGCAGAAATGAAACGATCATAATGTGGAGTTAGTGATGTCTTATGAATCCATTGAGATTCTTTGAGTGATTGTTATATTTAACCAAATATCTATGATATTGGTTACCTCTGTGTGTAGTCCTAACATCATAATCAAGTATTGTCTCTAGAATTACACTTTTAGCATCCTCTTCTAACAAAGGAGGATCATCTAAAATGGGAGTGAATGGTAGAGTTCCTTTAAACAATTTCAATAAGCTGATAAGAAAAGAATTATGTATATTCCAATGAGAAGATATGTCTAATCTAAAAGCATTGTCATTAATTTTTTGAATACTATGAAAATATCCATAATAACATGGGGCAAGTTTAACCTGAGGATGGTGTGAAATATTTTTCAAATGTCTTTTAATTATTCTTAACCATATGAATTCATTTTCATTAAACTATTTAGCTATTGGTTTCTTATGTACATTGCACATGTAACATTCTTGAATCTTTTTAATATGCTCATGAACCTCATGAAGTGTAGAAATATGATCTTGTGCAAAAGAATCAGCCATAGGTATAGCAGTTTGAGTGATAGTCATGGGAGTGGGAATCTTTTTACAATACAAAATTGCATATAGTGCACATCCAGTAGTGCTATGCATTGTGTTATTATATGCAAATTGTAGTAAAGGAAGTTTCTCACCCCAATTACTTGGATCCTCTAAAGAATAAAAACATAATAGATTTAAAATAGTACTATTCGTAGCTTCACTTTGCCCATTACTTTTAGGATGAAATGCATAGCTAAATTCTATTTTAGGACCTAAATTTTGAAATAATGCAACCCAAAAGTGATTACAAAAATGAACATCCCGATCTGAAAGAATAACTTTTAGAAAACCCTGATGTGGAAAAATACATTTGATAAATAACTTGGCAGCTTAAGGTGCAAAAAGAGTCTTTTTACAAGGAATGAAATACACTTGTTTACTAAATATATTAACTCTTGTCCAAATCATATCATTATGTGATGTAGTTGTAGGAAGACAAGTAATAAAAAAATTTGTTCGCATGGTCTTTTACATATGGGAGGTGGCATTAATAATCCAAATGCTTTACCATGATTTTGTTTCACATGTTTGCACACAATGCAATGGGAACGATATTGCACAATATACTTTTCCCTATTCGGCCAAAAGAAAAATTCTTTACACATAGAAATAGTACTTTGTATGCCCCTATGACCCATGTATGGTGGTTCATGCATCTCTTTCATAAAAATATCTTTAAAACCTTGTGTGATGCATAAGCTTTGTTGGAAACAAAAGAATCCATTATGAAAGGTGTAGTGATCCTCATTAAATGTTGAAGAATTAGTGAAAGCATTCCATGTGTGTGACAAATACAAATAAGATGCATAAGTGGGAATCATGTCATGAAATGAATGAATGTGAACAATAGAAAAATTATTGATTTAATAAATAGTTGTTTGTGAGGATGGGAAACGACTAAGGGCATCAGCTACAACATTAGCTTTGTTAGGTTGATATTGAATCATAAGCTGAAAATTTTGTATGAATGAAGCCCACTTAATGCTTCTGTGAGAAATCAGTGGTTGATTTAATAAATTCTTAATAGCCTATTGGTTTCTTTTATAAATTCAGAACACATAGGGAAATGTTTCCAAATTTTTAAAGCATGCACAACAACTAAAGTTCCTTATCATATGTACTATAGTTCTTTCCAGTAGGTTTAAGTTTCCTACTTTCAAATGCAATGGGATGATCATTTTGTATTAATACAACAGCTATGCCTAAACCACTAGCATCTGTAACTACATGGAAAGTTTGTGCAAAATTTGGTAACTGCAAACCAACTACATGAGAAAGTGCATGTTTGAGTTTTTTAGAAGTTTGTTGATGTGCTAATCCCCGTGCAAATTTTAACTTTTTGTTCAATAATAATGTGAGTGGAAGTGCTAAATATGAAAATCATTTTACAAACTTTCGATAAAAACTAGATATCCCAAGAAAAGAGCATACATCATTCACAGATTGAGGTATAGGGCATTCTTCAATTACTTTAATTTTCTTTGGATGTAGATGAACACCTTGACTAGAAACAATATGTCCTAAATAGTTTAATTATTTTTGAAAAGAAAAACTCTTTTCAGGATTGGCATAAAGTTTGTTTTTGCATAACAAATTGAAGATTGTTGCTAAATGATTTGCATGGCCATCATCATTCTCACTATAGACAAGTATATCATCAAAGAAAACAAGAACAAAAGCTTGGTACTAAAAAAAAATGTTATTCATCATTCGTGAAAATGTAGTAGGTGCATTGATGAGTCCAAAAGGCATTACCATGAATTCAAAATGACCAGTTTGAGTTCTAAAAGTAGTCTTATAACTATCATTTGGTGTCATTCTTATCTGATAATTCCCAGATTTACGATCAATTTTACTAAAGTCACATGCTCCATGAAGTCTATCTAGAAAATTATCTATCCTAGGAATATGATATCTATTTTTAATTGTGATCTTACTAAGTGGTCTATAGTCAATGCACATCCTATAAGTTGTGTTCTTCTTCTCGACTAAAAGAACAAGTGCTCCAAAGGGAGAAGAACTAGGCCTTATAAGTCCTTTGTGAGGTAAATCTTTAACTTGATAAACTATTTCTTGTTGATGTAAAGATCCATGCGTATAAGGTGCTTTATGGGGAGGAGAACTAACAGGAATTAAGTATAAACTATAGTCAAGAGATCCCCTATAATGTGGTAGCTTAGAAGCAAACCAACCATAAACCAATCCTTATAGGAAACCATAAATGATTTATGTGCATCAGGAAGTGTATCTGTGTAATCAACTATATTATGGACAAAAAAAATAGATGAATTGTAACCTTTCCTAAATGTAGGTTTACTTGATTATGAGTAATTAATGGAGATGTTTGGAAGTCATGCATTACAAATAAAGAAATATCTTGATTGTTAAGCTTAAAACTCATGGTGTGTGTATGATAATCAATGCATATGTTATAATGATGATGAAAAGCCATACCAAGTATAACATTATAGGACTGCAAAGGAGCAATTAAGAATGTGCATTCATCTACATGTGAACCTATACAAATTCGAACGTTATGCACTTCACTTGTAACATTATATATATTTCCTTGAAATGCAGCCTTAACTTCATACATAGAAGGAAGTGGGTTTAATTCGAGATTTTGCACTAGTGTATGAGAAATAAAATGATGCAAACTATCATCATCATGTAAAATATTAACAACTTTACCATTAATAGTACCTTGCATGCAAAGTAAAGAATGAATAGAAATTGTGTTACCCTAGGTACTTAGATCATTTTCCAAAGCTTCTTTGGTCCAATCAGGTTGAGTTTCTTCAGAAACTACCTCCATGTTGTGTACTTGAGCTCTGACATGCTTCATGTCATTAGTTCTGAACCTACATTTAGATTTAGTATGAACAAACCTACCACAATGCCAACAAGTGATACAGGGCCTCTTTTGTTGAGCATTCATCATCTTAGTTTGAAGAGTTGGAGGTTTGGTAGGGTATAAATCGTTTGTCTTGCGTACTGGTGAGAAATTGGATTGAGTAGGGCATTGAAAAGTAGGTGGGTGCTGAAAAGTAGGTGAAGAAAAAGTAGAAAAAGGATGCTTGAAGGGAAAACTTTGCTTGACTAGTTGTGGTCATTGATGCATTTTTTCTGTAAGCGAATAAACTTGATGATGGATTGAAAATCTTTCTCAACATCATGTGTAAAAGAAATAGCTTCATAGAGGGTTGTAGGACGTAGAGTGTTGGGTTTGGCTCAGATTCCAAACCATCTTCATACTTTCTTTGCAAGGTATCATCAAGAGTCACTTCTCACAAACAAATAAGTAATAGTCATTGACAAAAAACATTCACCATAGGTAGATACAATCTCTCCATTTTTCCACCTAAACATTGTTCATGATCGAGGAGCATGTAAGTGAAAGTGGGGAGGAAGGAAGGACTCCTTGATCTTCTTTTGAAATGCATCCCATGTGGTAGGGTAGATGGTGCCTTGACGCATATCATTCCACCATAACATGGCCTTACCCACCAAATAATTAATAACAAATTTCACTTTCTCACTTTTAGAATATGATTCATCCGAATAAAAGTCATCAAATTGAGAAAGCCATGGAAGAATAAATTGGCCATCTTTTCATAAATTATGAAAATTGGAAATTTTTAGCACCAATCTTGGAATGTGTGCCTTGTTTCACTTTGTAGTTGTTGGAGTGTAGCATCATGTTCGTTCTGAGCATTTTGGAGTTGTTGAAACAAGAGTTCCAATTGTTGCTCAAGCATTACCCGAGGTAGGGGTGATGTACCAAAATCCTCAATGTTATGGATAAGGGACATGGCCATATATATAACCAAAACCTTGGAGTAAGCATGTGAAAAAATAAATCTTAACAATAGTGCATATACATAAAAATAAAATACTAATAATAAATAAATAAGAGTGTTTGATAAATAATAATGTATAAATAAATAAAATAAATGAGCGTTGAATAAATAGATAAATTAATTAACAAATAAATAAATAAATAAAGTGAAGAGAGTGTTAAAAGTTGTGTTAAATATTAATTAAAAGGAATGGGGTATCAATAAGTGAAAATAGGCAAGTGGATAAAGCATATCTCTTGGAAGTATGAGACTGTGGGTTCAAATCTGCTAGATGCTAGATAAGGAACTAAATAGGCTAACTAGGGAAATAACTAAGCTCTTATTACCACTCATGTGTTAGAATTGGTCCGACCGTAGCCAATGGCTATCAAGGGAACCAAAGTGAACCAAGAGAACCATGAGTGCGAGAGAAGCCAAAGATGCAAATGTTATGCCATAGTTCTATGCAAACTAATTTGATAACCAAACGGAACTTCAACAATGAATAGTGCACATTGAGCAGAGGGGGTAGAATGAGTATAGTGAGCACAGTGAGCACATGGGGTATAGCGGGTACAGTGAGCACAGTGAACACAATGAGCATAGGGGGTACAGTGTGAGAGTGAGCACAAGGGGGTACAATGTGATAGTGAGCACAGGGGGTATAGTGTGACAATGAGCACAATGCACAATACCAAATTTGAAAAAAATAAAAAAAACTAATAGGCGAACCAAAACAAACAAACTTGATAAGGAAAAGCTAGACCAAACGGTTGAGATAGTTGTTGATTAACGAGGGGATGCCATGAATTGTGATCGGACGCGGATATGTACACCTCCACAGACGTGCCTTGGCTTTGATACCATTGTTGACCTTCGGATCCCCCAGATGCATGTATGCAGAGGATAGTACATAAATGAAATCACACAAAAGTACTCATAGAATAGAAAGAGACAAGAGACTTGAGATGAGATTGGGTACAATCTCCCCCCACATACTCTGATGGATGGGTCTATCAGAGCATGTGTATTTATAGGTATTTCTTATTACATCCTGAATAGAAGATACATGAGAGCAACACTTTGATAAACGTGTTTTTTACAAAAATCTATTTTATTTATAAAATCATGATTTTCTATTTTTACAAAAACATCACTTTCTAAAGCGATCTATTATTTTTACAAAAATAACTAAAAATACTATCTTCTAAATATTCTTCTAAATAACTTCAAAAAATATCTAAATAATTTCACACACGTTCACACCCTCATGAATCTTTAGATGCTAAATCAAGACACAAAACACATTAAAAACCTCAAGAAATTAAAATCCATTTAAAATTCCATTATTCCATAAAGTATAACAGAGGCAACTAACATGTAGGCATGCATTGTAAGGAGATGGATTGGTAGCTTCTAGAGATGAGTTTGTGTTGGACAAAACCTGCTCTACACTTGCCAAGTTAGCTTCAGGGATGCTTCATAGAATCATTTGGATTTATGTTAATGCTTTTTTAACTACTAAGAGCTTTGAAAAATCATTCCCAAAAGTTTTCATCAAAACGGATAACTTGCATATGCCAAGAATGTAAAGAAACCTTCTATTTTGAGAATGCAAGTGCTCAGTATTTTGCTCATAGCTCACAATCGCGTATGAACTAACCATAGAAATTTTGCACACATTTATTTAGAGAGCATAACGTGCTAAGGCAATTTATTTCATGAATGTAGATGCACCATACAATGAGAAATGAATCTAACAAGTTAGGAGATTCATCTCCACATTTCCGGAAGTAGAAGGTGTGCAAACATAGTCACCTTCTTCACTTCATATCTCAAGATTGGCTGAACCAAAGTTAATGAAAGTTGATATGTAGATAAGTGACACTTCATGCTAACTATAACAAGTTAAGTGTAGCAAATGACTAAGTACACATTGAGAAATCCTTTCTGCAACATCATTAAAATGATGAAAATGCAACAAAGAGCAATAGAGAGAGATATACTTGACAAAATCTATCAAAATGTATTTGATAATGGAAATATGATACAAGTAAGTGTAGTGGACTATGCATATACGAGTTGAGCTCAATGGTGTAGCTGAATAACTCCGAGAATGTAACCCCAGACTAAAATAATCTCTATTTATACTCATAAAGTGAGTTTGAATTTGAATTTTCACTTACCTAAAAGTGTTCTTATACTTTAGGTACATAATTGATTTAATCCCTTCAACATCAAAGTCATGAATTGAATCTGCTAAATCCACGAGATTCCATCTTCTTTTAACATTTGCATTTTTCCAAGGTGATTATGCCAAAATGGCAAGCATGTGTTCACATGTAGTTCCTCAAGTTGAGTGTTGAAATGCAGAACCTGCATGTCCATGTAGGGATCCATGGCTGTGGTGAAAGCTTCCCATTTTTCATCTACCTTTATTCCATTGATCACTTGCCTTACTATTTGCTCTTCAACAATGACCTCTCCAATGCTCCCAAGTTGATGTGATAGATCCTTCATCTTGGTGAAGAAATCAGTCACACTTTGCTTGGGCATCTTCCTGAGTGTGATGAACTCCATCCATAATTGATTCTTCCTAGCTTTGGTACTTGATGAAAAGAATGTTTCAAGAGAATTCCAAGTCTCTTGTGAGTTCTTACAACTCTTGATGTGTGGAAGTAAAAAATCAAAGATTGGTTTTAAAATGTATGACCTGGCAAGATCATCTTTTAAGCACCATGTGGTTAACCTCTCTTGTTCATCTTGAGTGAGTTGTCCTTTGCTTTTGAGGATTAGCATTATCTCATCTACAAAAATGTAACCATGCCCTTGAAGATAAGCTTCCATTGTAAGTGACCAAGCCAAGTAGTTACCTTTATTCAATTTTTCTATTAATGAGGGAAAACCATCTCCCATGTTGATTTGTTGTTGCTCTAATACTAGTGTAAGGAGATGGATTCGTAGGTTCCAGAGATGAGTTGGTGTCACAAACCCTGCTCTACACCTACCACATTAACTTTAGGGATGATTAATAGAATCAATTGGATTTACATTAATGAATTTATAACCACAAAGTGCTTTGGAACATCATTCCCAAAATTTCGCATCAAATTAGATAACTTGCATATTCAAGGAATGTGAAGAAACCTTTTATTCGGGGAATGCAAGTGATTAGTATTTTGCTCAGAGCCACAATGTGGTATGAATTTACCAGAGAGCTTTTGCACACGTAATTAGATATTATTTCTTTATAAACAAAATTAATTCATGAATTTAGAGGCACCATACACTGAGAAATGAATCTAGCAATTTAGGGGGTCATCTCGACATTTTAGGAAGTAGAAGGGGTGCAAACATAAACACCTTCTTCACTTTGTATCTTGTGATTGGATGAACCAAAGTCAATGGAACTTGCTATGTACAGAATAGAAACTTTGCTCTAACTATACCAAGTTAAAGTGTAGCAAATGATCAAGTACACATAGAGAAGCTGTTTCTCCAAAATTAGTAAAATGATGAAGATGCAAGAGAGAGAAGTAGATAGAGGTATACTTGAAGAAATAACAGACATATCAGAGGAGGTGTAGTGGACTACTCATATATGAGATGAGCTCAATGTATGCTCAATGGTGAAGCTCAATAACTCCCAAAATGACTCACATTACGCGCAACTAAAATCATCTCTATTTATACTCATAAAATGAGTTTGAATTTGAATTTTCGCTCACCTAAAAAGTGTTCCTACAATTTAGATACATAATTGATTTGATTACTTCAACAAAGAAATCGTGACTTGACTCTCCTAAATCTTGAGATTCCATCTTCTTTTAACATTTACATTTGTCGAAGATAATTATGACAAAATGATAAGCATTCCTCATGTGAGATGAAGAAGAAGAAAGATTAGTCTTGAATATTTAGCCAAGCATTTAGGCTTGCTAAATATACCAACATGCATCCCACCAAAATGGGCTAGTATAGAGAAAGAATAGATACATGTTTTGGAGTGATGCAGAAAATACCATCATGTAACTTATGAATACAGCTCTTACATCAAGGATCCATGACTTGACACCATATCAAGCCTATTATGGTATGAAACGAGATCTTCCTACTTGAAGATATTTGGATGTACTTGTTATGTGCAAAGTGAATCGAGGCACAAGCTACAACCAAATGTGGATTAGTGTGTCTTTCTAGCATATTCAAATGATCATAAAGGTTACATGTGCTTCAACCCAAACACAAAGGACTTGAGGATATCAATGGTTGTAGCATGTGATGAGCTAATCCATTGGTATAAGAAATATGATTGTATGAAGGAATATGAAGAAGAAAAGCATGGAGATGATGAAGTACAAATGTACTAGAGTAAGTGACCCAAGGAGTTCCATAAATGAAGATAGTTCAAGCATGAACTCACCATGGAGGGGGAGATCTTCATCAAGCTATGAATCACGATCAATCAATAAAGAAAAATCAACATTGGTGGAGTTGGATAAGGAATGTAATGAAGATGATGATGAAGGACACATGATGGAGAAAAAAGTCATATAAAAAAAAGAGATCAAATACACAAGGAAAATGAGGCTTATTCCTCTAAAGGGCGAAGAAAGGAAATCTTCTAGGGTTAAGTATCCAACTCAAAGGTTTACATATGAATCTTACATGGAAATGCATTATGCATATATGAACAAAGTAGTACAAGGTCATGAGCTAGATTGTTAGGAAGATGAAAATAGGTACACAGAATGGAAAGAACAATGCAAGAAGAGATTTCATGCTAGGCAGCAAGATCATCTCATGGATTTCAAAGAAGCAACCTGTAGTGGCATTACCTTCCACCAAGGTCGAGTATAGAGCTTTGGCTCAATTCACATGTGAGCTAATGTGGATTAAGATTTTATTTTATGGGGATTAATTTTCAAGTTGATATATATCCAATATTGTGTGATAATATGAGTAGCATTCATCTAGCATCAAAGCCTGTCTATCATGCTAGAACCAAGCATATTGAAGTGCACTATCACTTCATAATGGAGAGGGTGATATTTAGGGAAGGTTTAGTACATCATATTGGTACCAAGGAACAAGTTTTTGACATGTTTACAAAGGCCTTGGATGGAAGGAAGATTTGAGAGTTTAAGCAATGCATCAACATGAAGGAGGTCAGATGAAGATGAAGATTTGAAGCTTGAGGAGGAGTGTTAAAAGTCAAGCTTCAAACCAATGCTATTACTTGATCTTCAAGTTCTAATTGTCCCATCATTCCTTGACCTCATTTGAAATTTAAAACAGAATTACAAGAATGTATTTAAAACAGAATTACAAGAATGTATTCCTACTCAATTCCAGTAGCTTTCACTTATCAGTTTGATCAATTTTTGAGTTTTTTAAAATATGAAATATGAATGAAAAATACACAATGTGATGAAAAATGAGCTTATACAAAGAGAAAATAAAGAATAGAATTCACCTAATTAATTTGCTTCATCTATAATCATGTCTTCATCCATCAAATATTGTTAATCATCTCTTCCATTTCCTACAAAGGTAAATCCTTTTTTCTCTTTAATGTTTCCAAAGGTTTGAAAGGTTTTTTCATATTTCCTCAATTTGTGTGATAACACCTTAAGGAAATTGTTTTACCTTTTCTTTAAGTTTTTTAAATTATTTATACTATCATTCTCATCACTTTCTTCTTTGATATTCTCATGTTAACTTTGGCTATCTTCTAAAATGATATTTTCTTGGTTCAATTGAACTTTCAAATATGTAAATTTAAAGGTGAATGGTTATCATAATTACAAATTTTTCCTTGAACTCCAGTTACAATTTTCTATCTACAAACATCTTCATATGCAATACAATCCCAAAACATATGACCAAATGGATCACACCAAAAGCATCTTATAGCTCCATCTTGGAACCTATTTGATCTTCTATGTATAGTCTAGGGGTAGATCATCTATAGTCAATGGGATGGTATTGATAAAGAAAATGATTAGACTTGCTTTGAACGTGTACTTGATGTTCAAGTTTACACTTGAATGATTGAATTTGTTTCACTTGGTTGGATAAAATTAAAAAATTATTTTCAAAGTTGAAATATCATGATCAATCATCTCTTTCAATATTTTAAAACTAGTACCCAATATTACCATAGTTTCATAGATTTCAGTTATTGCTTGATTTCAGTCATACATTTCATAGTCATTTGTGCCGGGACTTGGACGTGAGCAAGAACAGAGAGACCGAGAGAGAGAGAGAGAGAGAGAGAGAGAGAGAGAGAGAGAGAGAGAGAGAGAGAGAGAGAGAGAAAGAGCGCACACGAGAGGGAGAGAGAGAGAGCGAGACCATTGGCAGGTATGCGCACACACATACACTTACACACACATACATATGTACACACACATACACATGCATAGACACACACACACATACGCATAGACACACACACAAATACACACAAATACACACACATATACACACATACACAATGCATAATACATACACATACACACATGCACACATAATGCATACACATGCACACACATATACATGAATAATTCACATGTGTACATAAACATACATAATGCATATGCATACATAATGCACATGCATACATACACATACATAATGCATACACACACATATGCATACATCATGCTTACACACACATACACACATATGCATACACAGACACATAGACACATACACACATAGACACATAGACACAAATAGACACATACACACACATAAACACATACACACTCATAGACACACACACATACACATAGACACACACACACATACACACACATATACACACACATACACACATAGAATCATACACACATAATGATGCATTCACACACATACACATGCATACACACATAGACACACATATACACACACACATCCAAACATACACACTCATAGACACACATAATGATGCATTCACACACATACACATGCATACACACATAGACACACATATACACTTACACATCCAAACATACACACTCATAGACACACATTCATACACACACACATCCAAACATACACACTCATAGACACACACATACACATAGACGCGCACACACATACACACACATAGACGCGCACACACATACACACACATATACACACACAAACACATACACACATAATGATGCATCCACACACATACACATGCATACACACATAGACACATATATACACACACACATACACACACATATGCATACACACACACACATAGAGAGACATACACACACATACACATACATGCATACATATGCATACATAATGCATATGCATACATACACATACATAATGCATACACACACATATGCATACATAATGCATACACTCACATACACAAACCTATGCATACATACATGTATACACACACATAGACACATACACACAGACACATACACACACATAGACACATACACACACATAGACACATACACACACATAAACACATACACACTCATAGACGCGTAGCGACACATACACATAGACACACACACATAAACACACATATACACAAACACATACACACATAGAACATACACACATAGACACATACACACATAGACACATACACACATACACACATAATGATGCATACACACATATACACATACATATGCATACATACATGCATACACATACACACATAAACACATACACACACATAGACACATACACACATAAACACATACACACTCATAGGTACACACACATACACATAGACACACACACATATAGTATATACACACACATGCACACATAGACACATACACACATACACATGCATACACACACATACACATGCATACACACATACAGACACATATACACACACATACACACACATATATGCATACACACACATAGAGAGATATACACACATAAACACATACATGCATACATATGCATACATAATGCATATGCATATGCATACAATGTACATACATACTTACATGCATACATAATGCACATGCATAGATACATACACACACAGATACATACACACATAGACACATAGACACACATGAACACATACATACTCATAGATACACACACATACACATAGACACACAAACATACACACACATACACACATAATGATGCATACACACACATACACATGCATACACACATACAGACACATGTACACACACATTCACACACACATTCACACACATATATGCATACACACACATACACATACATGCATATATATTGCATATGCATATGCATACATACATACTTACATGAATATGCATACACACACACATATGCATACATACATACTTACATGCATATGCATACACACACACACATATGCATACATAATGCATATGCATATGCATATAATGCACATGCTTACATACACTTTCATAATGTATACACACACACATACAAACATAGACACATACACACATAATTATGCATACACACACATACATATACATACACACACATATGCATACATACATGCATACACATACACACACATTGATACATACATACACATAAATACATACACACTCATAGACACACACACATACACATAGACACACACACATACACACAACCATACACACATAGACACATACACGTAATGATGCATACACACATACACATGCATACATAGACACACATAATGATGCATACACACACATACATATGCATACACACACATATGCATACATACATGCATACACATACACACAGACACATACACACACATAGATACATACATACACATAAACACATACACACTCATAAACACACACACATACACATAGACACACACACATATACACACACATACACACATAGACACATGCACACGATGTCGGAAAGATTTCAACCTTTCCGTTGATGACCAGAGAAAATGAAAAACAACTTTATTGGTGATCTCAAACCTTTTATATCACTGTTAAACAATTGTGTGGATTGGAATTAACTACCTTGAAAGTGTTTACAGGTACAAGAAATGATAAAGAATACATGTTCATATTAGGGTTTACCCTAATTACTCATTTAATGAGTTGTTTTATTCATACATTCAAGAATCATGGGTATTTAACCCTAGGATTTCATAAGTTGATATGATTTTATGTCAGTTGGGTTAATCCAAAGGGTCTCAAAAGATTCTAATGGATTAATGCTAGGGTTTATTTAAGTGTTAATGGATTAATGATAGGGTGTTTGAAGGGTTTTTAGTAAGTTTTCTAGGGTTTTAGTATGTCTCAAGGGCTAGAATAGTTGTTATTCAAATACATTAATATATAAATTAAATATTTATGAATTAAAAATTAAACTATGCTATTAATAATTACTTTAATCATATGTGTGCATTTAAATACTAAGGTTCTAATTAATTAAAAGCTTAACCTAAGCTTAATTTAAATGATTTATTTAATTGAGAAATTTAGGGTAAATAGAATTAAAAAGAAAATGAAGTGGATAATTAACTAATGGTCTATATGAGTGTTAGGAGAAAGAATGGTTTATATAAGATGTGTAACTAAAGTGATTTAAGGAGTGGTTTGAGTAAAAGATGCAATTAAAGCAGGTTAAAGAGAAACTTTAAATGAATGCTAAATATGAGAATGGTTAAAAGAATGGAACAAGTGTGTTGTGTGAATAAAGCTAATTTAAAGTGTGGTGAATGTTAATGGGAAAAAGTGTGAATGAGGAAATAAAGTAAAATCAAAGGAATGGTTTAGAAATGAGTTGAGTAAGTATTTATATGTGTGAAGAGCTTTGTTATTTTCTAATGTTTTGCAGGTATTTTTTCCCTCTTTTGTTTGTATGATTATATTAGTTTTCCCTTTCTCTGCAGAAGTCATAGTTTTCTTTTTTTCTTTTCCTGATGATTGCACACGCAACTAGAGAGAGTAAAGTAATCAGTAGTAGTAAGGGGCTTCCTTTCCTTTAGCCTACCAATTGTGGAGAAGCAAGGAATAGCTTCCATCGCCATTCTACCGTCGGAGTCCAATTCTGGTCACTTCGTGGTCATTAGAACTTCTGAGTTCCTGGGAATCTTCGGAACGCAGAGTGAGAGTGTCAAGAGAGAGAAGGAGTTAAGTTGATGGCGATCTGAGTCACACGCACAGAGATTGAGGAGAGATGAGTTGTTGTCTTTCTTCATTGTCTCTCAGTTTTGACTTTAGCGCCATAAAAAAAGTAAAGATCTGTACGTGCGTTGAGAGTATAGAGAGAGGAGATGTTGAGTGAGGGTTGGCGGCCTGCTCACGCGCAGAGGTCGAGAGAGAAGCATGATGAAGTCAGTGTATTAAACCCTGAGATATGGAGCATGGTGCCAGCAGAGATTCTCGAGCGCATCATCTCTAAGCTTCCTATCACGTTTGTACTGCGATTCCACACAGTTTGTATGCGTTGGAATCAACTTTCCTTTGACAAGCAATTCCCAAAGCTCGCTCCTCATCAGGTGGGTGCATGCCCCCCGTTTCTAAGTCGCCCGGGCACTGGGTAGCGCTGATCGGATGGGAGTCAGAGAGCGAAAGAGAAGGACACGAGCGTGAGAGCACAGTCGGATGAACTTCCTCAGTAGTTACAATTTTTTTTTTTTGAGATAAATTCATAATTGATCACAGAGTATATAGCGCTTGTCGGAATCATCACAATCTGAGTGTCAGAATTGATAGCGTTAGTTGGAGTCAGAGCAAACATTATTTGAATAATTATCCATGCGCGGCAGACTTTAGTATATGGTAGCACTCATAAAACTTTGGCAACGCTCATAAAACCTTGATAGTGGTGCACACAAACGGAGGTTTAGAGAGAAAATCAGGCATTACCAGGCAGACAAGCAATATGGCTTGTTTTCAATATCTACAGATCAAGAGAATATCTCAATCATTGCGCTATGATCACTGGCTGAGATAGCGAGAGATCGGTAGAGAGAGAGAGAACGGCAGAGAGAGAGAGATCCTTATGTATATATATCAAACCCACCTCATATATATGGATTCATGAATGCTTCAGATTAGTATGTATTAGCTTTAGAATTTGTGTGCATTCATTTTCATGACTAATATGGTTGTTTACATCTATCCAATCATGTGTCTTATCTATTTGAATATAAGAACACCGATCTACGTGAATTGATTTATGTGAGATAGAGTATTTGCATGTGTTTCTCCATGCCTCTATATGCATGTATGAATATGAGGATGCATGCACATCTATAAGGTAGATGCATGTGAGCATATGTATGTATGTGTATAAGCATGGGAATGCATATATGTTTGTAAGTGAATGGATAAGCATAGGTATTAATGTGTGCATTATTATGTTATTTTACTCAGGATTAAACATGTGCATGAATGTATGTTTGCATGCATGAACATGTGTATGCTTTAATGTAAGTGAAGTATGTTTTTTATGTTCTTAATGATTTTGTAATATTACTAATGTCCAATGTTTTGCAGACATTCAAAGCAAAAGAATCGAAGAGCATCGTGGCAAAAGTGGAGAATTCAACAAATCAATTAACCGATAATCTGATTTAAATCTATAGACATCATCCTTGATTAAGCTTTGTATAGGATTCACTTATTGTTCGCAATCTTTTAGAGAAATTATATCATTGCTTTAGAGCATTGGAATCATCCATTATTGTCATTAGCATTAATTCAGTTCTAATTTTCATTATCATTCTTGTCAATGTTATCTGAAATCGTTAATTTCAATTTCTCATGATTATTGTCTGAATAGATTTATAGCCTTATTTTCAATCGCATCTAATGATCCTCAAGATAACATAGATTCATTTCCACCACCCTTAATTAGGCGTACACAACCTAATCAATTAGAAATCCAAGAAGATGGAATTATAAAAGAAACATTAACTGAGGAAACTTTGATAGTACCTATACCTCAAGAAGCTATTGATAGATATAGAGCAGTCCAGCCTTACTGTTCTTAAACGTTTAAAGTGTTTCAATTATCTACTCCATATTTCCTAGATTTAAGAGTAATTTAGAATTTCTGATACCTTAGACGAAAGAAAAATATACCTAAAACACCTACGATTGTCTCATACACCCTGCGTGTGCCGAGGGATTTAGTGGCTGACTGATCCACCAGCCTTATGTCCGCAACTTCCCGATAATTTGGTGAACCGGACGTGAAGTTTGGCATGATACCGTAGGTATAAAGGTATATTTACTTTCTGTTTTGCATATGCATATATAGGCAATTTGGCGATTGAAGGAGAAGTATCGACATCCTTTGTAGCTGCAACTGATTGTTCCTCGTCACGTGACCTTTATCCATCAACTTTCATGAAAGTGACGATTGCACATGCATGAAAAGATTTTTGCACTGAGCACATTCACAACGAACCTCTTCATCAAGCTGGTTGATCAGGTATATTTATTTTTATTATGTTGCATAATAGTAGGAAAAGTTTCTTTCTAGTTGCAAAGAAGTAAGAAAATTTTCTTTATTGCACAATAGTAGGAAAGTTTTCTTTATTTCTATTTCTAAAGCAGTAGGAAATTTTTCTTTATTGCATAGTAGTAGAAAAGTTTCTTTATTGCAAAATAGTAGGAAAGCTTGCTTTATTTCTTTGTTTGCAAAGCAATAGGAAATTCGTTAGTTTTTTCTATTGCAAAATAGTCGGAAAGGTTTTCTTTATTTTTATTTCTAAAGTAGTAGGAAAGGATTCTTTATTTCTATTTACAACATTGTAGAAAAAGTTTCTTTATTGCCAAAGCATAGGGAAATTTTCTTTTGTTTGCAAAATAGTAGGAAAATTTTCTTTATTTTTGTTGGGAAAGGAGTTGGAATATTTTCTGTATTTCTGTTTCGTTTTACCACAGAGTCGTATCAGGATCAAGATATAGACGGATTATTACGAGAATTATATACGTATATTTCATATTTATCTATAAAATTAGACTTATCCACTATGGCTGACCACTTTGAAGAGCAGCACATTTGGAAGATCATAGATGCAATTAAAACAGATAGGGGGGAATTTACTGGAATAAATGTAACAGCTTATCTTAAATATTATGAACAATTGACAGAACAATATGGGTTACCTGAAGACAATAAAAAAGATACATTTATACGAATTGCTCATGGGTTCACTAGAGAGAGAATCCAATTGCGAGTAGTCCAACCAAACATGACTTGGGCGGATTTCAAGACTCGGCTTCTTACTGAATTTTCGCATGAAGATTACAGTAAGAATAATAGAGCCACATTCATGCGATGGGTAGGAACAACAAAGTTAGACCAACACATAACTCAGGGATTAACTGAGTTTGATATCAAATTTAACCAAATGCCTCAAGCAGACAGAACAGCTCTTGAACGAGATAAATTAAGAAATTTTCTAAGCATGCTAGATCCATCTCTTAGACGAGAGCTAGAACCAATGCTTGAGGATGGAGCGACTGCGAGTGGGCTTATTGGAAATTGGGATAACGTAAGAGCAGCTGTCCATAGGTTAGCCCAAAGGCAGGAGCGAAATCAGATGCAAACTCCAAGAATATATGAAAGAGATATGCTAGGAAAGATAGATAATGACCCCACTTCTCATAACCCTAGAAAAGATGACTCAGAAATTACAATGTTAAAAACATCAGTAGAATCACTTGTCAAACATGTGGAGACTTTGACGACTGAAATAGCTACTATAAAGAGTATGCAAGAGCTTAAATTGAGAGATCACGAGAGACCAAAAGAATTAGAACAAAATCCTAGGAATCAGATGCCAGCTAGAAGACCATTTAACCAAGCACGTAGATGTCTCTGGTGTGATGATTTGGAGCATCCACACTGGACATGCAACTTATTCAAAGAGGCCAAGGATAAGAATTGGGTCACAGAAGTAGATCGAAAGATCTGTGACTTTGTAACGAAAAGGCCTTTGGCATCAAACTATGGAAAAGGAGGTATGAAAACCTTCTTTGAAGCCTCCACAAGCCAAAATACATATGCTTGTAGGCTGGATAGTGAAGACTCTAATTGTGATTTCTGGGAGCAGGTTTATGATACTGCTAGTAGAGGCAAGTTATCTGTTGAGAACTTATATGCTACGAGCTCGGATATTAGATCAAAAACATGTTGGAATGAGCCAGTAGACATGTTCTCAGTTTATGCCCACGAAATTAATGTAGACGAGAAAAGAAAACAGGATGAAGAGGGACAGTCTAAACGAACAACTAGGGCTAGAAAAGAGGGTGAAACGACTGATACAATTAAAGAACCGCCTATGATGGAGCCTAGTCAGGAACCAAAACAACAGGAACAAGAAAAGAAACCTCAAAATAAGGGTAAAGGAAAGAAAGTAGGAGAAAATTTAGAAAAGAAAACTACAAGTGAAGATAGAAGTCAAGATAAACCTAATGAATCACAACCCATACGAGAAGAAGGTATTAAGGAAGAAAAACCAAAAAAGAAACCTCCGACTTTCTGATTGATCTCGCAAATCGAGAAGCAAATAGATATTCGGAAAGTTATGGATGAGAAAATCATGAAGGCAGAAGTAGCCATGACATTAGAGGAATGGTTAGCATTTTCAAGAACAGATGTGAAGGAAGATTTCATGAGTATCATTAAAAGACGAAGAGAACCTATAGAGTATAGCACGGAAGATATTGAAATGGAGGAAAGAAAAGATCAGGATGAACCGAAAGTGAGTGTTGTACAAATAAATGAATCTGAGTATAGAGAATCTTCTGATCGTAGAAATTATTTGGGACCTGTTATTGGACATTTGGAAAAAGGAAATGATGACCCAAATAGCCATTACACTCAAAAACATTGGGCTAGGGGTACCACTGAAACTATGGTTAAGATAGGTAATAATAATAAACCGCAAGTGGCATTAATCGATTCAGGATCAGAAATCAATGTAGTCTCACGGGAGATTTATAATGAGGGAAAATGGCCCATAGATAGGGACCATGGGTGGAAAATGAAGGCAGCCAACAATGCTTCTGGCTATTTACTAGGAGCTTGTGCTAATGTTCCTATTACTGTTGGGGATGTTAAAGAGGAACATAATTTCTTTGTTCATGATGACTGCTCGTACCCAATTATTTTGGGGCAGCCGTTCATTTGTGAACAAAGAATGGAGACAAAAGTATTGGATGATGGAAGTGCTTTTGCAAGAATTCGTTCTCGTGATGGCCTTAAATCTGTTCAATTCATGACGCTTTGTATAAACCATCCTCGTAATCGTAGATCTTTAAGAAAAACTCCTTTAAGACACATTGAACAGGATTTCGAGTAAATGCCACTGTTGAGCGAGATGACATTGGACTTTGGTTCGAAATCTCGCAAAATTTTGTACAGAACTTAGATAAAATGACTGTTTATTTTCCATCTGCTACGTTAAATATTTTTCATTTTAAACAAATTCCAAGAAAACTTATAAGAAAATATGAAAAACATTTGAAAAACAAAGGAGATTTGTTAATGGATGAAAGTATTGAATATATTATTGAAACTACACATTGCTTCTCAACATTAGAAGAGTTAGAACTTTGTTATCAGAGTAAGTCTAATTCCCATATTCTTATCTCTTCACTTGATGTGTATGCATTAATTCAGGAATATGCCTCTAGTATTAATCATGAGTATGATGCCTTAGTGGATTCATGTCTTGATTTAGTTATTGCTTGATCTAGATTCAGGATTATCTTAAATTATGATTGACTAGATGCATTTTCTCTAATCTCCATCTACTTGAATCACTCATCATATTCGAAGAAATTCTTTTCAATTAATTCATTAACACTAGATTCATGTCTTCTATGGGGTGTTGTATGAAGCCCTTTTTGTGATGTTGACCCAAGTCCTCTAAACAAAATTCTTTGACTACCTCTTTCTTAAACTCCTTCCAAGCAATATTTGTATGCCCTTGAATTTGATTAGCAATTGATCTTTTTGAAATTCTATCAACATATGTGATTATCACATTTGAAGTTAGACCGTGAAGTTGAGCTTGATCTTCACAAGACTTCAAATATTCAATAATGTCTGTACTGGTTAGTTTCCCTTTCTCCTTAAACATAGTTTTAGCTACATGAGATGTCTTCTTTTCAATGATTATGTTTTTAAATATGTCTTCCATTTTGTTAATTTCTGTATGTCCCTTTGTGCACACCATCTACTTATGCTTTGTAACAATGTAATGAATGTTCAATTGATGCAAACCATGCAAAATAAAGTAGAAAAATATGTTTGTGATATATTTTGGTATGATGTGAGAGTGCAAATATGCTAGGAAAAACTTGAGAACAATTGAAGTTTTTAGAGTTTTTTATATTTCTTAGGTAAAATATTGTATACAAAGCTATGAAGAAAATATTTTTTTCATTCCTGATGTGCCTTTTTAATGCAAATCTACAAACTTCAAAGTGAAAATATGCAAATCAAATTAAAAGAAAATTAGTTTTTTTGTTTTTTGAACTGTAAATATGCAAGAATTTGGACTATTTTTTTATGGTTTTTTATATGAAAATCTATATACAACGACTTCAAAGAAGTTGAAACAACAAGCGCTTGGATTTGAATTGAAGAAGAAGTTCCAAAAGTGTGTGAACGTGGGTGAAACAATTAGAGAAATTTGGAGAATAAAGTCTAAATACAATTGAAATCTATGTAAATAAATGTGGACAATTGATAGCTTCTATCAATGGGAAAGGTGAAACGATGAGGATAAGACGCTTGCAAGCTTCCATGAAAGCCTTGGTATCAAGTAGACCAGCCCTCAAAACCAAGGAAGACTCAAAAAGTCTTGTTCAAGCAACCACTTCTAAGAAAGAAGAGGCTACCACTTCAAACGTGCAAAAAACAAAATGAAATCAATATCACTTGACTCTCTCCAAGTTTTGATGGAACATTTACTCATTGGGTTCAAGTGTTGTGAAGGCGGTTAGTTAGGTAGATCAATTCCAACTCCCAGTGTTCCATATGGTGGTGCATCGAAGGTTCTTCAACTCCTCTCATATGAAAGATGGAACCAATGGAAGAGATTAGTTCTTTTGTAAAATCGTATCATATTCTCATGAGCTTTGAAAACAAAGAATTTATTAGATTTGAGCAAAGATAGTTACATTGAATGCAATAATGTTCTTCATAATCTTTAATTTAAACACACCATAAAAATTCCGCCTGACTTTCAAGAAGTAACTCGATTCAGTTCATAAGTTTACTTACTATTATTAAGTCATGACAGCAAGAGATATTGAAATTCACTCTTCATCTACATAAAAATCGAATTCTCAATTTCTCAATGTGGTATCATCAAAGACATTAAATACTGATCATTCAAATGTTTCTATGAAGACACATATCATCAAACTTAAGAAATTCAATTCTATTTCATGACAAACAAATACAAAAACTCATCTTTGCGAAATTCGGGAGTTGAACCCAAAGCCTATTCCGCTGTGCTATGAGTTGTGAGAATGGCAGTTTCGAACTTTGTACTTGGTATCAATATGTAGCACTACGATAAAGGCACCTTTTGATTGTTATTTCTAGTTATATCAATATGGTCATATGTTCGGTTATCCATTTTCATTTGCACGTGGTGATCCTCAATTCTTTCTTACGCCATAAGCTACAGGGCTTTGCATTCTCTACGCATGTGTATCTACATAAGATGTCCTTCATCTCTTTGTACTTCATCTCTTTGTACTTAGGTTCTCCTTCGTCAGTATCATACCTCTTCAAAAGAGCTCTTCCCGGGACTATTCTCTTGTTTGATCTACCTCTTCTAACAATATGAAGTGCGCTAAAAGTTGCCAAAACGCCTTCTTCTAACAAATCTCGACTATCTAAAAAGTTTTCATCATCTCAATCTGCGAGGAAAGCTCTTTGTCGGAAATTTTTGCTAGCACCCGTCTGCTGATCACTTGGAATAGCGGAAGAAAGAAATCATCGTGCGACTGAAAATGACAATGGTCAGAGTGTTGATCGGAATGTTAATCAAAGGCTTGCATAAAATTCTAGAGAACCAGAATCAAGGAGTTAAAAAAAATAGAGCTTGGATCTGCAAAGCCGGATCACCTCATATTGATGTTTCTCTTCTTAGAATTCTTTTCATCAATGAAAAAGTCAAAATCATCTTTTGTTTTCACTTTGCTCAACCTTATTCCCCCTTTTGTGCCTGGGAGAAGTTGGTCAAGGATATTCAAAGACTTTTTACTCATTTCAAGAAGCTTACCAAAACCATTAGAACTAATAGAAGACAAAAATTTATGGAAGATTTGGATCTCTATTATAGTCTTGTTCTTGGACAACTCTCCTCAGGATTAACTTCATGACCTCCAAGATAGACTCAAATTCACAGACTACCTCATGGCTAGTAGTGCTCTTTCCTCATCACAAGAATAATGGGCGGGTCACATGGATAATCTAAATAAAATTATGTTTGATCTCATGAAAAAAGATAAAAAAATAAGGATTCTATTCCTATGATAAAGAACAGTTCTAGAGGTTTGACTACTAGTTCTAAGGAAAATGTACAAGAGGCTGTTTACTTCTTTAGTAATGTTTTCTCTAGCACTCCCAAGTGGGGGGCAAGGTATCTAGAGGGCAAGAGCTACTACCACTCTTAAAAGCTAAAACAAAATGGTTCCTAAAAGCCTATCTACCTTATTGGACTTTCCCCACACTACTACTGAGGTTAAAGAAACCATCAGTAAATTGAAACCCTTCAAGTATCCTAGTATTGATAGTGTTCCTAATGAATTCTATATTGAATTAAAAGACTTTTTGACCCCCTTTATTCTCTTGATTTGGCAAGAAACTATTTCCAAATGTACTTTTTCAATTTGTGTTAATAGTGGAGTCATTAAGCTTATTTACAAGAGAGGCCCCAAAGAAGACTTGAATAACTGGAGACTGACAATGTGTGTGACTCCCGTCTATAAAATCTTTGCTTCCATTCTTGCTATGATAATAAACACCTTAATGGATAGTATTATTCTCCTTTAACAAAAAGGATTTATTAGATGAAGGTCTATTCTTGATGCTATCATCTCTCTTTAGAAAGGCATTGAGTATGCCCAAGTGTCCAATCAGGATTACTTCTTCTTTAAGGTGGAGTTTGAAAAAGCTTATGATATGATAGAGTGAGATTTTATTTTCAAGTCTTTGCATGATATTGGATTTGGGAAAAAGTTTATCAAATCACTGTGTACTTTGATTGGTAATGCCTTTTCTAGGATTTCCATCAATGGTGAGATCCCCCCTTCAAAATTGTGAGATCTATCGGACAAGGTTGTCCCCTTTCCACCCTCCTCTTTGCTATAGCTAGTGATTCTCTTTGTTGCTTAATAAATTATGTCATGGAACAAGGTTTCATTAAAAGCATTCTCATGCCTAATTCTGATTCCTTTCTTCGGCTGAAAATGTATCTTGGTGACACTAATATGATCATGAGAGCTCAATAAAGCACAACCTCATCTTTTCTTGATTGTATTAACCTATTAAGCCTTGCTAGTGGGTCTATTGTCAACCACAACAAAACTACCTGTAAAATCTCTATTAATCGAAATCCTTGTGTATTTTTAACTTTCAATGTGAGATTATCAATAATGGAGAAATATTTCATCTTTTAGGGGTTCCAATGGGCTTCAATGTTTTTGTCAATAGGTGATGGGAATGGATGATCACCAAGTTCAAGAACAAAAATTTCAACTGGTTTGGTCTAAAAAGCACATTTAGTCATATTGTCTTTGTTCTAGACCACTACATTTTACCCTACTTCACCGATTTTCTTTTGTGTTGGTCTGCCTCCAAAATGCAAATTTATGAAGTGGGTAGTTTGGCTAGAAGATTTATGTGGAGTGGAGATATCTAGTTTCATAGAATTTTAAAGGTGGCTTTGCATATATGCTATCTTCCAAAAGAAGAAGGGGGACTAGGTACACTATCTTATCTAAATGGCTTTCACTTTGGTTGCTTAGTGGATTTTGAGGTCAATACAGTCTAAAGACATCTTAGACATTCTTATTAAAAGAAATAATGGAAAACTTGGAATAAGGGAAAACAAATGCTTTAGAAAGGGCATTAGATGCTGGATTCAACTATCTGAAAGTGATGATTATTATTCTAAGTAGAATATCAATATTATTCCTAATTTTTCTATTGATTGCAAAAAGCTAATATTGGAGCATAAAGTATTAATGAACAAGAAATTGCAACAATGTTTTTATAATAAAGATATCAAAATTTTGGAGCTTGCTAAAGCCATGTTGGACCACTTCAAGAAGAGAAAGGATTATGTCCATACAACTATCAAAAGTCTCAATCGAAGTTGGGAAGTGGTCTTCATATCAATGGTGATACAAATTTTTGTAACCTGCTCAGCATCTCACTCTTTCTTGCAGTAGCTAATTGTTCACAATGCTATATGGATATGTAGCAAGGCTAAATACATTAATAAAAGTGAGGGGAAATATTGCTTCTATGATAGTGAGGAGGATTCAACCCACCTATTTTTTAATGTCCAAATGGTCAAAGAATGTGGTAGCTTATCAATAAAATATGTCCCTCTATTAGAGGGAAACAACTCACGTATAAAGAAAATCTTATTGGAGAATGTCCCAAGTTGGATCTTCCTCTCTAATAGTTTTGCCAAGAGATCAAACCCTTTGGAAAATTTGGACCACTAGCAATAAGAAGATTTTTCATAATAAAGATTTGTTTATAGAGTTCACTCATCTCTCTCCTCTTAGGAAAATTGAAAGCTCCTATATTTAGTCCACTACAAGTGCAGTTCCATGTGATTCTAATATTCCCAAAGCCATTAAATTGTAAACCCTCCTCTTGGAGGAAATATGCCCTATCTCTGTATTATGAGGAAAGATTCCTTATGGTTTTTACTTTTGAACATTAGTCCTATGTAGTCTTGATCCATTTTTCCTTCGATAGGATTCTAGTTTCTCTTTTATTTTGGGGTCCTAGGCCTACACATATATAACATATCCTTATTTGTTTACTATATTTTCCTGTTGTTTCAAAATAATCTTGAGAGACAAAACATGTGCTAGACATCAATTTATATATTTTATATACTTCTGTTTTCTGTTTGTTTCTGTTTGTTTTATTTTTTTATTTCCTTGATTATTTATTTTAGCTTGTGAATTCATGGGTTCACATTACGTTCATCTTCATTTGCAAAAAGATCAAAACACATGTAATGTAAGTGCACACTCACAATTAAATGTGTACACAATAATATGTACACACTCACATATCACATGAATTAATAGTTGCATATATCTTCATATATGTACATATTCCAATGCATACACACATACATATACACATGCATATATATATATATATATATATATATATATATATATATATATATATATATATATATATATATATATATATATATATATATATATATATATATATATATATATATAATATCTCTCTCTCTCTCTCTCTCTCTCTCTCTATATATATATATATATATATATATATATATATATATATATATATATATATATATATATATATATATATATATATATATATATATATATATATATATATATATATATATATATATATATATATATATATATACACACACACACACATACACATACATATACATGCACCTACACATACACATACATACACACATATTTACACACATACACAATTATTTCAATCAATGGCTACATATCGATAATCAAAGAGCTTATGGATGGTCTTAGATCAATAGCAATGGTTTGAGGAATGATCGAAAATAGAGATTTTTCACCACTTCTGCATATATAATGGAATCTTTCAACAAAATTGAAAAACTAATGGAACATATGGTTACAAACAAAATCATCATAGGAGGTGGAAAATCAAATGGTAATCAATCTCAAGCATGTCATGTAGATAGTTCAACTTGTTAGGGAAGACGTAGAGACTCACTAAGAGGAAGATGATATTTTGGGCTAGGAGAAACCTCATACAAAAATCAAGAATAAAGCAATGGAAACTAATCACAAATATGAGGAGCACAAGCATGAGGAAAAGGAGCCAAAGGAAACTATTTAAGAAGAAACAACAATGGATGTGCGCTCTATGTGGATGGAGAACCTATAAATCTTTGAAGCCATTGCTATCATTCAACAAACCAAAGACAAAATAAGAGGTATGAGTTGAACTTTCTAGGCCAATATAGCTATGCTAGTGCTACATCAAATACTGCTTGTGAGAATATATTAGAAATGATGTCCATGAGTAGGAAACTTTAGAAGATAGATGATAGCTAGTATATAGATAGTGTGTGTATCCAACACATGATCCTCAACAAGAATTGGCTCACTAAAGTTCATGGAAGCACGAGATTATGTGCAAAAAGGTCACCATATCCCTCATCAAATTGAGCACATTCCATACAAATGAAAAGAGTAATCATCTCCAACACATACTACATGTAAAAACAAGAACCAAGAACCTTGTATTAATTGGTGAGATAGGTAAAAGAGGATATGAAGTGAAGTTCAATGACAAGGATGTTTTTAAGAGATCCACAAGGAGAGAAAAACGCTCAATGCGAAGGAAAGAAGTTATCAAGGCTATCAACCATGGAGTTAAACAATAATCAAGACTATCAATCAAGGTACTTGAAACCATAAATTAAGGAAAGTCAGGTGTGAAGGATGTCTCATTTTCTAAGCTAGTTACATGATATGGTAAGAAACATGACACATAAGTAGTGGACATGGTTTAAACAAGGCAGATACATAGGGAGGAAAAAGGGAGCATGGAGTTGAGTGCACCCAAAAGCTCAACTATTGAAGAAGGATCAAGATCAAGAAGCTCCATCCAATAGAGGTAGACCAAGACACATGGTGCACATTTGTGTATCTACTATTTATGCTACTTGGACACATACCGTACATGTATACACATTCCAAGTAAAGTCAACTAAAGCACAAGGCTATACATTAGATGGTTGGATGGTGCATTCTTGTCCATTCCCTTATGTATGTTGAGTAGTTTGAAACAACCATTATTCTATTACTATTTGTACATCTTGTCGCCTTCCCAAAGCTCTTTAGCATGGAAATCTAGAGTGCGACCTAGACAATAGGTTTCATTTGGAAAGTATTTGAGGATTAACCGACCATTTCTTTAGCAGGAAAACATCCCTTAACAGTCCCCTTTGGAACCTTTTCTTCAATGAGACAAACTATTTCATCAACATCTATAGCGAAGAATACATTTAAATTCAAGGGGGCTCAAAAGTTCTCGATTTTGATTGATTCCGATTGTACTATTTCTTCTTAACATGGATATTTGGAAAAAAGCCGGCCATCAACTTTTAATTCCATAGTATATAAGGATTAGAGGATAAAGTCCCATTCCAACCTATGCTATGCCACTACAAGAAAAAGGGGGGTGTAGCGATGCCCCCGAATCGGGAAAAGAACGGGAATCGTCGCTTTTGCGACGAGGTCGTCGCATAAGAGACGGTAGGAATTTTGGATTTTTTTTTGCCCGACCCTCGTCGCATAAGCGACGATACTTAAAAAGCATCGCTATCACCGTTGCTGATTAGAGACGAATTTAACGACGTTTGCAAACTGTAGAGCGTCGCACATGCGACGCTCTGGAATGTAAAAAAAAAATTTGAGTTCTCACGGCACATTTGTGCCGGGACTTGGACGCGAGCAAGAACAGAGAGACCGAGAGAGAGAGAGAGAGAGAGAGAGAGAGAGAGAGAGAGAGAGAGAGAGAGAGAGAGAGAGAGAGAGAGAGAGAGAGAGAGAGAGAGAGAGAGAGAGAGAGAGAGAGAGAGAGAGAGAGAGAGAGAGAGAGAGAGAGAGAGAGAGAGAGAGAGAGAGAGAGAGAGCACGTGTGAGAGGGAGAGAGAGAGAGAGGGAGACCACTGGCAGGTATGCACACACACACACACTTACACACACATACATATGTACACACACATATACACGCATATACACACACACACACATACGCATAGGCACACACACACACATACACACAAATACACACACATATACACACATACACAATGCATAATGCATACACATACACACATGCACACATAATGCATACACATGCACACACATGTACATCCATAATTCACATGTATACATACACATACATAATGCATATGCATACATAATGCACATGCATACATACACATACATAATGCATACACACACATATGCATACATCATGCATACACACACATACACACATATGCATACATACACACATAGACACATACACACATACACACATAGACACAAATAGACACATACACACACATAAACACATACACACTCATAGACACACACACACATACACATAGACACGCACACACATACACACACATAGACACATACACACATAATGATGTATTCACACACATACACATGCATACACACATAGACACACATATACACACACATCCAAACATACACACGCATAGACACACATAATGATGCATTCACACACATACACATGCATACACACATAGACACACATATACACTTACACATCCAAACATACAAACTCATAGACACACATTCATACACACACACATCCAAACATACACACTCATAGACACACATACACATAGACGCGCACACACATACACACACATAGACGCATACACACACATATACACACACAGACACATACACACAAAATGATGCATCCACACACATACACATGCATACACACATAGACACACATATACACACACACATACACACACATATATGCATACACAGACACACATAGAGAGACATACACACACATACACATACATGCATACATATGCATACATAATGCATATGCATACATACACATACATAATGCATACACACACATATGCATACATAATGCATACATACACATACACAAACCTATGCATACATACATGCATACACACACATAGACACATACACACATAGACACATACACACACATAGACACATACACACACATAAACACATACACACTCATAGACGCGTAGCGACAAATACACATAGACACACACACCTACACACACATATACACAAACACATACACACATAGAACATACACACATAGAAACATACACACATAGTCACATACACACATAATGATGCATACACACATATACACATGCATACACATACATATGCATACATACATGCATACACATACACACATAAACACATACACACACATAGACACATACACACATAAACACATACACACTCATAGGTACACACACATACACATAGACACACACACATATAGTATATACACACACATGCACACATAGACACATACACACATACACATGCATACACACACATACACATGCATACCTACATACAGACACATATACACACACATACACACATACACACACATATATGCATACACACACATAGAGAGACATACACACATAAACACATACATGCATACATATGCATACATAATGCATATGCATATGCACACAATGTACATACATACTTACATGCATACAGAATGCACATGCATAGATACATACACACACAGATACATACACACATAGACACATAGACACATAGACACACATGAACACATACATACTCATAGATACACACACATACACATAGACACACACACATACACACACATACACACACATACACACATAATGATGCATACACACACATACACATGCATACACACATACAGACACATGTACACACACATTCACACACACATTCACACACACATTCACACACATATATGCATAGACACACATACACATACATGCATACATATTGCATATGCATATGCATACATACATACTTACATGCATATGCATACACACACATATGCATACATACATACTTACATGCATATGCATACACACACACATATGCATACATAATGCATATGCATATGCATACATAATGCATATGCATATGCATACATAATGCATATGCATATGCATACATAATGCATATGCATATGCATACATAATGCATATGCATATGCATACATAATGCATATGCATATGCATATGCATACATACATACTTATATGCATACATACATACTTATATGCATACATAATGCACATGCTTACATACACTGTCATAATGTATACACACACACATACACACATAGACACATACACACATAATTATGCATACACACACATACATATGCATACACACACATATGCATACATACATGCATACACATACACACACATAGATACATACATACACATAAATACATACACACTCATAGACACACACACATACACATAGACACACACACACACATACACACACACATACACACACACATACACACATAGACACATACACGTAATGATGCATACACACATACACATGCATAGATTGTGACTGCTGATCTGGAAAGATCTGTATTCTGAATTTACTCTTTGTTATGAAATTCATCAGCTGACCATATTCAAATGATAGGATGCTAAAATAGCTGAGAGGCTCCTATGTGGACTTCGGGCATGATTGTATGTCCGAATCGGATTTAGATATCAAGATGTTTATTTTCCATGTGAGGACAGGTCAGAGAAAGTCATCATAGTTTTATTATGTCTTATGGCACATTTTGAATTGGCATTCCTTGTAACTGCACTTGTCTTATGGAAATCCTTCTTACAATAATACTCCTTTGGCCAAGGGATCAAACATCACCAAATTGAATACTGACCTTTCTCGAGGATCCAAGCAGTTCCAAGGACCAAAAGTCATAGAGATCAAGGAATTTGCCTTTGATTTCAGTTGCAAGTAAAAGATTTGCTTCAAGAGATCTATTGTTCCTTAATCGTTGTAAACTTCAGATGCATAATTCCAAAGAGCTTTGGTTTTTCTTGCGGTGACATTGCTGGAGAGACAGGCAATGAAATGGATGAGGCTTTAAGTAAAAGGTTGCTTTAAGTAGATTTGGATCTATCTGAGCCTATGAAGATATATATAGAATCAGCTAACCATGCTCTAATTTCAAGTTCTGAAATGGTCTAAATGCTCTTCTGCGAGCTTCAGGTAGGATGCAGAAGTGAATAGGTGGAACTATGCGTGTCTGCCATCTCTTTTGCGAAGCATAGGAGGTACATCCAGCAATAAGGATAGTCTTCTAATTGAACGCTTATAATCAAGTATCCAAACAGTGTGAATATTGAATTCCCTCAATTCTTCGATGATCCAAACAACAGAAATGCCATAAGTATCCAATCATGCTTTTAAAGCTTCAGTTTGTAAAAGCTGAACATTCTGAAATAGTTGGTTCCCCATTCTCCTTGGTTTCAGTTGATATAAGGGATACATTTCAGGTATTTGAATTGCAAATACAGGACAATATGAAAGATAAATGCTAAAATTTCTAGTGCTAATACTAGAGCTGTGGTCTCAAATCGGGTACATAACTGTTCCTCTTAAAGTTAAACATTAATCCTCCAAAATAGATATGCAACTATAGATCCTTGAGGATGTTTAATAATATAACCTTTAAATTCTGTAGTTCTATATCTTAAAAACTACATGCTTTATAAAGGATTACTAGAACATAACGTATCATCTCTAAAAGTTTTAGAGTCGTTGTGTCTTTGATATACAAATTTATCAATATATTTCTATATCTCTAGAAATCATTTGAGGGACTTTGGATTTTTTATTCCATCTTGAGTGGTCTCATGTATCCCAAGCAAAGCTGTTTCCATTCCCTCCACCCTCCTTTCCATGAACCCCGACGACATACCTGGTGAACCCGACGTGAAAGGAGGGGGTGAGTGAGTTATAGAGCCACAAAGATTAGCATAATCAAAATGGAAGAGATCCTAGCTCAATTCCTACGATTTCAAGAAGAAGATAGGCGTCAAAAAGCCATCCAATCACTTCATGAACGTCTAGTCAATCGGTGTGGCTTTTTCAATGGAAAGAATGTCTCAAAGTTCTGCAAAGAATATGAACTCGAGGCCAAATATCTAGGTGTCGGATTAAGTCCGATGACGGAAAAAGAATTATGTGAAAACTTTATCTATGTGTCGGATTACGACGTGCGAGACCAAATAATGCAAATAAATCAAACGACATGGTCCCAATACAAAGCGACACTCCTCAAGCAGTTTATGCTAGAGGATCTTGATAAAGTAACTCGTAGATCTTTCCTGAGGTGGGTTCATATACCCAAAGACCAGCCGATTCTCGAGATCAAAGAAGAGTTTGAGCGACAATATGATGATCTTTCTGAGCACGATAAGAGGTGCATAAGTCATGAAAGGGTGTCATTGTTTCTTCGAACAATCGACGTTAAAGCCCGAGAGGAGTTAATTCCACTTCTACAAGATATAGACTCCGACTCGGGGCTCACAGAGGATTGGACGCTTGTCCATGAAGCTGTGATGAGATATGTGAAGAAACAACAAACAATAGAAAAATTTTTAAACGATTGGCAAGCTGACATTTATGCAAATGAAGAAGATACACAAATTCCATGCATTTCAGAGACTAAAAATAATTTGCAAATCTATAGAATAATAGAAAACCCAGTTGGACATAAAGAATATATGCATGGAATACACGTACATGCTTATGAAGGGGATCACTATAAAGAACCTATAAACATAAGTGATGCAATCTCTGAGGATTCAAGGTACCAAGAGCCTGTAGATACTTTGATTACATCTACAAATACTGTATATGCAAAAACCCCAATGATGGGAGGAGCAAAGGAATATACGGAAGCTAAACAAAACAAAATCAAACCAATATCAAACATAGAACAAAACAAAAATAAACAAAACGCACCAAGAAAACAACGTGAGGCTTCCTATAATCTGATAGACTCCTCACTTCTAAGGGATGATAATCAAACAAACAAAGAGACAAGATATGATAATAACCAAGATTTAAAGATATCTACCGGAAGTCAAGGTAATCAGAAAGAGATTGCAAATGAAATAACTCAAAATAATCCAGTGAATCCATGTGATGATCAAGTACAAGATGGTTCCTTAAAAGACGAAATCAAGCAATACTTGAACTATTTGATACCATCTAAGAGTGAAACATCTCTTGAAGCATATGATTCAAATATGAATTATGGCCAAATGATTGATTCGCATAAAGAGAATGTAAGTGAGCAGGATGTCAATCAGAAGGACATGCAAATGATAAATCCTGTAGAGAATGGTATGTATGCCGATGGTGAAAAGCATGATGCTAAGCCTACTGATTGTTTAGATCAAGATCAAGAATGTGAAAAACTCTTGAGTGATACCACATTAAATGAGTCGTTAGAGGTACAAGAGAGTGATCTGAATTATAGGTGTAAGAATGAGTTGTTGATTGAGCTTCAATATAATGATATGTATGTGAACGATATTGTACTCCATGAAGATGGACATATGAATGATCATGAGAGCGATGAGGATACTCCACTGATTACTCCTTTTTACATTGATATGTATGTTAAGAATGATCATGTTGAGTTGAGTTCATATATCAAAGAAATCAAGCATGAAGTGGAAGATACAACGTTTAATGAGATGTATGATAAATATGATGTGTGCATAGCATCAAAAGATATTGAATGTGAAACCGTTGAGTCAAATATTTGCATTGATGAAGCTAGATATAAATGTTACCAGATGGATGAAGTTTCAATTGACTCAAGCGTCTATGATGAGATATTCAGGTATGAAGTATTTGAGCAAGATTCAATGATAAAAGAAATGTATGAGGAGTGTGGCAAAAACACATCCTCTAAAGATAATAAACAAGAAATAATTGAGATAGATAAAGAATCTGATGATGGCATCTTGAATAGGAAAACTGATTTGACATCAAATTACATGTATATCTTTGAAAAGGATCAGGAGAATATAGATGAATGTAGATTTTCCAATGAATCTTACTTGGAGAAGCAAGAATTTAGTGATTTAGATGATCAAGATTTTCTTGATTGTGATGATATTGAGTTTCTTCATGACAATGGGAAAATGAATCTGGAAAAAGACGAAGATGAGGAGTTCTTGGAGAGATTAGAGATAGAAGCAGATTCTATAATTTGTAGCACTCAAGTAAGGAGGGATTATGATAGACTGAATCACGAAAATGAACATAATTTGCAGTCAAAGAATGATGAACCTTCCTATTCAGAGTGTGAATCTTATGAATGTATTCAAAACCTTAATTGCAATGAAGAAGAAAGTTTGGATAATCATAATGGAAATGATGAAATCCTTTCAAATGATTTCAACCCTAAAATGGATCAAAACATATGCATGATTGATTTGTTTGATGATGTTCTAAATACTCCAAATTTTAAGAATCTATATACATGTGCTCATTTATCATGTGCATCTTCATATGATGCATTAGAGAGAAATGTGAATAAAGGCAACTATGCTCAAATGATTAAATCATGGATTTTCAAATTCTCCAAGAGCAATGTATGCCGAACAATCTTACAAGAAATGGACAAGAAAGTGAAGTGGCTTGTACACATATCTAACTTGTTTAAGAATGCTACCTTGATTGATGCAGTTCAGAGATGGCTTCTTTTCAAGCATAGTTTCTTTGGTGAGTATGTTTTAAAGAAGGTGAGATTGAAGGAAGAATCTTTTTCAATTAAATTCCATAAAGCTTAAAGGAACGTTTTTGTAAATAGGAATGTATATATCTTATGTTTTTGCTTTGATTTGAAGAAAGACACAGGAATCAAATCAATACATTGAAGATAGCGACTCAGAATGAAACAAGAAGAGGAGATTGGATGCGACCAGCTCAAGCGGCTTCTGACTTCATACTGGTGAGATGTTATCACTTCAGTTTTTTCTTCTCTCTTGTATATGTGTATATAAAAAGACTGCATGATTAAGCATATAATGCATATAGAAACGTTTAAATAAGGAAATTAAGTAGACCAAAGATCTCGTGCCACTAATAAGATTACATGTAATGTATAAGGACCAGGATTATATGAGTAAGGTTAGAAGATGGACTAGAACTTTCGAGAGCAAGACCTAGGAAGGTGAAGGGAAGACCTAGACTGAGTATCTGTATATAGTAGTGTTTACAAACACTTGATGAATGAGACACTTTGACTTCTACTCTTGATCTCTCATCTGACCTAATCTTCAGACAGATTATATCTTGAGAAAAGAATTCTTACCAGCCAGCTATCTATATGTATGTGTATGTGTTGTTGGGTGCTGCGATGAGCTAGTAGGCGGGTGGAACTACCTTGGTCGGGTGATCAGGGCCACGAGCTGACGCTAGTTGTGTCGTATGGCCTAACCTACATGTTGTTACGCGCTCATACGGGTTGATAGGCGGGTGGAGTCACTCTGACCGGGTGGTCAGAGCCACGAGCTGACGTTGATTTCGTATGAGGCTGACATTGTGAATCGTGCGCTATGTCGGGTCGGTAGATGGGTGGACTAAACCTGGCCGGGTGGTCAGGTCCACGAGTCGCATCCGATTTCGACATAGGCCGAAAAATGTGGAAAAATAAATAAATAAAAATAAAAGCAAAGATATAAAGGTTGAGCTGGGATAAAGAATTAAAATAAAGAAAAACAGAATAAAAATAAGAGAAAAATAAGAAAAGGGTCTGAAGGGGCTTCAGATGATAGAAGATCAATAGGGAAGCCAGAAGCGAGTTTCATAAATCGAGTTAGTGAAGACTGGTATATGCAAATGCTTCGGATAGGCTACTAGATCTGACCGGGTCGAGTTAACGAGAGAGCTAAGAAGTTTTCGAATTACTCATATGATTTCTAGTCTGAGTGCATTAGTGTATTCTGATATGTTGTATGGGATGCTTTTGTCTACCTTCTTTTCTTGATTTATGCCAAGTTTAATACGTATTCAGATTTCATGTATCCAGTTGAAATCTCTTTAAGTAGTGTTTATTTGCCATGACCACTTGATCCTTGCTTGTGTTTGATGTTATGTATGCAGGTTGGCGCATCCAGAGGATGCACAGGTTCAGAGGGGGTGGATGTGGTCAAGAATTGAAGTCGAGCCTTATAAACCACTTGAATGCGATAACCAATATAATTTTCAAGTCAAAGGAAAAATGCCAATATTGCAAAGAAGGGCCTTTCCGAATATAATCGCGTCCTTATCCTTGTTTTTTTTTTTGGTGATGTACACATATCGTTGTGTGGCATTTCACTGCTTAATTACTGCTTGGTGTGTGGATAGTCATTTCTAATATACTTGGCTATTGGACAATCTCCTTGAGGCTTCGAAATTTTCTGTCAAGTGCTTTATGTTTCTCTATGTTATATTTTAGAAGACAAAAAAGGAAGAACCTAGAAAGGAAGAGGCGTCGAGAGAGAAGGTCATCTCCGATTATGGAAAGGCAGGTGGAGAAGGGCGCGCATGAGGACATGGAGAGACGACATCTGCTCTGAAGAGAAGGAGGTGTGCCCATTTTTCATGGGAAGAATGTGGCGCAGGATCGAAAACAGAGAAGGAAATCTAGAGGGCTAAAGGCATTCTCTGCAATCTTCTTTGAGGAGCGCACAATCTTTTCATATGAGAGAGAAAGGCGAAGTTGTTCAAGCTTTGTAACGTGTAGCTTGTTGTAGGGATATTGCCACTGATTGAGAGGAGGAGAAGCCTAGGTGACAGACAATCCTGCAGGACTATGAGTTTGTTGAGGAGGAAAATTGCATGTTCGTGTGGAAAATTCACGAGGCTTCATGCATGAGAGGCAAGGGTGTTAACGCGCTGCAGTTGTCTGCTTCCGAAATCTTTCAAATGTTTCTCAGCAGATCTGGTTCTGCCGAAAATACTCTGAAGCTCTGTGGGAGTCATTAGATTTTTATCGTACTTCTTCTACTCTTCCTTGCGGAGATCCTCGCGATATTCATGCTGTTTCTAATGGACGGCGGTCCAAAAAAGGAGGCGCTGTGGTTGGCACTCTCGTGATATGGAGAGAGAAACGGGAAGAGGAAAGGAGGCGGCTGATCTTGAACAGAAAGGGAAAACGATGGGCACTGTTGAGTATAACTGGAAGATTGAGAGTCAGGCAACAAGATGGATGGGGCAGAAGACTGGGCTTCCCAAGTTGGATTGGATAACTGAAGATCTTGATATAGCATCTCTTTCCAGGGTAGTTGGGAGGACCCGTTTTCAGGACGCTTTGATGTTTGATTTGATTTAGATATGAAGTAATTTATTTTTTTTCCAAACCAGTATCTGTAAGATATAGGAGATTCAAGTATCATTATGCCATGTATCAGAATTACAGTGGGTTGTACCTTCTGAATACACTCCTTGTACTGGGCTACTTTGTACAGAATTCTCATATGAGCAAGGATACTGGCAATGTGAATATTGCATTCCAATATTTCACAAATCCACGTTCAATGGAGGTTCCAGACAATAGCCTGGTCATATAGAGCAAATAGAGTTATTGTAAAAATAGCTGCCACAGTGGATTCTTCTATCAGGGCTTGACTTGGAATCGATGCTTACAGTGAGGCAACAGAGCAGCAAATGAAGACGGAGATGCCCAGCCTTCAGGCTACTATGACAGCAGGTATTAAAATTCGCTGTGCATATGTATCAAGCCTATTTGTTTGGATTATATTAGGAAATTTCCTTTGGGTCCGCTGAATTATAAACATGTGACAGATATTCCATCACCCAGAAATCAATTAGCTGCTCCTGTGTTGGAAATAATTTGCTGATTGCAATGAAAAATAGTCAACAAACTTTATGCGTGACTGCTGATCTGGAAAGATCTGTATTCTGAATTTACTCTTTGTTATGAAATTCATCAGCTGACCATATTCAAATGATAGGATGCTAAAATAGCTGAGAGGCTCCTATGTGGACTTCGAGCATGATTGTATGTCCGAATCGGATTTAGATATCAAGATGTTTATTTTCCATGTGAGGACAGGTCAGAGAAAGTCATCATAGTTTTATTATGTCTTATGGCACATTTTGAATTGGCATTCCTTGTAACTGCACTTGTCTTATGGAAATCCTTCTTACAATAATACTCCTTTGGCCAAGGGATCAAACATCACCAAATTGAATACTGACCTTTCTCGAGGATCCTAGCAGTTCCAAGGACCAAAAGTCATAGAGATCAAGGAATTTGCCTTTGATTTCAGTTGCAAGTAAAAGATTTGCTTCAAGAGATCTATTGTTCCTTAATCGTTGTAAACTTCAGATGCATAATTCCAAAGAGCTTTGGTTTTTCTTGCGGTGACATTGCTGGAGAGACAGGCAATGAAATGGATGAGGCTTTAAGTAAAAGGTTGCTTTAAGTAGATTTGGATCTATCTGAGCCTATGAAGATATATATAGAATCATCTAACCATGCTCTAATTTCAAGTTCTGAAATGGTCTAAATGCTCTTCTGCGAGCTTCAGGTAGGATGCAGAAGTGAATAGGTGGAACTATGCGTGTCTGCCATCTCTTTTGCGAAGCATAGGAGGTACATCCAGCAATAAGGATAGTCTTCTAACTGAACGCTTATAATCAAGTATCCAAACAGTGTGAATATTGAATTCCCTCAATTCTTCGATGATCCAAACAACAGAAATGCCATAAGTATCCAATCATGCTTTTAAAGCTTCAGTTTGTAAAAGCTGAACATTCTGAAATAGTTGGTTCCCCATTCTCCTTGGTTTCAGTTGATATAAGGGATACATTTCAGGTATTTGAATTGCAAATACAGGACAATATGAAAGATAAATGCTAAAATTTCTAGTGCTAATACTAGAGCTGTGGTCTCAAATCGGGTACATAACTGTTCCTCTTAAAGTTAAACATTAATCCTCCAAAATAGATATGCGACTATAGATCCTTGAGGATGTTTAATAATATAACCTTTAAATTCTGTAGTTCTATATCTTAAAAACTACATGCTTTATAAAGGATTACTAGAACATAACGTATCATCTCTAAAAGTTTTAGAGTCGTTGTGTCTTTGATATACAAATTTATCAATATATTTCTATATCTCTAGAAATCATTTGAGGGACTTTGGATTTTTTATTCCATCTTGAGTGGTCTCATGTATCCCAAGCAAAGCTGTTTCCATTCCCTCCACCCTCCTTTCCATGAACCCCGACGACAACGTGCACACACATACACACACATACACACACACACACATAGACACACACACATAATGATGTATTCACACACATACATATGCATGCACACATAGACACACATATACACACACACACCCAAACATACACACGCATAGACACACATAATGATGCATTCACACACATACACATGCATACACACATAGACACACATATACACTTACACATCCAAACATACACACTCATAGACACACATTCATACACACACACATCCAAACATACACACTCATAGACACACACATACACATAGACGCGCACACACATACACACACATAGACGAGCACACACATACACACACATATACACACACAGACACATACACACATAATGATGCATCCACACACATACACATGCATACACACATAAACACACATATACACACACACATACACACACATATATGCATACACACACACATAGAGAGACATACACACACATACACATACATGCATACATAATGCATATGCATACATACACATACATAATGCATACAAACACATATGCATACATAATGCATACACACACATACACAAACCTATGCATACATACATGCATACACACACATAGACACATACACACATAGACACATACACACACATAGACATACACACACATAAACACATACACACTCATAGACGTGTAACGACACATACTCATAGACACACACACCTACACACGCATATACACAAACACATACACACATAGAACATACACACATAGACACATACACACATAGACACATACACACAGACATATACACACATAATGATGCAAACACACATATACACATGCATACACATACATATGCATGCATACATGCATACACATACACACATAAACACATACACACACATAGACCTATACACACATAAACACACACACACTCATAGGTACACACACATACACATGGACACACACACATATAGTATATACACACACATGCACACATAGACACATACACACATACACATGCATACACACACATACACATGCATACACACATACAGACACATATACACACACATACACACATACACACACATATATGCATACACACACATAGAGAGACATACACACAAACACATACATGCATACATATGCATACATAATGCATATGCATATGCATACAATGTACATACATACTTACATGCATACATAATGACATGCATAGATACATACACACACACAGATACATACACACATAGACACATAAACACACATGAACACATATATACTCATAGATACACACACATACACATAGACACACACACATACACACACATACACACATACACACACATACACACATAATGATGCATACACACACATACACATGCATACACACGTACAGACACATGTACACACACATTCACACACACATTCACACACATATATGCATACACACACATACACATACATGCATACATATTGCATATGCATATGCATACATGCTTACATACACTGTCATAATGTATACACACACACATACACACATAGACACATACACACATAATTATGCATACACACACATACATATGCATACACACATATGCATACATACATGCATACACATACAACCACATAGATACATACATACACATAAATACATACACACTCATAGACACACAAACATACACATAGACACACACACATACACACACATACACATACACGTAATGATGCATACACACATACACATGCATACATAGACACACATAATGATGCATACACACACATACATATGCATACACACACATATGCATACATACATGCATACACATACACACATAGACACATACACACACATAGATACATACATACACATAAACACATACACACTCATAAACACACACACATACGTATAGACACACACAGATATACACACACATACACACATAGACACATGCACACGTAATGATGCATACACACATACACATGCATACATAGACACACATAATGATGCATACACACACATACATATGCATACACACACATATGCATACATACATGCATACACATACACACATAGATACATACACACACATAGATACATACATATACATAAACACATACACACTCATAGACACACACACATACACATAGACAACACACACATATATACCTACACACATACACAGATAGACACATAATGATGCATACACACACATACACATGCATACACACACATACTTATGCATACACACACACATGCATACATACATGCATACACATACACACATAGACACATACACACACATAGATACATACACACACATACACATGCATACACACATACAAACACATATACACACACACATACACACATAGACACACACACGTAATGATGCATACACACATACATATGCATACATAGACACACATAATGATGCATACACACACATACATATGCATACACACACATATGCATACATACATGCATACACATACACACATAGACACATACACACACATAGATACATAGATATACATAAACACATACACACTCATATACACACACACATACACATAGACAACACACACATATACATACACACATACACACATACACATACACACATAATGATGCATACACACACATACACATGCATACACACATATATGCATACATACATGCATACACATACACACATAGACACATACACACATAGACACATACACACACATAGATACATACATACACATAAACACATACACACTCATAGACACACACACACATACACATAGACACACACACACACATATACACACACACAAACACACATAGACACTTACACACATAATGATGCATACACACACATACACATGCATACACACATACAAACACATATACACACACACATACACACATAGACACATACACACGTAATGATGCATACACACATACACATGCATACATAGACACACATAATGATGCATACACACACATACATATGCATACACACACATATGCATACACACACATATGCATACATACATGCATACACATACACACATAGACACATACACACACATAGATACATATACATAAACACATACACACTCATAAACACACACACATACACATAGACAACACACACATATACATACACACATAGACACATACACACATAATGATGCATACACACACATACACATGCATACACACATATATGCATACATACATGCATACACATACACACATAGACACATACACACACATAGATACATACATACACATAAACACATACACACTCATAGACACACACACATACACATAGATACACACACATATACACAGACACAAACACACAGACACTTACACACATAATGATGCATACACACACATACACATGCATACACACACATACACGTATATATATTGATTTCTAACCATTTTGTTTGATATGTTAGGTATTATGGATCCCAGTAGAGAGAGAAAGGCGAAACTCACTCTCATAAAAGTATTATGAGAGCAAGAGTTCCGTCAAATACTCTAGGGGCCGTAATGCGGGACTACGCAGATATGTCTGATCAGGAGCTAGATTATAGGATCCAGATGCTTACGCGATCAGACGAGGGCTCTTCTACGGCTCCACACGTAGGAAGAGAGGTATCTGCTCATAGGTATGTTGTTTTTTCATAAACGTTTTTAATGATATTATAACACATATTTTTATTTATTTCTATCTATCTATTTTCAAGACACCTATACCACCTCCAGCACGTGATAGCAGAGCAGAGATGTTGCCTATGAGGACATGCATAGGCACGTTAGGACTAGAGTGCGACATAGAGCCAGAGGGGAATATTGTATACATAGGAAATGGATTGGAGTTCAAGAGGAGAATGCGCGCACTATGCGAATCTTACCTGCGCTTTATCCACTTACCGTGGAAGTAAGTAAAAGTTTTACATATAAATTGAAATATATATCTTATGTTTTATTTATATTATGTTTTTTTTATTTTTGTAGTGAGCATGATGAGAGGGATAAAAAGTACGTGCTCAGTTCACTTGAGACGGAGTTTGGGACGGGGTGGTCACTTAAGTGGTGTTTAAAAGAGATGCAGACACTTATGGCTCATCCTCACGACAATGCACGGTATGTATGTATATGAGAGAGAGAGAGAGAGAGAGAGAGAGAGAGAGAGAGAGAGAGAGAGAGAGAGAGAGAGAGAGAGAGAGAGAGAGAGAGAGAGAGAGAGAGAGAGAGAGAGAGAGAGAGAGAGAGAGAGAGAGAGAGAGAGAGAGAGAGAGAGAGAGAGAGAGAGAGAGAGAGAGAGAGAGAGAACACTAATCTCGATATTAGGGTTTTGAAATCCCTAATTTAAAAACTCTAATTCAACCTTTTAGCCATATGTTTGAAGTATATGTACACCTCCAACGTCCTACTAGAGAGATGTCTCTCCTCCCAACCTTATGCCTCTATATATAGCTACTCGAATCAACGAGGATCATAGTATATGTAAAGATATATACACATTATGTAGATAGGATACATAAATATAAAATGGAGTAGATATATTATGCATCACACATACATGCCTAAATGCACACAAAAATTTATATATACATAATAACATATGTACATGTACATATTTAAACATACATGTACATGCCTACATGCACACATAAACATATATATACATGCATACATATTTACATGTACATATTTACACATAGACACATATACATATATACATGTACACAATTATACACACTTGCATATATTACATACATGAATACATGAATAGTTTACATAAATGCATATGCATATATACACATATGCATATTTAACACATGTATACATATATCACACACATGCAAACACATACATATACAAGAAATACATATATATGCATACTAACATATGTATACATATAATACACATGAATACACACACATATGCATACATACATGATAAAAATTTACTCCTCGAAGATAAAGCTATATATAAAATAATTAGGCATACCCCCGAGCTTCATGTTCTAACTTAGAAGAACATGATTTCATCTCTCTAGTAGGATTCATCGTTATTCAAGTTCATAGTAAATTCTCTCTAGTAGAATTTACTATCTAATCTGCTCATATGTTTTCATTATTGCCATCATTTTGGTAAGACATCAATATAGTCTCATCTTCATTATCCTTATTGATTTCATTTATTTCTTCTATTGTTAAATCTATGTTCTCATGAATCACATCATCTATTGGTGGATTAATTTCTATTTCTGGTAATTCCTCTTCCTCATCAGTAGAATCAGCATGTAGAGCATTATCCTCTTCATCAAAAAGATTAGTATCATTATCACGTATAATGAGTCTAATTTCTATTCCAGATGTTGATGTATCAGTATCTGATGCTGAATCATCAAGAGGACTTTCTCCAATCTCTCTAACAATCAACTGTTCAAACAATGACCTATCTCTAAGTTGCACATGAATGACTTGCCACCAAGGATGAGCATCTGGGTTTTTATAAAAAAAATATGCCTAGGACGAATATATGGTTCTTTAGTAGATCACATTACCTTGGAAGAATCAATTGCCCGAAACCCAGATAATTCCTTTCTTATTGTAGAATTACTACCTTTATACTCCGCTCGATACCAGTCAACCTTCAAAATGACCTATCAAAATATATAACAACAAAAACTTCCCATTATTAGGTGCTTAAAAAAATAACTAACTCTAAAAAAAATATATAAACTTTTTTCTACCTGTTTGAATGTACAAAATGAAATTTCGTAGATACCAATAATAGTTCCTACGTAACCAAGTTCGCTATCTATAAGGTTCATGTCTTTTGAGCTAGCACGTGATAGTTGCTTGAAACAAGCATCAATACTAGAATCCTCTCTTTTACGTAAAGAATCAATGGCTTTGATTCTAATATGCTGTCCAAAAGCCCACATATTAGTGAACATTCGAGCCTGCAAAATAAATTCAATTAGTAAATAGAAACTAACATACATATATGAAAAAAATAAAATATATATTTTAATAAAATTACCTTTTGTTCACAACCTATCATTAACTCTCTTTGCTCATCTGAGATTTCTTCATTATTTGCGTTGGCGTGTTGCAAACGACTATATAGCCAATCCGTGAAAGAAGGTATATCTGTAATCTCATTATTATCGAGATTACGTTTAGATCTTTTGTTTTTTCGCCTTTTACTTCGGAGACTTTGAAGTTCCTCGTACTCGCTAAGGAATGCTTGCATGCATTCGCTATTATATGCTACAAAAGTAGAAACATCATTTTTTTCTTGAAATGTAAATAAGAATGGAACCCCCTTACCTGATAATACCTCATCTATTATTTTTGAAGAAGAATCGTTGGTCCATGCACGTGGAGGTTCTTCATGAACTCTTTTAAGGTACTCACTAACGTAATACATGCACTCTTCAAGCATCCAACCCTTTGCCATGGATCCTTCTGGTTTTGCTCTTTGTCGCATGTAACCTTTTAGTATTCCCATAAATCGCTCGACCCAAAACATCCATCGAGTGTTGACAACACCAGCAATGTCTATCTCATCTACAAGATGGACTAGTAAATGAACCTGAATATCAAAAAATGAAGTAGGAAGTTCTTTTTCCATCAAACATAGTAGCTCTTTGCATTCACGTTTTTTTTGTGGGATCCAATTTTTATCGATCTCTTTGGATGTAATCCACCTATACAAATCATAAAAACAATTATAAAGAAGTTAAATTAAAAGTAATAGATATCCAATATTCATACATATTAAATATAAAAGTATCATAATTACCTTATAAGTGATCCAAGACGATATATCGCATCTTGTACTCCTTTCGTTGTACATCCATCGATAACCAAAGGTAAAATATGTTTCAAAAAGTTATGCCAGTCATGGGTCTTTAACCCAGATAAGCTCTTATCATTGTTTCATGTTTTGAAACGATGCTCCATATCCTGTAAGAGTCTTGATCAATTGAATTCTATTGTTGATAGTCTATATCTCTCTTGTTGTAAGTACCCAAGGAGCAGATGCATAAGTCGTTTCTTGTCGATGTCTATCAAAAAATGGCCATAACTTTGGTTTGGATTTTCGATCTTTCAAATCATTCCTTGATGCTGTGGTATCTTTTAGTACAAGAAGATGCTGCCATAGTGAATAACCAATATTTTTGAATATATGCATAGGATCAAGAAGATGACATACTTTTAACTCTTTCCAATACTCCAAAGAATACCATATTGATATGTTCTCTACGAGTGCCAATTTCCCTTTACCTCTGTTCACATACTCATTATCTGAATCATCACTGAAGATTTCTGCTTCTGGATCTATCAGAGGTCCATCTGTCCATTTTTTATACCAATCCATAGGCGTCATATGTTTTGGATACTGGCGTGTTTCAAGCTTTCCATTAAAATTTATCACTTCTCTTTTAGATCTTAATGGATGATCATCAGGCAAGAATCATCGATGTCGAAGATAAATATTTTTGTTGAGATTCTTACTATAGATTGATCTCAACCAACCACCACAATATGGACAAGCTTTATAACCCTTAGTAGATATTCCTGCATCATGGAAAATGATAAAAATATAATTAGATTAAATCATATTTATTTACATGCATATTGAATAAGAAAATTACATCAATACCTGAACAAACGCCATATCCAGGAAAAATCGTGAATAGTCCAAGCCACAATACCACGAATCGTAATATGTCTTTCATTGATGCTTTTTGATACATCAATGACATTAATAACTCTCCATAACTCTTGACGATCGTCAATGAGAGGAGCAAGATATACATTCATATCTTTAACTTGTCTTTTGCCTGGGATTAAAAGTGAAAGCATTAAATGTTCCTTTTTAATGCTAAGATATGGCGGAAGATTGTAGTTTATGACTACCACTGGCCATGTTGACCATTTACTGGATTTCATGGAGAATGGATTAACCCCATCTAATGCAACTACTAACTTTAGATTCTGTGGATTTTGTGCAAATTCAGACCATGTAGAATCAATATGTTGAAAAGCAACACTATCATGAGGAATTATGTTTATTCCATCAGTACTTTTGTGATCATATCCCCAAGTCAAAAGCTTTGATAATTCGGGGCTTTGAAACATATGTCTAATCCATGGAGCCAATGGAAAATGTCTCAATACCTTTTTTGGGATTTTACCTTCTTCACCCTTATATCGAGGACATTGACATTTGGGACATGTCAAAGAGTCTGCATATTCACCTCTATATAAAATACAATCATTAGGACATGCATGTATACATTGATAATCTATACCAAGACTGTTGATTATCTTCTTCATTTCATCATGTGAGGTAGGAAGAATATTCTGACTTGGTAAAAACTTTTCACATAATAACCTGTAAGTTTATCAAAAAAAGATATATTAAAAAAGGTAAATAAATATATATACATATGTACATGCAGGCTTTTATTCTTACTTTAGATAAGGTAAGAACAAGAACTTGAATTGAATAGATACTTTTTGTCCGCACATCTTTTAAACTATTAATGCATCTTTCAAAATATTTACGCAAAATTTGGATGGCAGGATACGATTGTTTGTTTTGGATGATATGAAGTATGTACCTTCATTGAATGATTTGTCGATTCACACTTTCAAACTGAACATATGTGTGAATCGACAAATCATTCATATCCTCCAAAACAAACAATCATATCCCGCCATCCAAACAATCGTATCCCCCCATCCAAACAATCGTATCCTGTCAATTCACACATATGTTCATATAATGGTGACCTGGATGAATCACATGCACAGAGGTTGCTCAAGATAGAGCAGGATTTCTTGGGTATGCAGTAAGCCTCTTGCATGTCAATGATGAGCATCTGAACTTTAGGATACAAAGTGGACTACTCCATTATAATCAGATTGCTGTCTCTTGAGTAACCTCTGTGCATGCGACTCATCCAGGTCACCATTGCGAATATTTGGAAAGATGCATTAATAGTTTTAAAAGATGCGCGGATAAAAAGTTTCCATTCAATTCAAGTTCTTGTTCTTACCTTATCTAAAGTAAGAATAAAAACCTGCATGTATATATATATATATATATATATATATATATATATATATATATATATATATATATATATATATATATATATATATATATATATATATATATATATATATATATATATATATATATATATATATATATATATATGCATATATATATATATAAATAGATAGAAAATTGAAATTTATACCTTAATAGTGTCGAAACAGATACATTACTCCATCCAAAACAATTTTGAAGGTTGAGAATAAGTAAGCTCGCATTTAGTCGTGTCAAACGACTTCCTTCATATACATGCTTTAGATATTCCTCTCGAAGATATTTCTCATTTTTAGAAATATCCATGCTCTCACAGTCATTTTGATACCAATCCTCAATAAAATCTGCCATGCCATCATCTTCATCATTGTCACACAAATCTTGTACTTTATCGTCTTTTGAATATAGATCTTTCAACTTTGCATATTGCACAGGATTAGTTTTGCATAGCCTCCTCATGGAAGCTTCTGATAAATGAGGTCTTACTGGTAATTGTGAATGTTGTGGACGAATATCATCAACATCATACGTTGGAGTCTACACATATAAATAAAACTCATTAGTATTCCATAAATGAATAAAAATTAAACTTCAAATATAAAATTAAGTATATAACTTATTAAATATGGATAGAAAAGTTTTATCTCTCTAGCTAAAAGGTGCTCTTGGAGGTCTATGCCATCCATAATTCACTAATAGTTCATCACCAACATGTAATGTAGTAATAGCATTGACAACTATGTATCTTGATACATCTCTACTCATGTATGGTGATTCATGACTATTTTCACGCTCCTCAAATGTGCAATTAGTCCTTGAACTATGATGTAACCCTCGACTACTATTTATTAAATCTGCTATATTTCCATGTGTGTAAGGTCTTCCATCAATATATAATCTTTCATTTTCTGCATGTAAAATCCTTCTACTAGTAAGGGATGCTGCATTCAAGCATATTCCATAAGTAATCATGCTTTGAACATAACGTGAAAGTCGATGCCAATCTCCCCATCCATATATAGGACCACAAAATGACATAAGAGTGACTTCAGAGTTTGGAGGCACATACAAATCCTCTACAATAAAGAGACCAGGACCAACATTAGTAATAGTGGATGGAGCAATCATATAGCGATTACCCCAAAAGTTGAAAACCTCTCCATCTAAAGGAAGTGGTCCTCTATTCCATCCTCCATATCTTCTTCTATCATATGTTTGTACTAAAGAACGATCACGAGCTGGCAATGGATAATCTCCATCCGTTTCATTCTCTAAACCAGGAGGTAGAGGATTTCTAGAAACCTCTACTTGTAATTGATGAACAACAAGTCCATGACGTGTACGAAGTATATTAACATTATGAGAAAAATCATCATCATCATCATCATCGAGCAAGTATTCCTGTATATCAATAATAATTTGATTTTATACATGGTTTTTAAATAAAATAATGACATTAATATATATAGAAAATACATACCCAAGCATTATCACGTTGACTAGGTGATGGTGCACGCTCAAAAGTACCATACACTGCCTCATGTTGAATACATTCCAATCGTGGTCTTCGATACATGCCATAACAAGAGTTACACCAACATATAATATGCTCTTGATAGTAAAATTCATCATAATTCCTTATCGGAGGACACATGTGAAGTTGTTGCATGGGTAGGAGGTGGTGGAGTACCCTCTGATTGATCAGAATGTGCACATCATAAGAAACATAAAAAAAAATATAAGTTATGTATCCATCAAATATAGTTAGAATTAAATATTTCATATACTTACAGTATAAAGTCATTGCACGATGAGGAGATGGTGGTGGAGTTCCATCTGATTGATCAGAATCTACAAATAATGGTATTTGATATTAATAATTTGATTATCTACATAAATAAAAAATTCACATATACATATTTACACATACACACATATTCACATATACAAATTTACACATACACACATATTCACATATACACAACTACATATTATTGTGGGATAAATGCATGTATTTTGTATGAATGAGTGTATATGCATGCATGTGTGTGTACGTATATATGTGGATATGTATATGTGTGTTTATGTTATATGTATGTATATGTGTATATGTATACATATATGCATGAGTATATGTTTGCATGTATATGTGGGTATGTGTATGTGTATGTGTATGTGTGTGTGTATATGTGTACGTATTCTGACTTTTTTTTCTGTTTGAGATTAAATTAACAGGAGATATTGTATGGTCGAAAAAAATAAGAGGCGAGCTAACATACCAGCTGAGTCGTGGCAGTTTTTTGGTAGACAGCTACGTCTTGAGGAGTCATTTCCTCAGCAGAAGGTACACAAATTAATAGTTTATATTTATAATTTTGATATATTTTAGTAATTTTTTACATTTAATTTATGTATTTTTTTTTCTTGAATAAACAGGCTGCTGCAAAGAAGAGAGTGGAGTCGGGCCACACATCGCACTTAAGCCAAATGTGCCATAATGGTTTTGTAGCTACGTTTGTAAGTATATGTGTTATTGTGAGTATATTTTTTATTTTAGGAAGAATGCAAGCAACTAATGTTTTTTATTTTTTTCATTGTAGCGAAAGGATTATCGCCGATATCCTACGAAACACGAGATCAAGTATTCTACACATTTTGGATATCGGCGTTTGGGCGAGTATATACAAGATCATCGTGATGCCTTTGTGAGTATTTTTAAATTTTATATAATTATTTTGTTGTTATGAATGTTTTAATTATTTTATTGATTTATGTTTGTTATATGTAATACAGGAGTATTATGGGGAGACAAATATGGATGAGGTGGAGAGACAAACACAGGAGGGACAATCTCGATCGTCATAGGGTGATCATGACGATGAGGATGAGGAAGATCAGGATGATCATGATATTGCTCGTGATGATGATGATGACCATGATGATGATTATGACATTGGATTATATGTATTTAGATTGATATATATATATATATATATATATATATATATATATATATATATATATATATATATATATATATATATATATATATATATATTTATTTATTTATTTATTTATCTATATATTTTTCATTTCAGTTATGTTTTGAATTGTGTGTATGGTATTAAGTAATGAAGAGATTTGTTCTATTGATTGTTATTATTGTTTATATTAAGCATGTGTTTTAATAATTTAATTATATAATTCATTCATATGTGTGTACCTACGTGTATATGTATGTGTGTGTATATGGATGTATGTGCATGTGTGTGTGTATATGTATGTATGTGCATGTGCATGTATAAGTGTATATGTGTGTATGAGTATGTGCATGTGCATGTGTATGTGTGTGTATATGTATATGCATGTATATGTATAACTCTATGTGTATGTGTGTGTATGTGCATGTATATGTGTATATGTAGGTATGTGCATGTGTGTGTGCATGTGTATATGTGTTTTAATACTTTAATTATATAATTCATTCATATGTGTGTACCTAAGTGTATATGTATATGTGTGTATATGTATGTATGTGCATGTGTATGTGTGTGTATATGTATGTATGTGCATGTGCATGTATAAGTGTATATGTGTGTATGAGTATGTGCATGTGCATGTGTATGTGTGTGTATATGTATATGCATGTATATGTATAACTCTATGTGTATGTGTGTGTATGTGCATGTATATGTGTATATGTAGGTATGTGCGTGTGTATATGTGTTTTAATACTTTAATTATATAATTCATTCATATGTGTGTACCTAAGTGTATATGTATGTGTGTATATGTATGTATGTGCATGTGTATGTGTGTGTATATGTATGTATGTGCATGTGCATGTATAAGTGTATATGTGTGTATGAGTATGTGCATGTGCATGTGTATGTGTGTGTATATGTATATGCATGTATATGTATAACTCTATGTGTATGTGTGTGTATGTGCATGTATATGTGTATATGTAGGTATGTGCATGTGTGTGTGCATGTGTATATGTGTTTTAATACTTTAATTATATAATTCATTCATATGTGTGTACCTAAGTGCTTATGTATGTGTGTGCATATGTATGTATGTGCATGTGTATGTATGTGTATATGTATGTATGTGCATGTGCATGTATAAGTGTATATGTATGTATCAATATGTGCATGTTCTTGTGTATGTGTGTGTATATGTATAACTCTATGTGTATGTGTGTGTATGTGCATGTATATGTGTATATGTAGGTATATGCATGTGTGTGTGCATCTTCATCATGTATAAGTGTATGAGTGCATATCAATAAGTGTGAGTATGGTATGTAATGAAAATAACACAATTCAAATGATCTACAAATAATAGAAATTGTACTTACAATTGTTAGCCATAGTTTTTGCTTGGTTAGCTTCTTGAATAACCTGCAATAAAGAGAGAAAGAAAAGAGAGAGAGAAAGAGAGAGAGAAAGAGAGAGAGAGAGAGAGAGAGAGAGAGAGAGAGAGAGAGAGAGAGAGAGAGAGAGAGAGAGAGAGAGAGAGAGAGAGATCTAGAGAGAGAGAGAGAAAATTCAAAGAGAGAAAGATGCAGAAAGAGAGAAACAAAGACAGAGGGAGACAATAACAGAGAGCTTAGGCAAAACAACAATTCTGCATATACTTGCTTCAGCTCGTAAGCGCAGCGCAATTTCGAACGTTGGAGAGCTCTTCGATCGGATGCGTAAAAATGCCGATTGCAGAGCCTCCAACGTTTTAATTTTTGTCTGTCAACAGATCTTCGTGTAAGCGATGCTATTCGTCGTCGTATAAGCGACATTTTTTAGCGTCGCTTATGCGACGGCTACAGGCATCACTTATGTGACGCAAAAAAGCGTCGCTTAAGCGACGCGTTCAAATAGCGTCGTTTTAGCGATGTTGTATGGGAGCGTCGCAATCCAAGTCACAAATACCGTCGTTTTTTGCGTCGTTTAATCGACGGTCCGCGCCAGACGCTAATTACGACGCAAGTTGCAATTTTATAGCGACGAAATTCTGTCGCCTTAACCGTCGCTCTATGCCCGTATTCCTTGTAGTGTGTGTTGTCTATGTCAACCTTGGTAAACGTGAAGGCTTTCTCGGACTCTATGGAATAACTCATGTTTTTTGACATATCTACAATTGCTTCAAGAATGGATTTTCGCTTAATGAAGCCATTCTTGGCTTTTTCATCACCATTATGCATCCGATAATCATCTTGGAGAGGGTCTTTACCAAGACGGTGTAGGGCATTTGCAGCATGTTTACGAATCTTCAATTAATTGTATAATCCTTATCTTGTTTTATTTGAATTGGGTCGACATTTTTCCCGTTTATGCATTGACGACAATCTTTGAATCCAACGGCCTTTATCTAGATCGGATTTGGAATATTTACCATCATTCTTTTGAGATCCTGGAAAATCCGGTGAATAGGACCTCCAATCTTGGGTTTTTGTCCATTCCATAGGAAGTGAACCTCCTTTCTTATTCTTTTAAGGATTGCGGTTGTAGCAAAAGTGTGGCCCATATATTGTCTTCTCCGATTCCAATTGATGAGATTATTTAAGAAAATGTCCTTAAAATAATTAGCAATGAGTTCTTTGCTATGGTTCCTGTAGAAAACAATTACTTCATCGTGCGATGTCCTTAAAATATATCATCGTGCGACTGAAGTCGTAACTTTGTAGTTTAGTACAGAGCATCCAGAAAATTTCTTCGGAGGGCCTATCTGCTTTGCCAATCCACAAAAAGGTCTTCGCTGATCCAGAACTTTTCAATGAGGAAGGCAACTTAATGTTGAAGAATTTATTTCATGCCAATAACTTATGCTTCTAACACAGCGAGTCAGGAAGCTCTTCCTTGTCGTCCTTCTTAGAAATTTTTAGTACTTCTTTGTGGTCTGTTGCTATGCTTAATGAAAGCAGCAGCGGTGAACGCAAAGATCAAAGCGTACTTCATATTCCTTCAAACTAAAGGTCGACGGAAAAGAAAGAGACCAATGCCTTTGATCCTCTCGCGATGGATGCGAGCTAATCTAAAGAGGGTGATTTTAAATGTAATATCCTTTTCACTACATCTTCCTTAGCATTTCATACCATAGAAGCTTAACATCTATCCTGCCTTGCCTTCAGAGAGGTAGATAACTTTCTTAATTTCCGACAAGATAAATACCTGAGATTGGAGATGTCATAGATGTTGAGATGGAGGTTTCAGAGGTCTCACTTAGTCTTATCTGAAGCTTAGATGTCGCTAGCTTTGCTTTGCCACTTGTCTTTGAAACTTTAAATCATATCCAGATCCCTTGTCATGGTGATGGGAGTACTGAGAGATTTAAGTGATTTCCATCTATTCACCCTCTCGAAAGAGCAATTGGGCTTTAAGTGAGTTGCATTCTTAGGGCTACGCCATTGATGATTTGTACCCTTCAGATGAAAGCTAGTGGCTGTGCCTCGTCTATTCCCCAAGTGAAAAATCCTATCTAATTATGATCGTTGGGTATGTTATTAAGGTGCGACAAAAGTTATCTACTGAGACCATCAGCTCCTGCGCGCATACGGTCTGTAAATCCCTCAACCATTGGCTCACGGTAAAGACCTTGCTAGGATGAGAAATGTGAATACCCACAACCCTTGTAGACCGGAACACACATTCTACATCATGAGCCGACGAAAGAGAGACATTACTGCTATGCTAGAAGTTATAGACCTACTTCGTCGCAAGGAGTTACTAAAGAGCTACTAAAGGTCTGTACATTATCCTTTTGTTTCGTAAGGAGTAAATGAATACCAGAGAGGCGAACATCTTGTTTCCTCGCTGCAGTTATAGCCATGGAGGGAAAGTTTGTGCGGTAAGTGTGTAATCTTATTGCGCGATATAGTGTGCTAATACCACATTTACGCACATAAAAGAAAGTCATAAAGAAAGGCTGTATCTGTATTCGATTGGCAGGAAAAGTAACACTGTACCTAATAATCTGATTTGTATCGTCTTGGATCTTCTCGAATAAATACAATGCACAACGATCACTCTTCTGATTCACCTCTCTCTCTCTCTCTCTCTCTCTCTCTCTATATATATATGGAGTTTAAAGAACGTTTTATCGTACCAACGTTTTTAGTTTGCATGATTAACGACTCATAACGCGATTTATTTGTAGATCTGCATCGTATCATTATGGTAAAGAAAAGTAACGTATTCGCCTCCCACATTTACTTATGCGTGTAGCAAATCCAAGGAATGTCAACATGGCAAAATGAATATGAAAGAAGTGGAATTATCAGTAATCGATTGGCCTATGGTCAGTAATCGATTATCCATATTTCAGTAATCGATTGGCCTATGGTTTTTGCGTGTCTCCGCTGAGGCCCACTTAACTTTTAACGTTTATACAAATAAAGAATGGCCTTTAGAATTTAAACATATATTGATGGATCAAAGAGAATTCCGACACAAGTTCTATGACGGCGTTAGTCCTGACATATTCTTCATCCCTTTTTAACTTACTGAGGGAACCCAAATAAGGGAATCTCACTATAGATGTGATTGACAAGTTTCCTTGAAGTATTCAGGATGCTTATGGGAATATTATGAATATCTAATCATTGCTATACAATGTCTTCTTCAAGCTTTGCAGTAAGCCGTTGTAAGCCTGAACGTAAAGAGGCTAGCGGAAGCCATGGTGAATGCGAACATAGCAACACATGTATATTCCTATATATTCAGCGAAGTAAACTCAGTGACCACAACATGTTCCTTTCTAGAAAGGAAGTCATTTGCGTTGTGAGGGGAAATCACATTCATCTTGAAACATTATACAGACATCAATTTCGTTTCTGCAGAGATTGTTTGTGATGATGATCCAGAGAGTTTCATTTCTCTTGTCCCTCGCATCGCTAACGATCACAAATTTCATATCATCATCTGCAGATCACGTCCATACCATATCATAATCTGGTGATGCCGGTCACCTACATGTTCAGATCACATATTTTAGACCATATTATGCGGACGATATTCCGATGGTATGATAAAAGAGGAATATGCATATTCGATATCCAACGTCCACCCTGATGCCTTTCTTTGTTTTCCATATGTCCATTTGCGCTTTTCCAAACAACAAACGTCCCTTTCAAGATTCGTTACATCAATTGCATGCATGTGCTTTAGGACTGTTTTTTGACTAGTAAATACCTCATTCATTTCACATTAAATGAATACCTCATTCATGTCTTTAGGACTGTCTTTTGACATCCATTGTATGTACTTTAGGATTGTCTTTCGACAAGTGAATACCTCATTCATGTCTTTAGGACTGTCTTTTTCTCTTTTGTAGCCACATCCTCCTTAGACAGCTTCCTGCAGTTCTAATGGCGATACAAGAAATACTGCAAAATTATGCGGGATCATGATGACGACGTATGCCTTTACTCATGCTTATGCGTGGACATGGACATGTGGATACCGCAACTCGGCCTATAACCGTCACCAATATAGTCAATATTCAACTCATAATCGATTACCGTTATTGTCCATTTTTTCTGGATAGTTGTCAATGTGGCACACTGTTGCGTACTTATGCTCCAATCATGAGTTCTCCGTCATGGTTTTTGATTCTTTAACATGACCATTCAATAGTTCATGCATTCACCCAGTGGCGTTAGAAGATGAGGTTTTAGTGAACCACGAGCGACGACTACCATCGTACCCATAGGAAGCTTGCAAGTTGGAATGCATACAAGAAATTTTATATGCAATGTCATCACATGAAGATATATCATCATTCTGGATCACACAATAAATACTAGTGACTATAATGTGACGACGCAATGATCATACATTGTATACAACTTAATCTTTATGCAGAAACTGTCCTTTCTAATAGATAGAAAGATCTCTTACCGACAAAGCTATAAAATTACATGCGAGCGCAACATTCTAAAAAACATCAAAGGGCTAATCAGAAAGAAGATATGAACTCAAGCATTCATGAAAACTTTCATTCTATAAGGGAATTTATCGAAGTATAAAGGCTTCAACCAGGCTACCTGTTTACATGTCTATATAGAGTAATTAGAATCGAATTTTTATAGTCGAGCTTGAAAAATATCCAAGTCTCAGAATTCAAACATATGTTTATGAATTAAGGGTGTTTAACCATATATATATATATATATATATATATATATATATATATATATATATATATATATATATATATATATATAGAGAGAGAGAGAGAGAGAGAGAGAGAGAGAGAGAGAGAGAGAGAGAGAGAGAGAGAGAGAGAGAGAGAGAGAGAGAGAGAGAGAGAGAGAGAGAGAGAGAGAGAGAGAGAGAGAGAGAGAGAGAGAGAGAGAGAGAGAGAGAGAGAGAGAGAGAGAGAGAGAGAGAGAGAGAGAGAGCGAGAGAGAGAGAGATAGAGATGGAGAGAGAAAGAGAGCGATAGAGAAAGAGAGAGAATGTTGAAGGACACTATGTCCATTAAATATCATTGTTTGAGTTTCTAAATGGATAGATGTTGCAACTATAGCCATGGGGTAAAAGAAAATTTGCAAGTCAAGCCATGTCCCCCGGTTCATCTGCAAGTGGGGGAACAGGCTCCCTTGAAGCTGGTTGGAATCTCTCCGTATCTGCAATGTGCTTCCTTCCAACCTCTTGGTCTTCATCTGGGCATTCATTCAGCCCATTGATTCTCATTCTAATGAAGCTCACTTGAGCATCATCCTTCTCCACAGCTATGCAGTGCCTGAACATCTTTAAGGAGCAAGCCAGAGTCGTTCCTGAAACAGCAAAAAACCACTTAGAGGCTTCAATCAACCATGACTAATGAAAATTGTGAAAATTGAAATTACCTGTGCCCGAAAAAAGGTCTAGGACCCAGTCATCATCATTGGAGAATAGCTGAAGCAATCTCATTATGAGTTTTTGTGGCTTCTGATAAGGGTTAACCAATGTCATGTCCCCAGCTACATGACGAAGTTTCTTGGTAACGGCTGGGAACATGAGCACATTTGAGATCCCATTCTCATTGCAATGCTCCCTGACTCTCCTTTTGCTTACTTCATCATAATAGCCAACTGTAATGCATTCAGTGGCGCTCACAAACCGATGCAAAGGAGTGTGATTTACGTTTGTCTTCACCCTGCAAAAAAGAACTATGAGTCACAGAGAGCATCATTAAAGCCATGGAGATAGAAAGAAGATTACTTACCAAGTGAGGCACTCCACAGCATGACATCTTGCCTTCAGAGCAGTTGAAACAGAGAAAGACTGGTCTCTGCTATAAAAAATTACTATCCTCCAAAGAGGAGACATAGTCAACTCTGCAAAATCAGTGACCATCTTCCGAATCTGAGGGTGTTTGAAGGGTTCATCATCATTAACTGATCCCAACATCCTAAATCCATAGGGTATGTCCGCTATGAGAAGGGAGAAATGTTTTCTAGGCACAACAGAACAAATATTATTTACATCACTACAGAACACATTGTAATATACAGGCCTAAGGGGGTCTAGGGGATTGGAGAAACATTTAAGATCAGGTTCATCATCAAAATCCATCTCCTTCGCTTTCAGTCTAGATTTCTCATGCCTTGCTCTTTGAATGTGAGCAAGGAATGCAGGGGGGCAATCATCTAGTACCTCTGTAGACTTACTTTTCCTTGGTTTTTGCAGAAAAAATTGGAAAGACAATTAAAAGAGCTCCTCAATACAGCAAACAGAACATAAGGAAGGGATGCATGGCATCGATTTCTTGTTGGGGTAGATGCTAGGCATAGACCTTCTACTGAAAATCGATGCTTGGCATCGACTTTGGGACATAAGTCGATGCCTGGCATCGACTTTTGCCACGAGGTCGATGCCAGGCATCGACTTATGTTGCAGGTCGATGCCAGGCATCGACTTATGCTGCAAGTCGATGCCAGGCATCGACTTATGCCCCCAAGTCGATGCCAGGCATCGACTTCTGCCTGCAGGTCGATGCCAGGCATCGACTTTTGCCTGCAGACTGATGCCAGGCATCGAATTTAGCTGTAAGTCGATGCCATGCAAGGCATCAAATTGGTTAGGTGAATCAAGGCATCTAACTTAATGGCAAACCAGGCACAACCTCAGAAAGAGAACCTACCCAATCACGAAACAGGATGAAATATTCTGATAAGGCTTTGTAGGATGATGTGGTTGGATAGTCTGCTTGGACCTCTGTCCAAGAAAAGCAACCCAGCCTCTTCATCATCACCTCCTGAATCTTCATGTACACTTTATGACTACAGACACAGAAATATAAAAGAGACTAGGTTAGACCAGAAGCATGGGAGGAGGGAAAAAGGATCTGAGAATAACATACATACTTATTGAGCTCAGTCATCATCTCCTCCAGGCTTAACTCCTTCGAGATTATCCTTGACAAAGTTGATATGATCAATGTATCATCCTTGATTCCTTGAAGGGCCCTCCATGGGGTCAGCTTCATGTCCTCAAGAGCCTCTTCAATTGAAAGGTCAACTTTCCTTCCCTTTCCCTTCAGATCAACTTGTGGGTCTGGCCTCGACTTTCGTTGCTTTTGGCCCTTGACCTCCTTGTTCTCCCACATTGTGAAAATTCTATCCTGTAGATCCCAGATCTCACCTGATCTGAATGCCAGTTGAATCCATGGATCATATTTCCTCAAAGCATCAGACTTTCTATTCTCATCCAATGCAATTCCAACCTCAATAAGGCATTGCTTTCGTAGATTGGGATGTATTCTTTCAGCTTCCTTCACAAGACAATCTTCATATTCATGGTGGAAGAACCGAATTCTCTCTATGGAGGACATTTTCTGCCTATAGTCATTGTCGTTGTTGTGATCCCAAGCAAGAAGCTTGGCTTCCTCAGTTGTAAGACCAGCATATATCTTACACTCTGCATACCTAAAAAAAATGTAGTAGGGTGCTCCTTCACTAACTGTCTACGAGCCTCTGCAGAGTGTGAACCTCCAATCACATAATAAGTGTAATCCTCAAACAAACCCTCATTGAAATCGTCCACACAGCTGCACTCATTCGGATCCACCATGACAAGGAATGGCACAACAGTAGCATGAGGATTTATTTTCATTTTCTTCTTAAGATTCTGGACGTGCAAATTATGTGGCTCCCTGATCTCAAGGGGCCTCCTCCCTGTGACTGGATCTACGGGTGGCCTGTGGATGATATTGATTGGCAGGTGGAACAACTGCCCCTTCTTGACAACTTTTCTTCTAGCTATGTCCTCCCTCATCTTATTCTGCTCAGTACCAAGAACACCAGATGCAAGCTCTCCACCAGGTGCAACAATTATGTCCCTAGAGCTAGAGCTTGAGTCTGAAAACTCCTCTTCTGAAATTATCTTCTTTTTCTTTTGGAGCTTTTTCTGCACGCTCTGCTTACCCCTTGCCTTTACAGGGGTCGTCTTCTTCTGCTGTGTTGGCATGATATTGCCCTGGATCCATGGCATCAAGTCCTTGATGAAATTAACTGAGTCTCTGCATATCTGAGCTAGCCCTTCTGGAACACAGCACTCTGGGCACAAGAAATCCATCTTGCATATGGCATTTCTTAATCCTTTCGATGTCTCCACCAAGAAAAGCAGGTTGTCAGAATCTTCATCTTCATAATCCAGTTTGTAAACAAGGCCATACTGAAAACCTTGTGTTGTCGTGATCTTTCCTCTGCCATAAGCCCCTACGAACACAAGGAGGACTGCATTCTTCTCTTCAATGTACTGAGGCACCACTCTAGATTTGTCATGTCCCGAAGTGGACGATCTGTCCTCATGACCTCCGTCTCCCTAGAACTTTCCCTCATAATTGGATCCTCCTCAGGAATTTTTATGCTACTCTGTCCACCTGAGGATATTCCTAATGGTTTGCTGGCTTCTCAGAGGATAATGGTGCAATAATTTTCTTTGGTTTTGCTTGGTGACCAATGCCTTTGTCACGTTGCTGGTCACCAGAGCCCATGGTGACTCTGAGCTTCTTGATGGGCCTTTCATCCTTGTACTCCGCATCCCTGAAGGCACTTGGAAATATCAGATCAAACGTAAATGTGGTTTTCAAAGGCCCAAGTCCATGCCAGGCATCGATTTTGAGCTTCAGGTCGATGCCGGGCATCGATGTTTAAGTGCATGTCGATGCCAAGCATCGACTTTGTGTGCAAGTCGATGCCCGGCATCGACTTGAGGGTGAAAGTCAATGCCAGGCATCGACTTGGGGGTGCAAGAGTCGATGCTTGGCATCGACTTTTGGGCCCAAGTCGATGCTTGGCATCGACTTTTGGGCCAAGTCGATGCCTCGCATCGACTTTTACCCTCAAGTCGATGCCTGGCATCGACTTGCACACAAAGTCGATGCCTGGCATCGACTTGGGCCCAAAAGTCGATGCCAAGCATCGACTTGGGCCCAAAAGCAGATGCCAAGCATCGACTTTGCACCCTAAAGTCGATGCCTGGCATCGACTTTTCAGTGCATGTTGATGCCGGCAAGTCGATGCTTGGCATCGACTTTTGGGCCCAAGTCGATGCCTGGCATCGACTTTCAGGTGTAAGTCGATGCCAGGCATCGACTTGCACCTGCAAGTCGATGCCTGGCATCGACTTGCAATCCTAAGTCGATGCCTGGCATCGACTTACACCTTAAAGTCGATGCCAGGCATCGAGCTGTACATGCTTTGGATCTAGAGGTAAGAAAAATAAATACCTAGAAATCAGACTTTTTACACAGACATACAGAGGGAATCTTTTTGGAATCTTTATTTATGGTATAATTTTGTCTACCTCTTGGTACTTTTGCCAACATTCTTCTTCTCCATCAGACTTGGCTTGTTGGTATGCTGAGCTCTGTGCTCCATGGCTGTCTGTCCTCTGCTGCTCTCTCTTGCTCGTGGATTTTGAAAATGCGAATGATCTCCTCCTCTGGTATTTATAGGCAATTGGGTAACTTGAACCAGAGACTAACTGGATCTAACTGAATGAGTCCAGTTGCTAACTAAATCTGTCAACTTATCTAACCAGGGAATAGCACCCACACAAATAGGCTGTTTCAGAGCCACTTTAATGAAATATTCATAGACCCTTGCAACTATTTATATACATTTGCATAGAAATTACATTTCAATGGCAAGAGTATGGTATGTCCATGAGGATGTCTAAACTCATGTAGAGATTTTTTTCTTAGAATCTCTTTCTTGGGAGAAAATCAAGTCAAAGTTGTGTTAAATGTGGGAGACTAATGACATCTTTATAGTATTACCCTCCTCACTTTAGTTCATATTCACATTTATCTTGTAACTCACTGTTGAAATGGAAAATCAATGTATGAATAAACATTCAAGTACAGAACCTTGCAACTATTCATATACATTTGCATGGAAATTAAACTTCAATGGCAACAGTATGGTATGTACATGAGGATTTCTAATCTCATGTAGAAGTTTTTTCTTAGAGTCTGTTGCTTGGGAGAAAATCAGGTCTAAGTTGTGAGATTAATGACATCTTTATAGTGTTATCCTCCACACTTTAGTTCATATTCACATTTATCTTGTAACACATTGTTGAAATGGAAAATCAATGTATGAATAAACATTCTGTGTACCTCTTTTACACATAATTCTTTTTTAATATACTTTCATCTACCTCTTTGATATCTAGCCAAGACCACAGTAAAACCTAATCCTTGAAATCTTAACCAAATGTAAAATTTCTTCTTGTATAGTGTTCAATGGCATAGCATATTCCAGTTGGAACTCAACTTGGATATATTCCAGTTGTAAAATTTCTTCTTGTAAAATTTCTCCAAACAATTTTATTATATATTCCTGTTGGAACTCAACTTGGATATATTTTGATTCATTCACAATGCTTAGACTCAATGACTCATATGTAGTTAGAAATCAACTGTGTTTCTCATTTGAATCAAAAGTGAATCAAATCTTTGGTTCCCTTATTAGTGTATATTTGAGTAATTAAGTGATTTGATGTAATTTGATGTTTAATGTTATTTAATGTACTTTAATAAGCTTTTGATTTCATATCTTCTTGATGTGACATTTGATGTGACATCTTCACTTGATCTCGGATTTCTACTTATTTAAAAAGGTCATTCATCTTCAGTCTTCTGTGAACTCAGTGAAGATGAGCTCAATCTTTTCAGTGGATGCTTGGGCATCAGCTTCCTCTGCTCATATTGATTCATTGTTCTCAGTTGAACCTTTCCAGAGAAGTGATGATCCCTATGATTTAGAACGTGCTGATGATTCCATGTTTTCTGTTGAGTCATTAAAGTTATCCAATTCACAGTGCAATGCTGCTCAACCAAATGCACCTCTTGATCTCCCATCTGATCCAACCATTGATCTCCCTTCTGACTCAAGTGCATGTGGAGCAACAAAAAAGCAAAGCAAGCTCAATCTACGATTTAAAAGAAGGTCTCGTGAAGTAAGTCCAAAAAGATTTAAATTTCTTACTTCAGATAGACAGATTGCATTGGATATTGTGAAGCATTGTTGTGGTTTGAAATGTTTGTATAATTTAGGAATGAAGAAACTAAAGCACATAAGAGAAAAATTCCTCCATTTAGATAGTGAAAGGCAAGATATATACCTTGTTTCTTGCATGCAAATGATTGAGGATAACATGTCAGTAACGCGTGTTGGTTTTGAATATTTCTTTACTCAAGGGATGCCATGCTGTAGGGCTGCATTTAAAATTGCAATGGGTGTAGGAAATTTTAGAATACATAGGGTTCAACAAGGGTTTTTGAATGGGGATCTCATTTTGGATACGTTCCATGTTGGGACCAAAGGATCTGTTGGACGTCATGCAATGAATTGGATGATGAACTATTTTAGCTTGTATTGTGAAGTTATGCCCACAACTGGAAGGTTGCACTTGTCAGATAACTTTACTCGTCGAGAGGTATTTCAAATATATAGAGAAGACATGGAAAATAGAAATGAGAAGTATATGTTGTATCGTCACTTTACTCGATTATGGAAGGAAGAGTTTAACAATGTTTCTATTCCTCGTAAAGTTAGAATGGGTGAATGTTCAGTTTGCGCCACTTTGAAAAACATTGCAAAAGGGGCTACAACACCACAAGAAAAGCATAATTTTAAAAACCTTCTTAACAACCATCGTGACAGTCAAGCATTAGAGAGAAAGAAAGCAATTCATCATCGAAGTAAGGCACTCAGAAATCCGGAGCGTTATATGTGTTTGTTGATCGATGGTATGGATAAAAAAAAAACTTGTTTGCCACATTTTTATCGCATCCCTAAGGACATTGGAGATGAAGTCCTTGTGCAAATGCATTTGGTTGGTGCTTTGGTATACAATGGAACTGTAATGTCCAAGGTTTTCTTCACATATCCGAATGTGCATAATGATCCAAACCTTACAGTTACTGTCATTCATTGTGTTTTGCAATCATGGAAGGGTCTTTTGCCACCAACTCTATATTTGCAACTAGATAATACTGCAAGAGAGAATAAAAATTCTACAGTCTTTGGATATTTAAGCATGCTTGTTGAAAAACAGGTATTTCAGAAGGTTAAGGTAAATTTTCTTCTGGTTGGCCACACTCATGATCACATTGATCAAATGTTCAGTACTTTCTCTAAGAAGTTGGCACGTAACAATGCTTTTACTCTTCCAATTTTATCTGAGCTGATTTCAGAAGCATATACTCCAAAACCAGAAGTTCAACACCTCACAGAGATTTATGACTTTAAGCACTTTTGCTCAATGGGCCTTGATAACAGTGCTAAGGTTTTGGCTCCATTGCACAATATTAGTTTCAACCATGTATTCTTGATGAGGAGGATTGATGAAATAACCCTTTTATTTGCAAAGCAGTATTCATCTTCTCTTGGGTGGGAGCCTGAAGAGGGATGCAGATTCTTATTGCAGGTGCCTAATTTGTCTACTGTAACAGTGTATGGTGCAGAACAATCACCATATGAAGATAAAAACAATACAGAAAGATGTGGAAGTGTGGTTGATCAAAGTAAAAGCTGGATGCATGCACTCATTGAAAAGAAGAGACATATTGAGCGTGCAAAAAAATATGCTGGAGATCAAGATGTATCTTGGTGGGAGGACTTTTTCAATCATCAAGAAGAGATTATACAGTATACAATTGCAGGTCACTGGCCAGTTGATGTTCCATTCACATGGGATTTTTGTACACAAAGATCCGTGAATGTGGCCCAAGCATGTAATGCAGATGCACTTCAAAGTTTTATACATCCACCAGAAAGAAATATTTATGAAGGCCCAAGGATGACAAAACAGGCAGAAGCAAGATGGCAAGGAAATTTAATAGAGATAAATGTTGGAACGCTTATTGCAGTACTTGCTGATGGTGATGAGGCTACCAGACCATTTTGGATTGCAAAGGTTTTAGAGATAACTAAAGATATTGATCAGAGAAGAATAGAGGCTTTGATGGTGCATTGGTATTACACTAAAAGTAGTAATGCATTCACAGGTAAATATAACTTAGAAATGGTGTGTGATACTAAACGAACAGGTTCAAAAAGGAAAAAGAATATTCGAAGCACATCCACTCTTAAAATGGATGATGTAGATATTCTTGTTTATGATTTTTCCTTGACAAAAACTGGTCACTTGAGGAAAGCAACCATCAACATGATAAAACAAAAGCTTCCAGATGTATGTGGTACAGGAAATCATAGGAAAACAAGAAGAGTTGTGCATGATCCTGCAGAATTTGGTATGTACGTGGATGAAGATAGAGCTCTTGTGGATATAGAAGAAGAAGAAGAGAGCTCTCAACAGTATGAGACTGAATCAAGTGCATCAGATGATGAGGGTGTAGACAAAGATCGACAAAGTTGTGAGTTGCATTGAAGCTTTCAGACATTTTTAGTGCTTATGTAAATGCCTCAAAGTAGTTTGGTTAATGAAACCATGTTTTGTAGCAATTTTGAATAACAGTCAGATATCCACCCATTAAAGATATGTCTAAAATGTTATTTTTGTGTAAAAACTATTGATTTCTACATTCTTATATATATTTTAGACATGTCAATGTCTTATCATATAGATTTTGGACATGTCAATGTCTTATCATATACATTTTGGGACACGTCAATGCCTAATATAGTGAAATTTTGACTACATTTTGAGCTCATTTTTTTTTGAGAAAATGACAAAAAATGTCAAAAATTACTTGTTTTCACCTCATTTTTGTAATATATGTATACTGGTGTAAAGGAATTCCAAAAATGAGGTGAAAACATGTAATTTTTGACGAGAGTGTTCTCTTTTTACGACATAGTTCTCGTTTGTTACGACTCGCTGTTTAACATGAAATGTGAAAACTCATATATGGATAATAATGAGTTGTTCAAGAGAATACAGTGGGCTCTAAAGATTTTAACCAAGTCAAAAGTGACATAAGGACTTAGTCAAGCAGTTTGGATAGGGGCTCTTCTTATTATCCAATATGGGGAATATACTCGAACAGGAGAAAGATTACAAAACGGTCCTCAATGGAAAGACACAAAAGTAAATCTAGAGTGTGAAAAAACGAGGATGCACTTATATAAATTTGGAATTAAGTAAAAATCTAGGTAGATATAGAACTAGAAGAACACTTGATTGGAAACGCCCCTCCATCTCCATTTTAAATTCATCGATTGCTATAAAGTTTGAAGTAGAGCTGAGGGAAGGGCTTTGATAGACATACACTTATTAAAGGTGCAATTCTTCAAAATATTCTCACTTGATGCGATCGCTCCTCACAGGAAGTGGTACTTCATTTGTATGAGCTTTATCCAAGCATCGAAGACTAAATTTAAAGAAATATGCAGGGGGGCTTAACTATAAATATGGATGAAAGTAGAAGATACTTATAAGCTATCAATCATATAATAAACCTCAAGTATAGATATATCTACATAGTACAAAATATTTACTACATACAAGATCATCTACTTCTTACTTGCCTAAGGCATGGATAGTGCGATAGGCAAGAACAATTAAAGTATATCTCAATGCCCAATAATGGAAATCTAAGTACATTGGGAGAAAAATGATCCTTGCATTGGCTTTGTAAGGATTTCTTATTTTTTAGGAATTAGAAAGTTCAATCAAGCAGTCTAAGGGGTCATATGAAACCACTAGTGATGTTCTACAGTAGAAAGAAATTCGATACACTTATCTAAAAATTGCTAAATGGAGCAATTTAACGGCCTTGAGATGCTTCAAATCAATGGTTTATATTTAAATTGATGGGAAGCAAGAGAAAGAAATCGTGACATCAATCGGGACTCGAGACAAGCTCACACACAGATGTGCACACATGCAAGTTTATGGGTCATTGATTAGACCTCAATCCAATGGATCCCCACATTTCTAAGTCAATCAATTGAACCATGAAATATCCAATGGACATTTGTGCTTGGGGATGATTTTGTGTTTTGATGTACATGAAGCCATTAGATCTATGCTAGATCCAATGGAAGAGAGGAGAAGGATTCTTCAAATGAGGAACTTCATTCATAGCCCTTAGATCAAGGAAATATCTAATGGTCCAGATCTCATGTAGCTTCCTTACGAGGCTTATCATCTCAAACATTGGATGCAAAGAAAATTTAGGGGCCCATAAACAAGAAGATCCAAGGGCCTACATCAAAAGGCACCTTGAATTTTGCAAATAAATCTCAACCTTTGGATAATTGAGCCAATCAAAGGCCTCTAGATCATTTTTTAGAGCTTTTAAATGCATTTAAATGGCTGGAAATACCACTTCTAGGTCATCTCTCTTTATTTGACTACACAAAATCAACGTAAGCATATTCTTGGCCTAAGTGATTAAGGAATGAATTATAGCCACTACCCTCTTCTTATTGGTCCATCCCTTATCGCCTTGATGTTTCATCTCAATCAACGCCAAAATATATATTGATCTCAATCCCATTCTTTATTGAACAAGACAATATTGAGTAAGGGTAGGATATCAAAATAATATTTGTCCTGCTTTCAAATTGCTTCAGTAATGTTACTCGAAGGATTGGTCGATAACACCGTACATAAAAAGTTTCAAGACGTGCATTGACCAAGTAAACTATATATTTAATCACGTATTTGCATGTATGTAAATGAACAGTTTATAAAGAACGATCAAGGTAAGTTTTGGTAATTTTCAGGGGATGTTCATATTGAAGAAAGTTGATCCATTTTATATTAGAAAAATAGATCATATTATTAATCATATGTTCCAAAAATCTCTTAAAAGAATTTCCATGCTTCTATGCCCATGAGCTATTGAAGTAAATCTTGAATTATGATCATGAATTTAAGATTTAAACTTCCCATCAAGATAAAATCAATTACATATGTAGAAAGATGAAGAATTTAGCATCATAAGTTCTCATTTTGATTTCTTTTATCTCCAAAGAGAGTTATGAATCTTTTGATACTAAGCTTTTAGTAACTTTTTGCGGCCGTAAAGTGCCTTTTTAATTTGTGGTAATTGTTTCATTTAGCTAGAACTTTAAAATAATGAATATGCCCGTCTAAGTGCCTCTTGATTAATAAGATAAAGATTGACCAAGTTCGATGTGACTTTAATCTAAATTTCATTGTGGATTTAGTTCGTTTTTTTGAATACGTACCATAATCACTCAATATTGCACGTTTCTGGTTTTTCTTTTTTTTTTTTTGTTTTAAAAAGAAGTCCAAATGAATGTTTTGCCTTACCCTCACCTCTCATCCAACTATGGAACCCTTTTGTAGTGACCCATCTATTATCATAAATATGAAAAACAAACCTCTAGTTTTCTTGGATTTTGATATTGTCTACCCCCACCTTTGCAACTTATCCTTGAAATCTTAAAACTATATCCCCATGCTAACATTTATTCTACTAAATGAACAGAAGGAGAAAGAGAAACGTTTCGACGTAGAGCATATGATTTTTGAAAGTGTGAGAGACTGTCTCTGCCATCCATATAGTCTAAAAATAAACATAATTATGATAAAGCCTTATGTGTACCTCAAACTTATCTAAAAATAAACTAGACAGAATCTCAAAGAGAAAGCTTTAAAACTCTTGTCTCAAATGTACTATATATGATAGCTCATTAGACACTTGAGCCTAGCACTTGACTAGTGAACTAGATCAAATTTCAAATTTAGAGACTTTGACGAACCTCTTGTCTCAAACGTAATATATTTGATATCTCATTATAAAAGGTTCTTCTACCATTATCTATGAAAAGGATGAGTTAACTAAACTTCATAAAGAAATGGCCTTGAGGTCCTTGAGCCTATCCCATTGACTAATTATATAGACCGAATCTCAAACAGAAAGCTTTAAAACTCTTGTCTCAAATGTACTATATATGATAGCTCATTAGACACTTGAGCCTAGCACTTGACTAATGAACTAGATCAAATTTTGAATTTAGAGACTTTGACGAACCTCTTGTCTCAAACGTAATATATTTGATATCTCATCATAAAAGGTTCTTCTATCATTATCTATGAAAAGGATGAGTTAACTCAACTTCATAAAGAAATGGCCTTGAGGTCCTTGAGCCTATCCCATTGACTAATTATGTAGACCAATTGTTCAAAAAAGAGACCATGAAAAATCTCCTCTCAAGAGACATCTCATTCGATAAGAAACTTCAATCATATACATATATATATATATATATATATATATATATATATATATATATATATATATATATATATATATATATATATATATATATATATATATATATATATATATATATATGTATATATATATATATGTATGTATGTATGTATGTATGTATGTAACAAAAGGATCAGACAAATCAACTTCATAAAGAATTGGTGTAGATTATTTGTTAATTTCATATCTTTATTAAAAAACATTGATGTAAATCATTGGTATTCAAGAGTGTTTTGCATCTAACATAGAAAGAGGTTATGGAACTTCCACAATCTCATGGATAGCATCACAAGTCTCAATACATTCTGTAGATTTACCTGTTCTATTTGACCATCAATCCTTGGATGGTCCCATTACTCATGTTGGGTCAAAATATGAGTTTCCCATAAATAAAACAATGAAACGTTCCACCAATCCTTCTCCTAGTGAGTGAGCTTGCTTCTTCTATCCAGCGCAACATAGTTGTCTTCAAGCACGCCGACTTGATTTCTACATACGTTCTTGATAAACTGGCATAACAACGTGTCTAAAAAATAGAATCTCACTTCCATAAGAAAAGGAAACCTAACCATTCTACTTGTTTTACATTTTCTGTTGGATATTTGGCACATGCATGATCACATACATGAACATCTTTATTCAGCATAGGCTATTGTTTCTCGCGTATATTGGTATGTAGTCTTACGCAAAAGAGAGTAAGCATGCAGGAAAGAATTTAACTGCGATCTCCAAAGCAGTGTGGCGATGAGAATCAAAAACCTCTACATCGACCCAAATGAGAGAACACACCCAGGCCTCCTACACTCTAAAGAGCCGTGAGAACGGAATACCAAAATGCTCTTTCTGTAAGTCATATTAAAAACTCACTACTCTAGATGGAATAGTTATCAAGGGATAAGTACTTGCCAAATAGGGGGTAGAGAGATGAATGTTGCTCTTGAACTGCCAGGCTCACCAAGAAATCAGTATCAAGCGACCGTCAAGAGTAGAGGAATGTCATATCAAGAAGTCGATGTAGCCATAGAGCAGTTAAAGGCCTAAGAGAGGACACTCAAGGAGAGAGAATAGAAGGAGGAGGTTCTTGCTCCGACTTAGTGTAAATTTAGCAAGTAAATCCTCCTCGAGTGCATTGAACCAATTCCCCACGGGAATAAAACTTGTTGAATTGCCTACCATGCTATCAGCCCATCTATTCTCATCGCCCAAGGTGCTTCCATGCTATGGCAGATGAGGACAAATCAGGTGGAGAAGTTTGGGCAATGAAGGGATGTTGGTTCCCACTCTCATCCAAAGACAAAGAGGATGAGATGCTTGCATGAGGGGACCTGTGTGTTCCATGCTAGAACGATGTCTAATCTAGTGCTTGCTCCACGATGAGCACTGTTTTAGAAATTTAGAGCACTGAACCCTCAAAATCATCCAATCACCCTAAAGGAGTGCGAGTTCAATCTCTAAAATACATTATGCATGATTGAAAATAAGGATCCTAACTAATGAAAGGCCCATAACATTGTCGACAATCAAGGTTGTTGACTATGAGAGGGCGGCGAAGTGGAAGCATGTGAGGGGGCTTCACATGAGTCCCTCCTAGGGGTGGGCTCTAATCTTGATGCCCAATATGTTGATCCAATTCAAAGATTTTCATACAACGTTTTCATACCCCTTTTTCCCCAATTGACTTCTAAAGGTAGACATGTCCTAAAACCACATAATTTCTTATTGATATCCATGAAAAGCTCTTGTTCTTTTTCCTTCTTCAAGGTCTCACAGGATAGTGAGATGGTAAATGGCATCACATCAAATGCAGTTAAGCACATTGGGGATATAATGCTCACTAGGATTAAAAGTTATTTGCAAAATAGGTTGAGGAGGTTGTGGTTGAGGAGTTTCTATGTGAGAGGACTTTTGAGATAACTTTGAGTATCAAAACATATGATCTTGAGTGCTTACCGTATATATGGTATTTTGGAGTGATGTTCGTTCTTTGGACATGTTTGTTTGCATTTGCATCATGTTTTGAAATTTATTAAACAGAATCTGGAATTGAAGTTCACTAAGCATACTTGTTGGAAGATTAGGTGATGGCTCATAAAGCATAGATTGTCTTTGCTTCATATGAGTGACAACTTCAACGACCTTCCTTACTGTAACCACATCATCAGTCATATCTTTTCCTTGGCTCTTCAAGTCTATGCTCAACTCCTATTCTCACATCTGAAATCAAAATTTTGAGAAAATAGATCATGATATGAGGTGTGAGAGTAGTTTTGTCGACATTTGGTAGTTGCGCAAAGCATTACATAGACTCACTATGTAGTTGTGTAATAGTTGTTTGTCGATTGGGTGTGCTAATCGACTTCTTGAACCCTTCTCTACTATGCTAACTAAAATTGTATAGGTAAAATTCCTTATGGATTTGTTTCCTAAACTCCTCCCACCCTATTTTTTCATGGGTTTTTATTTTTGCAACCAATCCAACTGCCAATCATACTAGATAGGGAATCAATTTTTTGGTTAGGTAAACCATGTAGTTTTGGAAGTCTCTCAAAGGCATCTAAGTACTAAGTCACATCAACCCTAGTAAATTTTCCTTTTTCTTTTCACAAAGTTTCTATTACTTTCTGGCCCTAGCTTTCATGCATCATGCATTTAAAGGAGTCTTCCATTTTGTTCTTAGTTTCAAGTTTTGATTGGTTTTGAATGCTTTTAATTATGTCTTTGACTTCAAGTTTCAATTTTTCTTTTTTAACTGCAGCTAAATCGGTTAGATCATTTTTATCTAATGTTCTAATTTTTGTTTCTCAAAGCGATGCAAATATATTCGGTTAGATCATTTTTATCTAATGTTCTAATTTTTGTTTCTCAAAGCGATGCAAATATATTTTTGTGAATTGTGACGGATGAAAATAAATGTGTCGTTAAAGCAAGTATGTAAAAATACAAATATTTCTAGCCAAATGTGTATCATGTGCACATGATTCTTTGAAAATGAAATTTTTCTTGCTATGCATTCCTGAAGGATACATGAACTTCAAATACGTATACCTGAGTGGCTTGAAGAAGAGGTTCAATTTGTGGTCATATGAGAAAATAGATACATTTTTGGTTCCATCAAAAATCCTAAATACAATGAGATCTAGAGTATGATTTGCATTCCAACATAGCCACTTGCAAAGCAAGAAGTTTTAGCCACTTGCAAATATCCATGGAGGTACTCAACTCAAGTTGACTAGCCCTCAACACCAAGGAGAGCTTACAAGGTTTGAATCAAGCAGCAATTTCCAAGGACAAAGATGCTACCGCGTCAATGTGTACCTATGATAATGCTAAATCATAAGAATGAATATGATAATGTGTACCTATGCCACCTGAGTCGCCAAAGTATCGTGGAATTGCATGTCAGATTCAAAATGTGATAGTGAAGGGTTCGGTTGATGGATCAAGACAAAGATGCTAAATCATAAGAATGAATATGATAATGTGTACCTATGCCACCTGAGTCGCCAAAGTATCGTGGAATTGCATGTCAGATTCAAAATGTGATAGTGAAGGGTTCGGTTGATGGATCAAGTCAACCATTAGTGTTCACCATGCATGCTAGTGCATTAGGCAATCTCAAAAGGTGGACAAAACTCCAAGAATAGATAAGATCAAAGAAAAAACATATGATCAATGAAATTTGAAAAAACAAATTTATTCTTGGTTGGTTTGTACTCAATCAATTTGAATTTTCCAATTAAAATTCTTTGGAGTGACAAGAAGACAGACCGTTGCAATTTCAAGTAAAAGATGGAAGTAGTTTCATTTAAGCAAACGAATCCGATTCCTTCATTCGAAACATTGTGCCAAACCGATTTTTTAAAGATGATCTTATGTTTCTTAGATAACAACCAATGTTTTCGTTTACGATTATGAAGTAAAAATCTTTATTTGCTTTTTGAACTAACTCAAACAATGTTATACATGGTATTTCAGAGTGATGTGATGTTCTGGTAAGTCCTAAATCCAGCATTTCATCAAATTTTATCTAGCCAAGGTATCAATAACTCGTGATAACATCCCCGTACTATTCACATCCACTTTTGAAAATATCAACATAATCTTTGACCAATATAAATAACCTTTGGAAGTGATATAATACCCTTGCAACTATTGTATACTGCTCTATTTCTAACAGCGAAACCTAAATTCGACCTTCAATTATCCTCCCAAAAGCAAAAAGGTCATCTAAGCATGTACAAGCTCAGCACTCCAACTTCTAAAGCTCAGCACTCCCATCTTTCCGCCGTACATTCACAAAAGCAACTATGTATAAATAGTCCCGTCATTGCCATTCTTAGAGTTCCTCAGACAAGAAGAATCGTAAAAGATTGAAGATGGCGGCGCAGTTAAACTAATGTCGCATGTTTTTAGGATAAGAAGTCGTCACCCACAAAAAAGATGGGGTAAATTCCCTCAAAAACGAAATGTCCTGCTTGATGGAAAAACATCTCTCTCTCTCTCTCTCTCTGCCTCCAAAGAAGCATTCTTGCCCAATCGACGAAGCGTTCGCAGCCGGAGCCAAAGAAGCCTTCACCAGCAGTCACGAAAAAACAGAAACGACAGCTTTCTTCGCATCAAATTCAATTATCGATTCGCGTTCCGTCCTGTTCAGATATCTTTACTCGGCGACATAGAAGACTTCAAGATGAGCTAGAGCAGAATTCCCAATACTATGATAGCAGAGACAACCTCACTAGCATCGCCTTCTCCTTGTTGAGTCTGATCGAAATAGTGTCATAAAATATGTCTCTAGAGAATATGTGTCGAATTAATTTGATGGAAAAGAAGAGAGAGAGTATGAAGAGGTCATCGAAGGAGAAATTACAGATTCTCTGTCGGAAACATTGTCGGGACTGAAGGTAATAGATGATTACTATTGTCACAGCAGAGCCTGGATTCGGAAGTGGTGTGAAGCAAAAAAAAAAACCGAACAATTGACACTTAGAATCAAAAAAAAAAGAAAAGAGAATCAAGTGTTTGTTATACAATAAGAAATCTCATCAGACTTCAGCGCCAGAAAACGCATCAGAATCCTCTTCTTTTTCCTATAATTGCGGCCCCTGAAATGGGTTTCATCCAAAGAAGAAGCTGCGTTCAATTTGCATAATGAACCAATTATTCCCTAGGCACTCTTCCAACGAATACGCTATCCTTTGTGGCCCCGAACTCGAACGATCAGCATTACAATTTTTAGTTGCCATCTTGAACCTGCAAAAGCGCACATATGGAATATCTCGACCCTTTTACTCCGTCATAGATCTATTCGCCAGAGAGCCTGTAAACTTTGCCTCATACTTTTTTTGCCGCATTCACAGAGAATGCGTTTCAATCATCAAACAGGTCAATAAGGGAGATATGCCACGATCGAGATTACCGCATATCATCTCTTTTCTGTTTCCGACTATCCAAGTAGCACAACCACCACCCCGAGGACCTGTTCTGCACCATGAAGAATCTGCACAGATGTTAGACAATGATAAAGAGGATGATGAAGAGATTTTCGACCTCCTCCGCCACAAAAGAATTAGAATAAGTTCATCTGACAGTGAAGTACATGGTTCAACCGCAAATGATAAAGTAGATAACAATGAAGAGGAAGGGAATGAAGATGAGACTTTCCACGACACCGCAACATCAAATCATCATGATTCATCAGCGCAGTCTTCTTCAGAGAAGACCCAAGAGCATGAGGATACCAACAACTCTACAGATAATTCTACTAAAGAACAATCTCAGCAACAATCTGAACAGGAAAAGCAACAGGATGAACAACCTATAATTAAAGAAATTTTCAAAGAACTGCTTAGATCAGTGAAGTCTACAACTACCACCCCTGATGACACTACGCAACCAACCACCGAAAAGGTAATCGACACAACTATTATTCTTCTTACTCACCCACTCGAACCTCCAATTCAGCCCACCATCCCTATTCCACCCATTGTAACAGAGGAACCTACCGCTTCATCATCCTCCTCACCAAACTATTCTCCACCAAATTCCCGTCAGCTCCTCACAGCCTCTTCATCTCAGCCTCGTTCTCATCCTTCACTTCCTTCACTCCCTGTATTTTCTGAGCTAGCATCCATGGGACAAATGCTGATCCAGTTATCGCAACAACTACCTATACAAATGAAGGAAGTGATTGATAACATCCGGGATGAATTACAACATAAGGTTGATGTTCTGGAAGCTGATATTAGTCCACTCTAGGAAGAACTCGTCGAAGTCAAAGCAGAAAATCATAATTTAAGTGAAGAGATTAAGGAGCTACAGGCCCGTCTTGCTGACCAAGAGACAATTATAAATCAAAGAGATGCTATCTTGGCCAAAGTCACAACAAAGGAAGACTTATTGTGCGCTGTAGAGGTTGAAAATAGGCATTTGAAACAATTAGCCCAAGACAAGGAGGATGCACGTATAGCTTTAGGCAATCTGTTAGAAGAAACTAGACAATAGCTAAATGAAGTAGTACAGAAAGGACAAGAGATGGCAGATTTGCTTAAGAAGACTAATGAAGAACTCCAGAGAAACAAGTCTGATTTATTTGAAGTAAACAGTATTCTTAAACGCAATTTGATCGGGGAAGCGCAGTTACAGAAAGACATCGCAAGTACCCGCCGAGAGCGCGACGCCTATTACAGGACAATCCAATTTCAGAATCAGGAGATAGAAAGAAGGGAGTATCAACTGGATGTATAGAAAGAAAGACTCTCCAAAATTGAAAAGCAGATTGCAGATATGAAGGTAACTCAAGATGCAGCTCTGTCAAACGAGTTCTATTTACAAGAAGCTTTTCTGCAGACACAAGCAGAAGTTTTGATGTCCCAGGACATTTCTTTAAGTTCAATACGCAGAGATGCTCAGCTAGTAGAACCAGACATTTTGAAGCAGATGATAGAATCATTAAAGAAGAAAATTGCCTGGACTTTTAGATTAGCAAGATCAATGTATTTAGAAGGTATAGTTGATGAATCATAGGATTTTTTGTATACCTGCGGGTTCGAGTCCACGGTGCATGCCAGTGTTAGTCGGCCGCCAGATTGGCAATTGTAAAGACTAAATCTTTTCATATTTAGCATGAATGAAAGGTTGTTACAAAGATTTTTGTAATCTTAATAAATCAATGAAAAAGAGACGCTTCAGTGACGATCAGTGGGACCACCAGACTATCTATCTGGGTGATTGATCTGTAATGTTGTTGTGGTGTGCGTTGAGTAATTCTGAGTATTCTGTTCTCGTCGCTGTCTTGTTTGTTTATCGATACCTGTTCAGTTTGTGATTTACATAGACAACCAGAAGATCGCCACAAGGTCTGTCTGAGCGAATCGTTCTGTGTAGTTTCCGTTGTGATTGTTCTAATAATGCTGCGTATTGTTGTGTCTCTCTGTTTTGTTGATGTTCTTTAAGTTGTTTGATGAAGCCCATGCTCCGGTAATGATAGTTCAGTACTCTATGGTTGAGAATTCTGAATCATCCTGTGTCTTCTGTTCTGGTGGATTATCCGCAGCTGCATGGTACAGATTGAGTTATTGTTATTGACTCTGTTGTCCGGTAGTTTGTGTTGGATCAGTTCTTTAAGCTAGACCAAAGTAGTCTTGTATTACGGTACTGAATATTGCATGCGCTGTACGCTGAGAGAGCATTAACTGGAGTGTGTTCGGTAAGCCTTGGAAGAGTTCGATTATAGATAGTAAGATTGTGAAGCGTATACGATTCTTGATAGAGTTCTTGAACATTAGTATATTGTTGTGTATGAAGTGGTTATTTTGGGAAAATCAAGCATAGGGCCTCTGTTTAACAGACCCCTTCCACTTCCAAGAACCCGAATAGGTGTTTAAACGCGCTTCTGACTGCAAGGGACGTTGAACAAGTTCATAGATTCTTAGGTGCTTGCATCTTTTATGTGATTTGGATACCACATTTTGCGCATGTAACCGATTGTCTCTATGACTTGTTAAGAAAGAGAAGGAAATTTTTATGGACTAAAAAATATTCTCATGCGATGCGTAAGTTAAATAAGTTGTTGCAAGAAGCTCCAATTCTTAGGCTTGTAGATTATTTGGGAAAATAAGCCAATCATATTGATTGTTGATACTAGCCCTTTTGGTATAGGCTGGGTCATAAGTCAGAACGTAGTAACAGAAATAGATATGCGACTAGATTTGGGGCAAACATTTTACATGTATCCTCAAATTAAAAGGGAACTATGGAGTATGGCAACAACTTTAAAGACTAATAAAGAGTACTTTATAGGTGCCAATGTTAAAGTTGAAACTGAGTACTTACCTCTCGTAGGACCCATAGCAAATTGTTCATCCCCAGATATAGCTATGCTTAGGTGGATTTCATATATAAAGTATATTAATTTGGAGTTAGTTCATATTTCATGAAAATCAAATGCAGTAGTTGGTATGCTATCTAGAGCTAGATATAGAGTGGGGAGGGTGGGGGACAGGAAAAAACAGGGTGATAAAGTAAGAAAATGCCAGCTAGAAAGTGCACAAAATGTTTATATACAACTTGGCCAGATTTTACATTCCAAGTAGTCTAGATATGTTTCTATCATGCTCTTTTATGGTAGGCCTTAAGCCTAGATAGATTGACCAATGGTAGTACTACTCCATCTAGAGTACACACACACACACACACACACACACACACACACATATATATATATATATATATATATATATATATATATATATATATATATATATATATATATATATATATATATATATATATATATATATATATATATATATATATATATATATATATATATATATATATATATATATATATGTGTGTGTGTGTGTGTGTGTGTGTGTGTGTGTCTACACACACATACATATACATAGACAAAGAGACAGAGAGATTAAAATCAATATCATCCAACTTGATCCACCATTTCTTTCCATGATCCAAAATACCCTTCCACATTATGAACCTCTTCTATCATGTCACCCAAAAATCGTGCTTCAATGCTAGAAATGGGAAACAAAACATAGACCTTTTTGTTATCTTCATAGCCCATCTAATACTTTTTGAAAGGTCAAACAATTTCAAAGAAGCTTGCATAGGTCTTAGGTTGACAGATATAGATTAATAATCTCATGCCTTGATTAGTAATGTGTGCATCTCAAGGAAAATGATATGTGATCCAATAGAAAAGTTGATATTATTCAATGAATATTTTGAACAACCATACTAAAACAAATTGCAATCACCAAAAACAAACATTACAATGATATGTGGCACTTACTCAGGATTATCATCTTCAATGAATTACATGATTTACCTCAATAGACATTTTGACTTTGAACATCTAATGCATCGATAGTGTCATAAAGACTCAGCCCTTAAACTATTTCCATTTTATTATGAATAGATTTGCAATCTTCCATACCAAAATGTTGTAATAATGTTTCAACATATTTTGTTTCACACAAAGTTATTCCTCCATGATCTTGCATAATATCAAACCTCAAATAATGATGAACATGCCCCAAATAACAATATCAAAAGAGGCACGATCAAATTGCAGAGAATGTTGGGTTGAAATACATATACTTGTTCATGTAAATAACCATTCATAAAAAAAAAATTGATGTTAAAATAATGTACATTCCAACCATGATGCATTCCAAGTAGACATATTCTAGGAACAGGGGTCAATCACATGTGGGAGAAAAACTCACACCAAAATCCATGCCCTTCTCTTGAGTATAACATTTCACAACAATCCTAGACTTATTTTTCTCAATTGTGCCATCATGTTTACGTTTACGCTTTTATGCCCCATCGAATTTTATGAAGTTTTGGTGTCATTAAATAAAATAGACTCATTCTAAATGCAAGCACTAAAGATAAATATTTCGTAACAATTTAATGCAAAGGAAACACTATAAGAGACTTAATGAGTATGATATGACAAAGCTGCATGTGATTTACTATCTCCCAAAATCCACATCAGTAATGGAATCATTTTATCATCATTTGAAATCTATTAACATCACGAAATTTCCTTACTTGGACCAATACGTAACTATCTCCCTATGAAAAGACCAAGAAAAGTGCCATACACATTCTTTGAGTTAATAGATGTCTCCTTGGTACATGAGAATAAGGGTTGAATGCCATCTTCTAAACAAAAAACATCACAAAAACCTAAATGCATTTAGTTTTTGGATGATAAAGACCATAGAATTTTGTTTTCAAAACTATACCCAACAAAAATACATTTCACACAATTCAAGCAATCATGGACATGGCCAAGGCACCTCATCACAAAGAAACATGAATCACGATGGAGAAGGGTGTTACGTATGTGGCAAGCTTGGTCACTATGCTAGAGATTCCTACCAAGGAGGAAACCAAAGGACCAATAATGAAAGTGCTTCATACAAACGCCAAGGTAGTTATGTTTCTACAAGTTCAAAAAATGATAGTCTCTTGATGATGTAGATGAATGGGAATTCAAGCAAAGTAAATAGCACTTGGTATATCGATAGTGAATGTAGAAACCATATGAATTGCAATGCTTCTTGGTTTTCTAATCTACATGCTCCCAAAGGTAAAGGATATGCAGAAATAGGTGATGATACCACCCATGAGATCTCCCATGTTGAAGATGTAGCTTTAAATGACAAGGAGGAAGGAATATGCCTCAAGCATGTTTTTCATGTACCTATCATCACAAAGAACTTCCTGTTCATAGGGCAAACAGTTGAAAGAGGCTATCAAGTAAGGACAAGAAAATGTGGATGCTTTGTGGAGCAGCCTAAGCAAAGGTACTTGGTCATAACAAGAGGAAGGAAGCAAGGAAGACTCTTCACTTTGGAGGTAAATTCTCATTCCACTCAATATGTCTACTTCACATATAGAAACAAGAAGATTTTAGAGCTAGACTTTTGGCACAAGAGGATATGTCAGATAAACATACATAGAATGAAGGAAATGCAATTCATGAGGTTGGTTGACGGGCGTACCAACTTTTAATGACAATGTATGAAGCATTTATGTGAATCTTGTCAAGTAGGAAAACAAGCCGGACTTGCATTAAAGAAGAGTGACTACATATAAGACAACATCCATTGGAGTTGATACATACAAACATGTGGGGGACAACCAAAGAGCAATCCATTAGAGGTAACAAATACTTTTCCACTTTTATTGATGATTTCAAAAGGATGGTTTGGGTTTATTTCAAAAGGAAAAACAATCATATGTGCTTACATATTTCAAAGCATTCAACGCAATGTTAGAGAAGGAAACAAGTACATATATCAAGAAGATAAGGTCCGATGAAGTGAGGGAATATTTGTCCAATCATGTTTTTGAATTCTTATAGGATCAAGGGATAAAGAGGCTTTTGACCTTCGGATTCTGCAGATGCATGTACATAGAGGATAGTACAGAAACAAAATCACACAAAATTACTCAGAGAATAGAAAGAGACAAGAGACTTGACACTAGATTGGGTACAATCTTTCCCCCACATACTCTAATGGCCAGGTCTATCAGAGCATGTGTATTTATTGGTATTTCTTATTATTGTGAAGAGAGATGGTGGATGCAATCCAAAGATGAGTAGGTGCCGCTACAACCAGCTTCACACCAGCCAACTGAGACTTCAGAGTTGATTAGTAGACCCTTTGAGCTTCCTAAATCCACCAAAATATCAGCCAAGTACTTTGGAACATGTATCCCAAAAGTTTAAGTCAAGACCGACAAGTTGCGAAATGACTAGCTCCCAAAACTTGCTATTTTTGGACATACACCTGCTGGAAAAAATGAACAGTGCTCTCAACCTGGAAGGAATTAGAAACATTCCTTTTGGGCATAGCAAATAGACTTAGCAAGCTTCCTATTCCAAGTTAAAACACTTCAAATGATGGACTGAGCACTGAGAACAAGTTTCATCAAGTTCTGGAACATTCCCACAATTCTCGGGGCTCTGCAAAGATAGACCAGTAAGCAGTAAAATGCAGATATCTCCAAAAGTATAAATCCAATGACCTTGCAAAATTTACAGGTAGAAACTAGACAGTGAGAGCTATCCAACGCACTTTAAAACACTGAAAAATGTTCAGTAAAACTCGAGATATGACCTTCTGAAGTTACTGCTCTGAGTGAGTATAGCAGAGAACAAAACAGAGAGGTAGATGATAATAAATGTATAGATTCACATATGATTACAACCACATTGGCAATGAATCTTTGCACAATGGGAGTAGAATGATAGAGCTATGGAGTAAGCTCTTCAATCTCTACAAAATGACATGAAGTGGTCACGTACAAGGCTTGCTAATCGCCTCTTCCTTCTTGCTCCTTTTATAGCTATTCTTGGAGGGAGTTTTGAATTCGAATTCGAATGGCTCCACCTAAAAGTGATCCCCAAAGTTAGGAGAGATTCCCTCAGCTCAAAAATTCGTGATTTTGGTAGTTGGAGCCACGAATTTGCTTTTACATCATGGATGAGGTAAGCCATCCTTTTACTTTTTTCTTTTTCCATTTACAAGAGATAAAATGTACTCTTTTACAAGAGGTGTTCACATGACTACTCATGTGACTTACAAATGAGGATAATATCAAGCATATCAAGCATGTAGGCTTGGGAAAAATGCACCAACAGCTCCCCCTCAAGCCTAACATGCTTGGCCTCCAAATAAGTCTTCAATTGTCCTTGGTTTCTTGCAAACCAATCATCAACTTGAATCTACTTAATTTCGTACCATCAAGAGCTTTCGTCAACATGTCTGCACATTGCATATCTGTAGAGACGTAGGATAGTTGAATATCCTTGCTCATTAGCTTCTCCCTTACATAATGGTAGTGGACTTCAATATGCTTGGTTCTAGCATGGTATACCGGATTAGCTGCTAGATGTAGTGAGCTTGTGTTGTCACCAAAAATGTGAGGTGTTGAAGAATGAAGTCCAAGATCTGTGTACAAAGATTTTAACCACATGATTTCTTGAGTTGCATTAGCCAAACCTCTATATTCAGCTTCAGTAGAAGATAATGCCACGGTTGGTTGCTTCTTCGATGACCAAGAAATGATTTTTGAACCTGCAAATGATATATAACCTGATGTGCTTCTTCTATCATCTTTAGATCCGGCCCAATCTGCATCTGAGTAGACTTTTAGCTCAATATCTGAAGTATATGAATAAAACAAACCTTCATTCATGGTCCCCTTTAGGTACTTGAGGACTCGCTTGGCCGCTTCCATATGTGGTCTTCTCGGCTTATGCATAAACTGACTCAATATGCTAACACTATAGCATATATCCACCCTTGTGAGTGTTGCATAGTTCAAACTTCCAACCAAGCTTTGATAGCTTGTGATGTCTTCAATTGGCTCTCCTTCATAAGCACTAAGCTTATGATTTTGCTCCATAGGTGTACCTGCACACTTTGTATTTTCCATCTTGAACTTGACGAGCATGTCATGGACATACTTCCTTTGTGTGATGTATATACCTGAATCTGTGTAGATCAACTCCAATCCAAGAAAATAAGTGAGTGGTCCGAGGTCACTTATTTTAAACTCCTCCTTCATTTGACTCTTTACCTGTTTGATTCCTTCAAGATCATTGCCTGTGATAATAATATCATCAACATACACACATAAATAGATCACTTCAGATCCATTCCTCTTTATGAACAAAGAGGTATCCGCCTTGCTAGCTTTGAATCCTTGGTCCTGCAAATAAGTAACCAATCTGAAATTCCAAGCTCTTGGAGCTTGCTTCAATCCATACAAAGCTTTCTTTAGTTTGCATACATAGTTAGGATGGTGTGCATCCTCATATCCAGGAGGTTGTGCCATATACACTTCCTCAGAAATCCATCCATTCAAGAAAGCATTCTTTACATCAAGTTGATAAAGATTCCAATTTCTAGATGCAGCAAGACTTATGAGAACCCTAATTGTAGGCATTTTTGCAATAGGAGAGAAAGTCTCCTCATAATCAATACCATGGGTTTGAGCAAACCCTTTAGCAACTAACCTTGCTTTGTGTCTATTTATACTTCCATCTGGATTCCTCTTGATTTTGTATATCCATCGAGATCCGATTATCTTCATAGATGGCTTGTTAGGTACAAGCTCCCAAGTGTCATTCTCCTTCAAGGCTTCCATTTCTTCATCCATTGCATCTCTCCAAGCTTTCTTGCTTTGTGCTTCTTCAAATGTGGTAGGTTCTTCATTGGTTGAATCCTTTGCAATGTAGATTGAGTGCTTGGTGACCAAAGAAGTATCATAACCAAACCTCTCTGGTTTCTTCTTCTCCCTCGAAGACCTTCTAAGTGGTTGATGTGAGCTCTCGGGTCCATATGTAGCATCCTGCATCTTTGCTTTACCTTTGTTCTTCCATAGCTTTAGTCTTTCCAAGTCTTCTAGGTCAATCTCCGAATCACTTTCTTCAATCTGCTTTGGCTCCTTTGGTTGAAGTGATGGAAAATCTTCATCCAAGTCATATGGCAGCTTCACTTTCCTGTCATCATCAAACCATGATTTGTTTTCATCAAAAATTACATCTCTACTCACAGAAAATCCTTTATTGGTTGGATTGTACAATCTATATCCTTTTTGGTTTTGATCATAACCAATGAATACACACTTCTCTGCCTTGGGATCCAATTTCCCTCTTACTTGAGAAGGAATGTGAGCATAGGCTAAGCATCCAAAGATTTTACAATGCTCTAGACTAGGTCTTCTTCCATTCCACACTTCATATGGAGTGGTTCCATCTAGTGACTTAGATGGAAGTCTATTTATGAGATATGTGGCTGTCGACACAGCCTCTGCCCATAGGTAGTTCGGCAATCCCTTTTCGTTGAGCATGGACCTTGCAGCTTCGACGATAGCTCTATTCCTCCTCTCTGCTACACCATTGAGTTCAGGTGTATACCTTGTAGTGACTTCCCTTTTAATGCCTCTTTCATGCAAGAAGGCATCAAATTCAGAAGAGAAGTATTCTCCTCCACCATCTGATCTGAGTCTTTTCAAAGTCCTACCTGTTTGATTTTCAACAAGAGCAATATACTTCTTAAAGCAATTAAACACTTCATCCTTGTGCTTCATGAAAAACAGAATGGTCCACCTGCTACAATCATCTATGAAAGACACATAATATCTTGAGCCTGATATAGATGGCTCCTTACTTGGACCCCACACATCCGTGTGCACTAGATCCAAAGGATTTTGATACATGTATCCTTTCTTATTGAAAGGTTGTCTATGAGCCTTGCCGAGTTGACAAGCTTCACACTTATAAATCATGTGTTGCCTTGTGATATTAGGCAAACCAAGTACACTTTGGTCCCTGCAAATCTGTTTGAGTGTCCTCTCACCAATGTGAGCAAGCCTTTTGTGCCATATCTCCAACTCTGTTAGAGTTTGAGATCCATAGCTAAACAAAGCTATGTTCTTTGTATCTTCCACTTCAAAAGTGAAAAGCCTTCCTGTCTTTTCTCCTTTGGCAATCCTTCGAAAGCCTTGCCTTGGGTCTTCAACATATGCTCCAAATCGATTGAATCTAACCTGCAATCCTTTTTCAACAATTTGTCCAACACTTATTAAATTTTTGGTAATTGTAGGGACATACAAGACTTTGCTTAAGAGGTTCATATTCCCATCTGATGTCTTCACATTACCTATCTTCTCCACTGAGTGCTTTGTGTCATCTCCTGTCTGCACTTCATGCTTGTTATGAGGATCTTCCAAATCAGAAAGTAAAGCCACATTTCCTGCTACATGGTTCGAGCATCCCGAATCAATGTAAAATATGTGATCATCATCCTTACCCTTCTTCGTTGATAGATTCATAATCAATAATGAATCTTCTTGACTTTGGTCCTCTGCATAGTTATTGTAATCTCTTCTTCCTCTATGGCCACTTTGATAGTTGTTGTTGTTGTTGTAATTGTTGTTGTAGTAGTTGTTGTTGTAGCCTCCATTGTACCTGCCTCTATTTGATCCATAGCCACCTCTATTGAATCCTCTTCCTCTTGAGTTCCTCGGGTTCCTGAAACATTCTTCAGTAGTATGGTTAGATAAGCCACATATGTTGCAAGGTTGAGATGATTGGAATCTCCCCCTGCCTTGCTTTCCACTTCTGCCTCTTCCTCTAGCTCTTCCTCTACCTGCAAAGTTTGCTTGGAAAGAGCTACCTTCATCTTCATTCTTCCTATTCTTTGACTTGTCCTTGACCTTAGCTTTATCAGAATATAAGGCAGAAGTTTGATTACCTCTTGAGGACTCACCACCTTTGCTAATCTTTGCTTCATGAGTGAAGAGTTGGCCCATGAGTGTGTTGAGGTCGGGTACATGCATATCCATGTATAAATCCATGGCTGTTGTGAATGACTCCCACTTGTCGTCTGCTTTGATTCCATTCATGATTTGTCTTATGATTTGCTCCTCTTCAATTACCTCTCCAATGCTTCCAAGTTGGTCGGAAATCTCCTTCATCTTTGTGACATAATCAGTCACATTTTGCTTCGGGCTTTTCTTCATTGTTGTGAACTCCATCCACAATTGGTTCTTCCTTGCTCGAGTGTTGGAAGAGAAGAAAGAAGCAAGTGCATTCCAGGTTTCTCTTGATGTCTTGCATCCCTTGACATGAGGTAAAAGAAAATCAGAGATTGAGTTTAGAATATAGGACCTTGCAAGTGCATCCTTCGAACACCAATTCGAAAGTCCTTCCACTTCTTCATGTGATGGTTGCCCTTTGTTCCTCATGGTTGGCATTGCTTCATCTCCGGATATGAATCCATATAGATTCCTTCCTTGAAGGTAAGCCTCCATCCTTAGAGACCATGCCGGGTAGTTGTTTCGATCCAATTTGTCAATTGTTGATGGAAATCCATCTCCCATGTTGCTTGACTATGCTCTGATACCACTGTGAAGAGAGATGGTGGATGCAATCCAAAGATGAGTAGGTGCCGCTACAACCAGCTTCACACCAGCCAACTGAGACTTCAGAGTTGATTAGTAGACCCTTTGAGCTTCCTAAATCCACCAAAATATCAGCCAAGTACTTTGGAACATGTATCCCAAAAGTTTAAGTCAAGACCGACAAGTTGCGAAATGACTAGCTCCCAAAACTTGCTATTTTTGGACATACACCTGCTGGAAAAAATGAACAGTGCTCTCAACCTGGAAGGAATTAGAAAAATTCCTTTTGGGCATAGCAAATAGACTTAGCAAGCTTCCTATTCCAAGTTAAAACACTTCAAATGATGGACTGAGCACTGAGAACAAGTTTCATCAAGTTCTGGAACATTCCCACAATTCTCGGGGCTCTGCAGAGATAGACCAGTAAGCAGTAAAATGCAGATATCTCCAAAAGTATAACTCCAATGACCTTGAAAATTTATAGGTAGAAACTAGACAGTGAGAGCTATCCAACGCATTTTGAAACACTGAAAAATGTTCAGTAAAACTCGAGATATGACCTTCTGAAGTTACTGCTCTGAGTGAGTATAGCAGAGAACAAAACAGAGAGGTAGATGATAATAAATGTATAGATTCACATATGATTACAACCACATTGGCAATGAATCTTTGCACAATGGGAGTAGAATGATAGAGCTATGGAGTAAGCTCTTCAATCTCTACAAAATGACATGAAGTGGTCACGTACAAGGCTTGCTAATCGCCTCTTCCTTCTTGCTCCTTTTATAGCTATTCTTGGAGGGAGTTTTGAATTCGAATTCGAATGGCTCCACCTAAAAGTGATCCCCAAAGTTAGGAGAGATTCCCTCAGCTCAAAAATTCGTGATTTTGGTAGTTGGAGCCACGAATTTGCTTTTACATCATGGATGAGGTAAGCCATCCTTTTACTTTTTTCTTTTTCCATTTACAAGAGATAAAATGTACTCTTTTACAAGAGGTGTTCACATGACTACTCATGTGACTTACAAATGAGGATAATATCAAGCATATCAAGCATGTAGGCTTGGGAAAAATGCACCAACAGCTCCCCCTCAAGCCTAACATGCTTGGCCTCCAAATAAGTCTTCAATTGTCCTTGATTTCTTGCAAACCAATCATCAACTTGAATCTACTTAATTTCGTACCATCAAGAGCTTTCGTCAACATGTCTGCACATTGCATATCTGTAGAGACGTAGGATAGTTGAATATCCTTGCTCATTAGCTTCTCCCTTACATAATGGTAGTGGACTTCAATATGCTTGGTTCTAGCATGGTATACCGGATTAGCTGCTAGATGTAGTGAGCTTGTGTTGTCACCAAAAATGTGAGGTGTTGAAGAATGAAGTCCAAGATCTGTGTACAAAGATTTTAACCACATGATTTCTTGAGTTGCATTAGCCAAACCTCTATATTCAGCTTCAGTAGAGAGAAACAAAGATGCAGAAAGAGAGAAACAAAGACAGAGGGAGACAATAACAGAGAGCTTAGGCAAAACAACAATTCTGCATATACTTGCTTCAGCTCGTAAGCGCAGCGCAATTTCGAACGTTGGAGAGCTCTTCGATCGGATGCGTAAAAATGCCGATTGCAGAGCCTCCAACGTTTTAATTTTTGTCTGTCAACAGATCTTCGTGTAAGCGATGCTATTCGTCGTCGTATAAGCGACATTTTTAGCGTCGCTTATGCGACGGCTACAGGCATCACTTATGTGACGCAAAAAAGCGTCGCTTAAGCGACGCGTTCAAATAGCGTCGTTTTAGCGATGTTGTATGGGAGCGTCGCAATCCAAGTCACAAATACCGTCGTTTTTTGCGTCGTTTAATCGACGGTCCGCGCCGGACGCTAATTACGACGCAAGTTGCAATTTTATAGCGACGAAATTCTGTCGCCTTAACCGTCGCTCTATGCCCGTATTCCTTGTAGTGTGTGTTGTCTATGTCAACCTTGGTAAACGTGAAGGCTTTCTCGGACTCTATGGAATAACTCATGTTTTTTGACATATCTACAATTGCTTCAAGAATGGATTTTCGCTTAATGAAGCCATTCTTGGCTTTTTCATCACCATTATGCATCCGATAATCATCTTGGAGAGGGTCTTTACCAAGACGGTGTAGGGCATTTGCAGCATGTTTACGAATCTTCAATTAATTGTATAATCCTTATCTTGTTTTATTTGAATTGGGTCGACATTTTTCCCGTTTATGCATTGACGACAATCTTTGAATCCAACGGCCTTTATCTAGATCGGATTTGGAATATTTACCATCATTCTTTTGAGATCCTGGAAAATCCGGTGAATAGGACCTCCAATCTTGGGTTTTTGTCCATTCCATAGGAAGTGAACCTCCTTTCTTATTCTTTTAAGGATTGCGGTTGTAGCAAAAGTGTGGCCCATATATTGTCTTCTCCGATTCCAATTGATGAGATTATTTAAGAAAATGTCCTTAAAATAATTAGCAATGAGTTCTTTGCTATGGTTCCTGTAGAAAACAATTACTTCATCGTGCGATGTCCTTAAAATATATCATCGTGCGACTGAAGTCGTAACTTTGTAGTTTAGTACAGAGCATCCAGAAAATTTCTTCGGAGGGCCTATCTGCTTTGCCAATCCACAAAAAGGTCTTCGCTGATCCAGAACTTTTCAATGAGGAAGGCAACTTAATGTTGAAGAATTTATTTCATGCCAATAACTTATGCTTCTAACACAGCGAGTCAGGAAGCTCTTCCTTGTCGTCCTTCTTAGAAATTTTTAGTACTTCTTTGTGGTCTGTTGCTATGCTTAATGAAAGCAGCAGCGGTGAACGCAAAGATCAAAGCGTACTTCATATTCCTTCAAACTAAAGGTCGACGGAAAAGAAAGAGACCAATGCCTTTGATCCTCTCGCGATGGATGCGAGCTAATCTAAAGAGGGTGATTTTAAATGTAATATCCTTTTCACTACATCTTCCTTAGCATTTCATACCATAGAAGCTTAACATCTATCCTGCCTTGCCTTCAGAGAGGTAGATAACTTTCTTAATTTCCGACAAGATAAATACCTGAGATTGGAGATGTCATAGATGTTGAGATGGAGGTTTCAGAGGTCTCACTTAGTCTTATCTGAAGCTTAGATGTCGCTAGCTTTGCTTTGCCACTTGTCTTTGAAACTTTAAATCATATCCAGATCCCTTGTCATGGTGATGGGAGTACTGAGAGATTTAAGTGATTTCCATCTATTCACCCTCTCGAAAGAGCAATTGGGCTTTAAGTGAGTTGCATTCTTAGGGCTACGCCATTGATGATTTGTACCCTTCAGATGAAAGCTAGTGGCTGTGCCTCGTCTATTCCCCAAGTGAAAAATCCTATCTAATTATGATCGTTGGGTATGTTATTAAGGTGCGACAAAAGTTATCTACTGAGACCATCAGCTCCTGCGCGCATACGGTCTGTAAATCCCTCAACCATTGGCTCACGGTAAAGACCTTGCTAGGATGAGAAATGTGAATACCCACAACCCTTGTAGACCGGAACACACATTCTACATCATGAGCCGACGAAAGAGAGACATTACTGCTATGCTAGAAGTTATAGACCTACTTCGTCGCAAGGAGTTACTAAAGAGCTACTAAAGGTCTGTACATTATCCTTTTGTTTCGTAAGGAGTAAATGAATACCAGAGAGGCGAACATCTTGTTTCCTCGCTGCAGTTATAGCCATGGAGGGAAAGTTTGTGCGGTAAGTGTGTAATCTTATTGCGCGATATAGTGTGCTAATACCACATTTACGCACATAAAAGAAAGTCATAAAGAAAGGCTGTATCTGTATTCGATTGGCAGGAAAAGTAACACTGTACCTAATAATCTAATTTGTATCGTCTTGGATCTTCTCGAATAAATACAATGCACAACGATCACTCTTCTGATTCACCTCTCTCTCTCTCTCTCTCTCTCTCTCTCTATATATATGGAGTTTAAAGAACGTTTTATCGTACCAACGTTTTTAGTTTGCATGATTAACGACTCATAACGCGATTTATTTGTAGATCTGCATCGTATCATTATGGTAAAGAAAAGTAACGTATTCGCCTCCCACATTTACTTATGCGTGTAGCAAATCCAAGGAATGTCAACATGGCAAAATGAATATGAAAGAAGTGGAATTATCAGTAATCGATTGGCCTATGGTCAGTAATCGATTATCCATATTTCAGTAATCGATTGGCCTATGGTTTTTGCGTGTCTCCGCTGAGGCCCACTTAACTTTTAACGTTTATACAAATAAAGAATGGCCTTTAGAATTTAAACATATATTGATGGATCAAAGAGAATTCCGACACAAGTTCTATGACGGCGTTAGTCCTGACATATTCTTCATCCCTTTTTAACTTACTGAGGGAACCCAAATAAGGGAATCTCACTATAGATGTGATTGACAAGTTTCCTTGAAGTATTCAGGATGCTTATGGGAATATTATGAATATCTAATCATTGCTATACAATGTCTTCTTCAAGCTTTGCAGTAAGCCGTTGTAAGCCTGAACGTAAAGAGGCTAGCGGAAGCCATGGTGAATGCGAACTTAGCAACACATGTATATTCCTATATATTCAGCGAAGTAAACTCAGTGACCACAACATGTTCCTTTCTAGAAAGGAAGTCATTTGCGTTGTGAGGGGAAATCACATTCATCTTGAAACATTATACAGACATCAATTTCGTTTCTGCAGAGATTGTTTGTGATGATGATCCAGAGAGTTTCATTTCTCTTGTCCCTCGCATCGCTAACGATCACAAATTTCATATCATCATCTGCAGATCACGTCCATACCATATCATAATCTGGTGATGCCGGTCACCTACATGTTCAGATCACATATTTTAGACCATATTATGCGGACGATATTCCGATGGTATGATAAAAGAGGAATATGCATATTCGATATCCAACGTCCACCCTGATGCCTTTCTTTGTTTTCCATATGTCCATTTGCGCTTTTCCAAACAACAAACGTCCCTTTCAAGATTCGTTACATCAATTGCATGCATGTGCTTTAGGACTGTTTTTTGACTAGTAAATACCTCATTCATTTCACATTAAATGAATACCTCATTCATGTCTTTAGGACTGTCTTTTGACATCCATTGTATGTACTTTAGGATTGTCTTTCGACAAGTGAATACCTCATTCATGTCTTTAGGACTGTCTTTTTCTCTTTTGTAGCCACATCCTCCTTAGACAGCTTCCTGCAGTTCTAATGGCGATACAAGAAATACTGCAAAATTATGCGGGATCATGATGACGACGTATGCCTTTACTCATGCTTATGCGTGGACATGGACATGTGGATACCGCAACTCGGCCTATAACCGTCACCAATATAGTCAATATTCAACTCATAATCGATTACCGTTATTGTCCATTTTTTCTGGATAGTTGTCAATGTGGCACACTGTTGCGTACTTATGCTCCAATCATGAGTTCTCCGTCATGGTTTTTGATTCTTTAACATGACCATTCAATAGTTCATGCATTCACCCAGTGGCGTTAGAAGATGAGGTTTTAGTGAACCACGAGCGACGACTACCATCGTACCCATAGGAAGCTTGCAAGTTGGAATGCATACAAGAAATTTTATATGCAATGTCATCACATGAAGATATATCATCATTCTGGATCACACAATAAATACTAGTGACTATAATGTGACGACGCAATGATCATACATTGTATACAACTTAATCTTTATGCAGAAACTGTCCTTTCTAATAGATAGAAAGATCTCTTACCGACAAAGCTATAAAATTACATGCGAGCGCAACATTCTAAAAAACATCAAAGGGCTAATCAGAAAGAAGATATGAACTCAAGCATGCATGAAAACTTTCATTCTATAAGGGAATTTATCGAAGTATAAAGGCTTCAACCAGGCTACCTGTTTACATGTCTATATAGAGTAATTAGAATCGAATTTTTATAGTCGAGCTTGAAAAATATCCAAGTCTCAGAATTCAAACATATGTTTATGAATTAAGGGTGTTTAACCATATATATATATATATATATATATATATATATATATATATATATATATATATATATATATATATATATATATATATATATATATATATATATATATATATATAGAGAGAGAGAGAGAGAGAGAGAGAGAGAGGAGAGAGAGAGAGAGAGAGAGAGAGAGAGAGAGAGAGAGAGAGAGAGAGAGAGAGAGAGAGAGAGAGAGAGAGAGAGAGAGAGAGCGAGAGAGAGAGAGATAGAGATGGAGAGAGAAAGAGAGCGATAGAGAAAGAGAGAGAATGTTGAAGGACACTATGTCCATTAAATATCATTGTTTGAGTTTCTAAATGGATAGATGTTGCAACTATAGCCATGGGGTAAAAGAAAATTTGCAAGTCAAGCCATGTCCCCCGGTTCATCTGCAAGTGGGGGAACAGGCTCCCTTGAAGCTGGTTGGAATCTCTCCGTATCTGCAATGTGCTTCCTTCCAACCTCTTGGTCTTCATCTGGGCATTCATTCAGCCCATTGATTCTCATTCTAATGAAGCTCACTTGAGCATCATCCTTCTCCACAGCTATGCAGTGCCTGAACATCTTTAAGGAGCAAGCCAGAGTCGTTCCTGAAACAGCAAAAAACCACTTAGAGGCTTCAATCAACCATGACTAATGAAAATTGTGAAAATTGAAATTACCTGTGCCCGAAAAAAGGTCTAGGACCCAGTCATCATCATTGGAGAATAGCTGAAGCAATCTCATTATGAGTTTTTGTGGCTTCTGATAAGGGTTAACCAATGTCATGTCCCCAGCTACATGACGAAGTTTCTTGGTAACGGCTGGGAACATGAGCACATTTGAGATCCCATTCTCATTGCAATGCTCCCTGACTCTCCTTTTGCTTACTTCATCATAATAGCCAACTGTAATGCATTCAGTGGCGCTCACAAACCGATGCAAAGGAGTGTGATTTACGTTTGTCTTCACCCTGCAAAAAAGAACTATGAGTCACAGAGAGCATCATTAAAGCCATGGAGATAGAAAGAAGATTACTTACCAAGTGAGGCACTCCACAGCATGACATCTTGCCTTCAGAGCAGTTGAAACAGAGAAAGACTGGTCTCTGCTATAAAAAATTACTATCCTCCAAAGAGGAGACATAGTCAACTCTGCAAAATCAGTGACCATCTTCCGAATCTGAGGGTGTTTGAAGGGTTCATCATCATTAACTGATCCCAACATCCTAAATCCATAGGGTATGTCCGCTATGAGAAGGGAGAAATGTTTTCTAGGCACAACAGAACAAATATTATTTACATCACTACAGAACACATTGTAATATACAGGCCTAAGGGGGTCTAGGGGATTGGAGAAACATTTAAGATCAGGTTCATCATCAAAATCCATCTCCTTCGCTTTCAGTCTAGATTTCTCATGCCTTGCTCTTTGAATGTGAGCAAGGAATGCAGGGGGGCAATCATCTAGTACCTCTGTAGACTTACTTTTCCTTGGTTTCTGCAGAAAAAATTGGAAAGACAATTAAAAGAGCTCCTCAATACAGCAAACAGAACATAAGGAAGGGATGCATGGCATCGATTTCTTGTTGGGGTAGATGCTAGGCATCGACCTTCTCCTGAAAATCGATGCTTGGCATCGACTTTGGGACATAAGTCGATGCCTGGCATCGACTTTTGCCACGAGGTCGATGCCAGGCATCGACTTATGTTGCAGGTCGATGCCAGGCATCGACTTATGCTGCAAGTCGATGCCAGGCATCGACTTATGCCCCCAAGTCGATGCCAGGCATCGACTTCTGCCTGCAGGTCGATGCCAGGCATCGACTTTTGCCTGCAGACTGATGCCAGGCATCGAATTTAGCTGTAAGTCGATGCCATGCAAGGCATCAAATTGGTTAGGTGAATCAAGGCATCTAACTTAATGGCAAACCAGGCACAACCTCAGAAAGAGAACCTACCCAATCACGAAACAGGATGAAATATTCTGATAAGGCTTTGTAGGATGATGTGGTTGGATAGTCTGCTTGGACCTCTGTCCAAGAAAAGCAACCCAGCCTCTTCATCATCACCTCCTGAATCTTCAGGTCCACTTTATGACTACAGACACAGAAATATAAAAGAGACTAGGTTAGACCAGAAGCATGGGAGGAGGGAAAAAGGATCCGAGAATAACATACATACTTATTGAGCTCAGTCATCATCTCCTCCAGGCTTAACTCCTTCGAGATTATCCTTGACAAAGTTGATATGATCAATGTATCATCCTTGATTCCTTGAAGGGCCCTCCATGGGGTCAGCTTCATGTCCTCAAGAGCCTCTTCAATTGAAAGGTCAACTTTCCTTCCCTTTCCCTTCAGATCAACTTGTGGGTCTGGCCTCGACTTTCGTTGCTTTTGGCCCTTGACCTCCTTGTTCTCCCACATTGTGAAAATTCTATCCTGTAGATCCCAGATCTCACCTGATCTGAATGCCAGTTGAATCCATGGATCATATTTCCTCAGAGCATCAGACTTTCTATTCTCATCCAATGCAATTCCAACCTCAATAAGGCATTGCTTTCGTAGATTGGGATGTATTCTTTCAGCTTCCTTCACAAGACAATCTTCATATTCATGGTGGAAGAACCGAATTCTCTCTATGGAGGACATTTTCTGCCTATAGTCATTGTCGTTGTTGTGATCCCAAGCAAGAAGCTTGGCTTCCTCAGTTGTAAGACCAGCATATATCTTACACTCTGCATACCTAAAAAAAATGTAGTAGGGTGCTCCTTCACTAACTGTCTACGAGCCTCTGCAGAGTGTGAACCTCCAATCACATAATAAGTGTAATCCTCAAACAAACCCTCATTGAAATCGTCCACACAGCTGCACTCATTCGGATCCACCATGACAAGGAATGGCACAACAGTAGCATGAGGATTTATTTTCATTTTCTTCTTAAGATTCTGGACGTGCAAATTATGTGGCTCCCTGATCTCAAGGGGCCTCCTCCCTGTGACTGGATCTACGGGTGGCCTGTGGATGATATTGATTGGCAGGTGGAACAACTGCCCCTTCTTGACAACTTTTCTTCTAGCTATGTCCTCCCTCATCTTATTCTGCTCAGTACCAAGAACACCAGATGCAAGCTCTCCACCAGGTGCAACAATTATGTCCCTAGAGCTAGAGCTTGAGTCTGAAAACTCCTCTTCTGAAATTATCTTCTTTTTCTTTTGGAGCTTTTTCTGCACGCTCTGCTTACCCCTTGCCTTTACAGGGGTCGTCTTCTTCTGCTGTGTTGGCATGATATTGCCCTGTATCCATGGCATCAGGTCCTTGATGAAATTAACTGAGTCTCTGCATATCTGAGCTAGCCCTTCTGGAACACAGCACTCTGGGCACAAGAAATCCATCTTGCATATGACATTTCTTAATCCTTTCGATGTCTCCACCAAGAAAAGCAGGTTGTCAGAATCTTCATCTTCATAATCCAGTTTGTAAACAAGGCCATACTGAAAACCTTGTGTTGTCGTGATCTTTCCTCTGCCATAAGCCCCTACGAACACAAGGAGGACTGCATTCTTCTCTTCAATGTACTGAGGCACCACTCTAGATTTGTCATGTCCCGAAGTGGACGATCTGTCCTCATGACCTCCGTCTCCCTAGAACTCTCCCTCATAATTGGATCCTCCTCAAGGAATTTTTATGCTACTCTGTCCACCTGAGGATATTCCTAATGGGTTGCTGGCTTCTCAGAGGATAATGGTGCAATAATTTTCTTTGGTTTTGCTTGGTGACCAATGCCTTTGTCACGTTGCTGGTCACCAGAGCCCATGGTGACTCTGAGCTTCTTGATGGGCCTTTCATCCTTGTACTCCGCATCCCTGAAGGCACTTGGAAATATCAGATCAAACGTAAATGTGGTTTTCAAAGGCCCAAGTCCATGCCAGGCATCGATTTTGAGCTTCAGGTCGATGCCGGGCATCGATGTTTAAGTGCATGTCGATGCCAAGCATCGACTTTGTGTGCAAGTCGATGCCCGGCATCGACTTGAGGGTGAAAGTCGATGCCAGGCATCGACTTGGGGGTGCAAGAGTCGATGCTTGGCATCGACTTTTGGGCCCAAGTCGATGCTTGGCATCGACTTTTGGGCCAAGTCAATGCCTCGCATCGACTTTTACCCTCAAGTCGATGCCTGGCATCGACTTGCACACAAAGTCGATGCCTGGCATCGACTTGGGCCCAAAAGTCGATGCCAAGCATCGACTTGGGCCCAAAAGCAGATGCCAAGCATCGACTTTGCACCCTAAAGTCGATGCCTGGCATCGACTTTTCAGTGCATGTTGATGCCGGCAAGTCGATGCTTGGCATCGACTTTTGGGCCCAAGTCGATGCCAGGCATCGACTTGCACCTGCAAGTCGATGCCTGGCATCGACTTGCAATCCTAAGTCGATGCCTGGCATCGACTTACACCTTAAAGTCGATGCCAGGCATCGAGCTCTACATGCTTTGGATCTAGAGGTAAGAAAAATAAATACCTAGAAATCAGACTTTTTACACAGACATACAGAGGGAATCTTTTTGGAATCTTTATTTATGGTATAATTTTGTCTACCTCTTGGTACTTTTGCCAACATTCTTCTTCTCCATCAGACTTGGCTTGTTGGTATGCTGAGCTCTGTGCTCCATGGCTGTCTGTCCTCTGCTGCTCTCTCTTGCTCGTGGATTTTGAAAATGCGAATGATCTCCTCCTCTGGTATTTATAGGCAATTGGGTAACTTGAACCAGAGACTAACTGGATCTAACTGAATGAGTCCTGTTGCTAACTAAATCTATCAACTTATCTAACCAGGGAATAGCACCCACACAAATAGGCTGTTTCAGAGCCACTTTAATGAAATATTCATAGACCCTTGCAACTATTTATATACATTTGCATAGAAATTACATTTCAATGGCAAGAGTATGGTATGTCCATGAGGATGTCTAAACTCATGTAGAGATTTTTTTCTTAGAATCTCTTTCTTGGGAGAAAATCAAGTCAAAGTTGTGTTAAATGTGGGAGACTAATGACATCTTTATAGTATTACCCTCCTCACTTTAGTTCATATTCACATTTATCTTGTAACTCACTGTTGAAATGGAAAATCAATGTATGAATAAACATTCAAGTACAGAACCTTGCAACTATTCATATACATTTGCATGGAAATTAAACTTCAATGGCAACAGTATGGTATGTACATGAGGATTTCTAATCTCATGTAGAAGTTTTTTCTTAGAGTCTGTTGCTTGGGAGAAAATCAGGTCTAAGTTGTGAGATTAATGACATCTTTATAGTGTTATCCTCCACACTTTAGTTCATATTCACATTTATCTTGTAACACATTGTTGAAATGGAAAATCAATGTATGAATAAACATTCTGTGTACCTCTTTTACACATAATTCTTTTTTAATATACTTTCATCTACCTCTTTGATATCTAGCCAAGACCACAGTAAAACCTAATCCTTGAAATCTTAACCAAATGTAAAATTTCTTCTTGTATAGTGTTCAATGGCATAGCATATTCCAGTTGGAACTCAACTTGGATATATTCCAGTTGTAAAATTCATTCTTGTAAAATTTCTCCAAACAATTTTATTATATATTCCTGTTGGAACTCAACTTGGATATATTTTGATTCATTCACAATGGCTTAGACTCAATGACTCATATGTAGTTAGAAATCAACTGTGTTTCTCATTTGAATCAAAAGTGAATCAAATCTTTGGTTCCCTTATTAGTGTATATTTGAGTAATTAAGTGATTTGATGTTTAATGTTATTTAATGTACTTTAATAAGCTTTTGATTTCATATCTTCTTGATGTGACATTTGATGTGACATCTTCACTTGATCTCGGATTTCTACTTATTTAAAAAGGTCATTCATCTTCAGTCTTCTGTGAACTCAGTGAAGATGAGCTCAATCTTTTCAGTGGATGCTTGGGCATCAGCTTCCTCTGCTCATATTGATTCATTGTTCTCAGTTGAACCTTTCCAGAGAAGTGATGATCCCTATGATTTAGAACGTGCTCATGATTCCATGTTTTCTGTTGAGTCATTAAAGTTATCCAATTCACAGTGCAATGCTGCTCAACCAAATGCACCTCTTGATCTCCCATCTGATCCAACCATTGATCTCCCTTCTGACTCAAGTGCATGTGGAGCAACGAAAAAGCAAAGCAAGCTCAATCTACGATTTAAAAGAAGGTCTCGTGAAGTAAGTCCAAAAAGATTTAAATTTCTTACTTCAGATAGACAGATTGCATTGGATATTGTGAAGCATTGTTGTGGTTTGAAATGTTTGTATAATTTAGGAATGAAGAAACTAAAGCACATAAGAGAAAAATTCCTCCATTTAGATAGTGAAAGGCAAGATATATACCTTGTTTCTTGCATGCAAATGATTGAGGATAACATGTCAGTAACGCGTGTTGGTTTTGAATATTTCTTTACTCAAGGGATGCCATGCTGTAGGGCTGCATTTAAAATTGCAATGGGTGTAGGAAATTTTAGAATACATAGGGTTCAACAAGGGTTTTTGAATGGGGATCTCATTTTGGATACGTTCCATGTTGGGACCAAAGGATCTGTTGGACGTCATGCAATGAATTGGATGATGAACTATTTTAGCTTGTATTGTGAAGTTATGCCCACAACTGGAAGGTTGCACTTGTCAGATAACTTTACTCGTCGAGAGGTATTTCAAATATATAGAGAAGACATGGAAAATAGAAATGAGAAGTATATGTTGTATCGTCACTTTACTCGATTATGGAAGGAAGAGTTTAACAATGTTTCTATTCCTCGTAAAGTTAGAATGGGTGAATGTTCAGTTTGCGCCACTTTGAAAAACATTGCAAAAGGGGCTACAACACCACAAGAAAAGCATAATTTTAAAAACCTTCTTAACAACCATCGTGACAGTCAAGCATTAGAGAGAAAGAAAGCAATTCATCATCGAAGTAAGGCACTCAGAAATCCGGAGCGTTATATGTGTTTGTTGATCGATGGTATGGATAAAAAAAAAACTTGTTTGCCACATTTTTATCGCATCCCTAAGGACATTGGAGATGAAGTCCTTGTGCAAATGCATTTGGTTGGTGCTTTGGTATACAATGGAACTGTAATGTCCAAGGTTTTCTTCACATATCCGAATGTGCATAATGATCCAAACCTTACAGTTACTGTCATTCATCGTGTTTTGCAATCATGGAAGGGTCTTTTGCCACCAACTCTATATTTGCAACTAGATAATACTGCAAGAGAGAATAAAAATTCTACAGTCTTTGGATATTTAAGCATGCTTGTTGAAAAACAGGTATTTCAGAAGGTTAAGGTAAATTTTCTTCTGGTTGGCCACACTCATGATCACATTGATCAAATGTTCAGTACTTTCTCTAAGAAGTTGGCACGTAACAATGCTTTTACTCTTCCAATTTTATCTGAGCTGATTTCAGAAGCATATACTCCAAAACCAGAAGTTCAACACCTCACAGAGATTTATGACTTTAAGCACTTTTGCTCAATGGGCCTTGATAACAGTGCTAAGGTTTTGGCTCCATTGCACAATATTAGTTTCAACCATGTATTCTTGATGAGGAGGATTGATGAAATAACCCTTTTATTTGCAAAGCAGTATTCATCTTCTCTTGGGTGGGAGCCTGAAGAGGGATGCAGATTCTTATTGCAGGTGCCTAATTTGTCTACTGTAACAGTGTATGGTGCAGAACAATCACCATATGAAGATAAAAACAATACAGAAAGATGTGGAAGTGTGGTTGATCAAAGTAAAAGCTGGATGCATGCACTCATTGAAAAGAAGAGACATATTGAGCGTGCAAAAAAATATGCTGGAGATCAAGATGTATCTTGGTGGGAGGACTTTTTCAATCATCAAGAAGAGATTATACAGTATACAATTGCAGGTCACTGGCCAGTTGATGTTCCATTCACATGGGATTTTTGTACACAAAGATCCGTGAATGTGGCCCAAGCATGTAATGCAGATGCACTTCAAAGTTTTATACATCCACCAGAAAGAAATATTTATGAAGGCCCAAGGATGACAAAACAGGCAGAAGCAAGATGGCAAGGAAATTTAATAGAGATAAATGTTGGAACGCTTATTGCAGTACTTGCTGATGGTGATGAGGCTACCAGGACCATTTTGGATTGCAAAGGTTTTAGAGATAACTAAAGATATTGATCAGAGAAGAATAGAGGCTTTGATGGTGCATTGGTATTACACTAAAAGTAGTAATGCATTCACAGGTAAATATAACTTAGAAATGGTGTGTGATACTAAACGAACAGGTTCAAAAAGGAAAAAGAATATTCGAAGCTCATCCACTCTTAAAATGGATGATGTAGATATTCTTGTTTATGATTTTTCCTTGACAAAAACTGGTCACTTGAGGAAAGCAACCATCAACATGATAAAACAAAAGATTCCAGATGTATGTGGTACAGGAAATCATAGGAAAACAAGAAGAGTTGTGCATGATCCTGCAGAATTTGGTATGTACGTGGATGAAGATAGAGCTCTTGTGGATATAGAAGAAGAAGAAGAGAGCTCTCAACAGTATGAGACTGAATCAAGTGCATCAGATGATGAGGGTGTAGACAAAGATCGACAAAGTTGTGAGTTGCATTGAAGCTTTCAGACATTTTTAGTGCTTATGTAAATGCCTCAAAGTAGTTTGGTTAATGAAACCATGTTTTGTAGCAATTTTGAATAACAGTCAGATATCCACCCATTAAAGATATGTCTAAAATGTTATTTTTGTGTAAAAACTATTGATTTCTACATTCTTATATATATTTTAGACATGTCAATGTCTTATCATATAGATTTTGGACATGTCAATGTCTTATCATATACATTTTGGGACACGTCAATGCCTAATATAGTGAAATTTTGACTACATTTTGAGCTCATTTTTTTTGAGAAAATGACAAAAAATGTCAAAAATTACTTGTTTTCACCTCATTTTTGTAATATATGTATACTGGTGTAAAGGAATTCCAAAAATGAGGTGAAAACATGTAATTTTTGACGAGAGTGTTCTCTTTTTACGACATAGTTCTCGTTTGTTACGACTCGCTGTTTAACATGAAATGTGAAAACTCATATATGGATAATAATGAGTTGTTCAAGAGAATACAGTGGGCTCTAAAGATTTTAACCAAGTCAAAAGTGACATAAGGACTTAGTCAAGCAGTTTGGATAGGGGCTCTTCTTATTATCCAATATGGGGAATATACTCGAACAGGAGAAAGATTACAAAACGGTCCTCAATGGAAAGACACAAAAGTAAATCTAGAGTGTGAAAAAACGAGGATGCACTTATATAAATTTGGAATTAAGTAAAAATCTAGGTAGATATAGAACTAGAAGAACACTTGATTGGAAACGCCCCTCCATCTCCATTTTAAATTCATCGATTGCTATAAAGTTTGAAGTAGAGCTGAGGGAAGGGCTTTGATAGACATACACTTATTAAAGGTGCAATTCTTCAAAATATTCTCACTTGATGCGATCGCTCCTCACAGGAAGTGGTACTTCATTTGTATGAGCTTTATCCAAGCATCGAAGACTAATTTAAAGAAATATGCAGGGGGGCTTAACTATAAATATGGATGAAAGTAGAAGATACTTATAAGCTATCAATCATATAATAAACCTCAAGTATAGATATATCTACATAGTACAAAAATATTTACTACATACAAGATCATCTACTTCTTACTTGCCTAAGGCATGGATAGTGCGATAGGCAAGAACAATTAAAGTATATCTCAATGCCCAATAATGGAATCTAAGTACATTGGGAGAAAAATGATCCTTGCATTGGCTTTAAGGATATTTTAGGAATTAAGATTTCTTGATTTTTTCAGCATAGGCTATTGTTTCTCGCGTCTATTGGTATATAGTCTTACGCAAAAGAGATGTAACATGCAGAAAGAATTTAACTGCGATCTCCAAAGCAGTGTGGCGATGAGAATCAAAAACCTCTACATCGACCCAAATGAGAGAACACACCCAGGCCTCCTACACTTAAAGAGCCGTGAAGCAACGGAAAGAAAATGCTCTTTCTGTAAGTCGAGAAAAACTCACACTCTAGATGGAATAGTTATCAAGGGATAAGTACTTGAAATAGGGGGTAGAATCCAATGGCTCTTGAACTTCCAAGCTCACCAAGAAATCAGTATCAAGCGACCGTCAAGAGTAGAGGAATGTCATATCAAGAAGTCGATGTAGCCATAGAGCAGTTAAAGGCCTAAGAGAGGACACTCAAGGAGAGAGAATAGAAGGAGGAGGTTCTTGCTCCGACTTAGTGTAAATTTAGCAAGTAAATCCTCCTCGAGTCATTGAACCAATTCCCCACGGGAATAAAACTTGTTGAATTGCCTACCATGCTATCAGCCCATCTATTCTCATCGCCCAAGGTGCTTCCATGCTATGGCAGATGAGGACAAATCAGGTGGAGAAGTTTGGGCAATGAAGGGATGTTGGTTCCCACTCTCATCCAAAGACAAAGAGGATGAGATGCTTGCATGAGGGGACCTGTGTGTTCCATGCTAGAACGATGTCTAATCTAGTGCTTGCTCCACGATGAGCACTGTTTTAGAAATTTAGAGCACTGAACCCTCAAAATCATCCAATCACCCTAAAGGAGTGCGAGTTCAATCTCTAAAATACATTATGCATGATTGAAAATAAGGATCCTAACTAATGAAAGGCCCATAACATTGTCGACAATCAAGGTTGTTGACTATGAGAGGGCGGCGAAGTGGAAGCATGTGAGGGGGCTTCACATGAGTCCCTCCTAGGGGTGGGCTCTAATCTTGATGCCCAATATGTTGATCCAATTCAAAGATTTTCATACAACGTTTTCATACCCCTTTTTCCCCAATTGACTTCTAAAGGTAGACATGTCCTAAAACCACATAATTTCTTATTGATATCCATGAAAAGCTCTTGTTCTTTTTCCTTCTTCAAGGTCTCACAGGATAGTGAGATGGTAAATGGCATCACATCAAATGCAGTTAAGCACATTGGGGATATAATGCTCACTAGGATTAAAAGTTATTTGCAAAATAGGTTGAGGAGGTTGTGGTTGAGGAGTTTCTATGTGAGAGGACTTTTGAGATAACTTTGAGTATCAAAACATATGATCTTGAGTGCTTACCGTATATATGGTATTTTGGAGTGATGTTCGTTCTTTGGACATGTTTGTTTGCATTTGCATCATGTTTTGAAATTTATTAAACAGAATCTGGAATTGAAGTTCACTAAGCATACTTGTTGGAAGATTAGGTGATGGCTCATAAAGCATAGATTGTCTTTGCTTCATATGAGTGACAACTTCAACGACCTTCCTTACTGTAACCACATCATCAGTCATATCTTTTCCTTGGCTCTTCAAGTCTATGCTCAACTCCTATTCTCACATCTGAAATCAAAATTTTGAGAAAATAGATCATGATATGAGGTGTGAGAGTAGTTTTGTCGACATTTGGTAGTTGCGCAAAGCATTACATAGACTCACTATGTAGTTGTGTAATAGTTGTTTGTCGATTGGGTGTGCTAATCGACTTCTTGAACCCTTCTCTACTATGCTAACTAAAATTGTATAGGTAAAATTCCTTATGGATTTGTTTCCTAAACTCCTCCCACCCTATTTTTTCATGGGTTTTTATTTTTGCAACCAATCCAACTGCCAATCATACTAGATAGGGAATCAATTTTTTGGTTAGGTAAACCATGTAGTTTTGGAAGTCTCTCAAAGGCATCTAAGTACTAAGTCACATCAACCCTAGTAAATTTTCCTTTTTCTTTTCACAAAGTTTCTATTACTTTCTGGCCCTAGCTTTCATGCATCATGCATTTAAAGGAGTCTTCCATTTTGTTCTTAGTTTCAAGTTTTGATTGGTTTTGAATGCTTTTAATTATGTCTTTGACTTCAAGTTTCAATTTTTCTTTTTTAACTGCAGCTAAATCGGTTAGATCATTTTTATCTAATGTTCTAATTTTTGTTTCTCAAAGCGATGCAAATATATTCGGTTAGATCATTTTTATCTAATGTTCTAATTTTTGTTTCTCAAAGCGATGCAAATATATTTTTGTGAATTGTGACGGATGAAAATAAATGTGTCGTTAAAGCAAGTATGTAAAAATACAAATATTTCTAGCCAAATGTGTATCATGTGCACATGATTCTTTGAAAATGAAATTTTTCTTGCTATGCATTCCTGAAGGATACATGAACTTCAAATACGTATACCTGAGTGGCTTGAAGAAGAGGTTCAATTTGTGGTCATATGAGAAAATAGATACATTTTTGGTTCCATCAAAAATCCTAAATACAATGAGATCTAGAGTATGATTTGCATTCCAACATAGCCACTTGCAAAGCAAGAAGTTTTAGCCACTTGCAAATATCCATGGAGGTACTCAACTCAAGTTGACTAGCCCTCAACACCAAGGAGAGCTTACAAGGTTTGAATCAAGCAGCAATTTCCAAGGACAAAGATGCTACCGCGTCAATGTGTACCTATGATAATGCTAAATCATAAGAATGAATATGATAATGTGTACCTATGCCACCTGAGTCGCCAAAGTATCGTGGAATTGCATGTCAGATTCAAAATGTGATAGTGAAGGGTTCGGTTGATGGATCAAGACAAAGATGCTAAATCATAAGAATGAATATGATAATGTGTACCTATGCCACCTGAGTCGCCAAAGTATCGTGGAATTGCATGTCAGATTCAAAATGTGATAGTGAAGGGTTCGGTTGATGGATCAAGTCAACCATTAGTGTTCACCATGCATGCTAGTGCATTAGGCAATCTCAAAAGGTGGACAAAACTCCAAGAATAGATAAGATCAAAGAAAAAACATATGATCAATGAAATTTGAAAAAACAAATTTATTCTTGGTTGGTTTGTACTCAATCAATTTGAATTTTCCAATTAAAATTCTTTGGAGTGACAAGAAGACAGACCGTTGCAATTTCAAGTAAAAGATGGAAGTAGTTTCATTTAAGCAAACGAATCCGATTCCTTCATTCGAAACATTGTGCCAAACCGATTTTTTAAAGATGATCTTATGTTTCTTAGATAACAACCAATGTTTTCGTTTACGATTATGAAGTAAAAATCTTTATTTGCTTTTTGAACTAACTCAAACAATGTTATACATGGTATTTCAGAGTGATGTGATGTTCTGGTAAGTCCTAAATCCAGCATTTCATCAAATTTTATCTAGCCAAGGTATCAATAACTCGTGATAACATCCCCGTACTATTCACATCCACTTTTGAAAATATCAACATAATCTTTGACCAATATAAATAACCTTTGGAAGTGATATAATACCCTTGCAACTATTGTATACTGCTCTATTTCTAACAGCGAAACCTAAATTCGACCTTCAATTATCCTCCCAAAAGCAAAAAGGTCATCTAAGCATGTACAAGCTCAGCACTCCAACTTCTAAAGCTCAGCACTCCCATCTTTCCGCCGTACATTCACAAAAGCAACTATGTATAAATAGTCCCGTCATTGCCATTCTTAGAGTTCCTCAGACAAGAAGAATCGTAAAAGATTGAAGATGGCGGCGCAGTTAAACTAATGTCGCATGTTTTTAGGATAAGAAGTCGTCACCCACAAAAAAGATGGGGTAAATTCCCTCAAAAACGAAATGTCCTGCTTGATGAAAAACATCTCTCTCTCTCTCTCTCTCTGCCTCCAAAGAAGCATTCTTGCCCAATCGACGAAGCGTTCGCAGCCGGAGCCAAAGAAGCCTTCACCAGCAGTCACGAAAAAACAGAAACGACAGCTTTCTTCGCATCAAATTCAATTATCGATTCGCGTTCCGTCCTGTTCAGATATCTTTACTCGGCGACATAGAAGACTTCAAGATGAGCTAGAGCAGAATTCCCAATACTATGATAGCAGAGACAACCTCACTAGCATCGCCTTCTCCTTGTTGAGTCTGATCGAAATAGTGTCATAAAATATGTCTCTAGAGAATATGTGTCGAATTAATTTGATGGAAAAGAAGAGAGAGAGTATGAAGAGGTCATCGAAGGAGAAATTACAGATTCTCTGTCGGAAACATTGTCGGGACTGAAGGTAATAGATGATTACTATTGTCACAGCAGAGCCTGGATTCGGAAGTGGTGTGAAGCAAAAAAAAAAACCGAACAATTGACACTTAGAATCAAAAAAAAAGAAAAGAGAATCAAGTGTTTGTTATACAATAAGAAATCTCATCAGACTTCAGCGCCAGAAAACGCATCAGAATCCTCTTCTTTTTCCTATAATTGCGGCCCCTGAAATGGGTTTCATCCAAAGAAGAAGCTGCGTTCAATTTGCATAATGAACCAATTATTCCCTAGGCACTCTTCCAACGAATACGCTATCCTTTGTGGCCCCGAACTCGAACGATCAGCATTACAATTTTTAGTTGCCATCTTGAACCTGCAAAAGCGCACATATGGAATATCTCGACCCTTTTACTCCGTCATAGATCTATTCGCCAGAGAGCCTGTAAACTTTGCCTCATACTTTTTTTGCCGCATTCACAGAGAATGCGTTTCAATCATCAAACAGGTCAATAAGGGAGATATGCCACGATCGAGATTACCGCATATCATCTCTTTTCTGTTTCCGACTATCCAAGTAGCACAACCACCACCCCGAGGACCTGTTCTGCACCATGAAGAATCTGCACAGATGTTAGACAATGATAAAGAGGATGATGAAGAGATTTTCGACCTCCTCCGCCACAAAAGAATTAGAATAAGTTCATCTGACAGTGAAGTACATGGTTCAACCGCAAATGATAAAGTAGATAACAATGAAGAGGAAGGGAATGAAGATGAGACTTTCCACGACACCGCAACATCAAATCATCATGATTCATCAGCGCAGTCTTCTTCAGAGAAGACCCAAGAGCATGAGGATACCAACAACTCTACAGATAATTCTACTAAAGAACAATCTCAGCAACAATCTGAACAGGAAAAGCAACAGGATGAACAACCTATAATTAAAGAAATTTTCAAAGAACTGCTTAGATCAGTGAAGTCTACAACTACCACCCCTGATGACACTACGCAACCAACCACCGAAAAGGTAATCGACACAACTATTATTCTTCTTACTCACCCACTCGAACCTCCAATTCAGCCCACCATCCCTATTCCACCCATTGTAACAGAGGAACCTACCGCTTCATCATCCTCCTCACCAAACTATTCTCCACCAAATTCCCGTCAGCTCCTCACAGCCTCTTCATCTCAGCCTCGTTCTCATCCTTCACTTCCTTCACTCCCTGTATTTTCTGAGCTAGCATCCATGGGACAAATGCTGATCCAGTTATCGCAACAACTACCTATACAAATGAAGGAAGTGATTGATAACATCCGGGATGAATTACAACATAAGGTTGATGTTCTGGAAGCTGATATTAGTCCACTCTAGGAAGAACTCGTCGAAGTCAAAGCAGAAAATCATAATTTAAGTGAAGAGATTAAGGAGCTACAGGCCCGTCTTGCTGACCAAGAGACAATTATAAATCAAAGAGATGCTATCTTGGCCAAAGTCACAACAAAGGAAGACTTATTGTGCGCTGTAGAGGTTGAAAATAGGCATTTGAAACAATTAGCCCAAGACAAGGAGGATGCACGTATAGCTTTAGGCAATCTGTTAGAAGAAACTAGACAATAGCTAAATGAAGTAGTACAGAAAGGACAAGAGATGGCAGATTTGCTTAAGAAGACTAATGAAGAACTCCAGAGAAACAAGTCTGATTTATTTGAAGTAAACAGTATTCTTAAACGCAATTTGATCGGGGAAGCGCAGTTACAGAAAGACATCGCAAGTACCCGCCGAGAGCGCGACGCCTATTACAGGACAATCCAATTTCAGAATCAGGAGATAGAAAGAAGGGAGTATCAACTGGATGTATAGAAAGAAAGACTCTCCAAAATTGAAAAGCAGATTGCAGATATGAAGGTAACTCAAGATGCAGCTCTGTCAAACGAGTTCTATTTACAAGAAGCTTTTCTGCAGACACAAGCAGAAGTTTTGATGTCCCAGGACATTTCTTTAAGTTCAATACGCAGAGATGCTCAGCTAGTAGAACCAGACATTTTGAAGCAGATGATAGAATCATTAAAGAAGAAAATTGCCTGGACTTTTAGATTAGCAAGATCAATGTATTTAGAAGGTATAGTTGATGAATCATAGGATTTTTTGTATACCTGCGGGTTCGAGTCCACGGTGCATGCCAGTGTTAGTCGGCCGCCAGATTGGCAATTGTAAAGACTAAATCTTTTCATATTTAGCATGAATGAAAGGTTGTTACAAAGATTTTTGTAATCTTAATAAATCAATGAAAAAGAGACGCTTCAGTGACGATCAGTGGGACCACCAGACTATCTATCTGGGTGATTGATCTGTAATGTTGTTGTGGTGTGCGTTGAGTAATTCTGAGTATTCTGTTCTCGTCGCTGTCTTGTTTGTTTATCGATACCTGTTCAGTTTGTGATTTACATAGACAACCAGAAGATCGCCACAAGGTCTGTCTGAGCGAATCGTTCTGTGTAGTTTCCGTTGTGATTGTTCTAATAATGCTGCGTATTGTTGTGTCTCTCTGTTTTGTTGATGTTCTTTAAGTTGTTTGATGAAGCCCATGCTCCGGTAATGATAGTTCAGTACTCTATGGTTGAGAATTCTGAATCATCCTGTGTCTTCTGTTCTGGTGGATTATCCGCAGCTGCATGGTACAGATTGAGTTATTGTTATTGACTCTGTTGTCCGGTAGTTTGTGTTGGATCAGTTCTTTAAGCTAGACCAAAGTAGTCTTGTATTACGGTACTGAATATTGCATGCGCTGTACGCTGAGAGAGCATTAACTGGAGTGTGTTCGGTAAGCCTTGGAAGAGTTCGATTATAGATAGTAAGATTGTGAAGCGTATACGATTCTTGATAGAGTTCTTGAACATTAGTATATTGTTGTGTATGAAGTGGTTATTTTGGGAAAATCAAGCATAGGGCCTCTGTTTAACAGACCCCTTCCACTTCCAAGAACCCGAATAGGTGTTTAAACGCGCTTCTGACTGCAAGGGACGTTGAACAAGTTCATAGATTCTTAGGTGCTTGCATCTTTTATGTGATTTGGATACCACATTTTGCGCATGTAACCGATTGTCTCTATGACTTGTTAAGAAAGAGAAGGAAATTTTTATGGACTAAAAAATATTCTCATGCGATGCGTAAGTTAAATAAGTTGTTGCAAGAAGCTCCAATTCTTAGGCTTGTAGATTATTTGGGAAAATAAGCCAATCATATTGATTGTTGATACTAGCCCTTTTGGTATAGGCTGGGTCATAAGTCAGAACGTAGTAACAGAAATAGATATGCGACTAGATTTGGGGCAAACATTTTACATGTATCCTCAAATTAAAAGGGAACTATGGAGTATGGCAACAACTTTAAAGACTAATAAAGAGTACTTTATAGGTGCCAATGTTAAAGTTGAAACTGAGTACTTACCTCTCGTAGGACCCATAGCAAATTGTTCATCCCCAGATATAGCTATGCTTAGGTGGATTTCATATATAAAGTATATTAATTTGGAGTTAGTTCATATTTCATGAAAATCAAATGCAGTAGTTGGTATGCTATCTAGAGCTAGATATAGAGTGGGGAGGGTGGGGGACAGGAAAAAACAGGGTGATAAAGTAAGAAAACGCCAGCTAGAAAGTGCACAAAATGTTTATATACAACTTGGCCAGATTTTACATTCCAAGTAGTCTAGATATGTTTCTATCATGCTCTTTTATGGTAGGCCTTAAGCCTAGATAGATTGACCAATGGTAGTACTACTCCATCTAGAGTACACACACACACACACACACACACACACACACACATATATATATATATATATATATATATATATATATATATATATATATATATATATATATATATATATATATATATATATATATATATATATATATATATATATATATATATATATATATATATATATATATATATATATATGTGTGTGTGTGTGTGTGTGTGTGTGTGTGTGTCTACACACACATACATATACATAGACAAAGAGACAGAGAGATTAAAATCAATATCATCCAACTTGATCCACCATTTCTTTCCATGATCCAAAATACCCTTCCACATTATGAACCTCTTCTATCATGTCACCCAAAAATCGTGCTTCAATGCTAGAAATGGGAAACAAAACATAGACCTTTTTGTTATCTTCATAGCCCATCTAATACTTTTTGAAAGGTCAAACAATTTCAAAGAAGCTTGCATAGGTCTTAGGTTGACAGATATAGATTAATAATCTCATGCCTTGATTAGTAATGTGTGCATCTCAAGGAAAATGATATGTGATCCAATAGAAAAGTTGATATTATTCAATGAATATTTTGAACAACCATACTAAAACAAATTGCAATCACCAAAAACAAACATTACAATGATATGTGGCACTTACTCAGGATTATCATCTTCAATGAATTACATGATTTACCTCAATAGACATTTTGACTTTGAACATCTAATGCATCGATAGTGTCATAAAGACTCAGCCCTTAAACTATTTCCATTTTATTATGAATAGATTTGCAATCTTCCATACCAAAATGTTGTAATAATGTTTCAACATATTTTGTTTCACACAAAGTTATTCCTCCATGATCTTGCATAATATCAAACCTCAAATAATGATGAACATGCCCCAAATAACAATATCAAAAGAGGCACGATCAAATTGCAGAGAATGTTGGGTTGAAATACATATACTTGTTCATGTAAATAACCATTCATAAAAAAAAAATTGATGTTAAAATAATGTACATTCCAACCATGATGCATTCCAAGTAGACATATTCTAGGAACAGGGGTCAATCACATGTGGGAGAAAAACTCACACCAAAATCCATGCCCTTCTCTTGAGTATAACATTTCACAACAATCCTAGACTTATTTTTCTCAATTGTGCCATCATGTTTACGTTTACGCTTTTATGCCCCATCGAATTTTATGAAGTTTTGGTGTCATTAAATAAAATAGACTCATTCTAAATGCAAGCACTAAAGATAAATATTTCGTAACAATTTAATGCAAAGGAAACACTATAAGAGACTTAATGAGTATGATATGACAAAGCTGCATGTGATTTACTATCTCCCAAAATCCACATCAGTAATGGAATCATTTTATCATCATTTGAAATCTATTAACATCACGAAATTTCCTTACTTGGACCAATACGTAACTATCTCCCTATGAAAAGACCAAGAAAAGTGCCATACACATTCTTTGAGTTAATAGATGTCTCCTTGGTACATGAGAATAAGGGTTGAATGCCATCTTCTAAACAAAAAACATCACAAAAACCTAAATGCATTTAGTTTTTGGATGATAAAGACCATAGAATTTTGTTTTCAAAACTATACCCAACAAAAATACATTTCACACAATTCAAGCAATCATGGACATGGCCAAGGCACCTCATCACAAAGAAACATGAATCACGATGGAGAAGGGTGTTACGTATGTGGCAAGCTTGGTCACTATGCTAGAGATTCCTACCAAGGAGGAAACCAAAGGACCAATAATGAAAGTGCTTCATACAAACGCCAAGGTAGTTATGTTTCTACAAGTTCAAAAAATGATAGTCTCTTGATGATGTAGATGAATGGGAATTCAAGCAAAGTAAATAGCACTTGGTATATCGATAGTGAATGTAGAAACCATATGAATTGCAATGCTTCTTGGTTTTCTAATCTACATGCTCCCAAAGGTAAAGGATATGCAGAAATAGGTGATGATACCACCCATGAGATCTCCCATGTTGAAGATGTAGCTTTAAATGACAAGGAGGAAGGAATATGCCTCAAGCATGTTTTTCATGTACCTATCATCACAAAGAACTTCCTGTTCATAGGGCAAACAGTTGAAAGAGGCTATCAAGTAAGGACAAGAAAATGTGGATGCTTTGTGGAGCAGCCTAAGCAAAGGTACTTGGTCATAACAAGAGGAAGGAAGCAAGGAAGACTCTTCACTTTGGAGGTAAATTCTCATTCCACTCAATATGTCTACTTCACATATAGAAACAAGAAGATTTTAGAGCTAGACTTTTGGCACAAGAGGATATGTCAGATAAACATACATAGAATGAAGGAAATGCAATTCATGAGGTTGGTTGACGGGCGTACCAACTTTTAATGACAATGTATGAAGCATTTATGTGAATCTTGTCAAGTAGGAAAACAAGCCGGACTTGCATTAAAGAAGAGTGACTACATATAAGACAACATCCATTGGAGTTGATACATACAAACATGTGGGGGACAACCAAAGAGCAATCCATTAGAGGTAACAAATACTTTTCCACTTTTATTGATGATTTCAAAAGGATGGTTTGGGTTTATTTCAAAAGGAAAAACAATCATATGTGCTTACATATTTCAAAGCATTCAACGCAATGTTAGAGAAGGAAACAAGTACATATATCAAGAAGATAAGGTCCGATGAAGTGAGGGAATATTTGTCCAATCATGTTTTTGAATTCTTATAGGATCAAGGGATAAAGAGGCTTTTGACCTTCGGATTCTGCAGATGCATGTACATAGAGGATAGTACAGAAACAAAATCACACAAAATTACTCAGAGAATAGAAAGAGACAAGAGACTTGACACTAGATTGGGTACAATCTTTCCCCCACATACTCTAATGGCCAGGTCTATCAGAGCATGTGTATTTATTGGTATTTCTTATTATTGTGAAGAGAGATGGTGGATGCAATCCAAAGATGAGTAGGTGCCGCTACAACCAGCTTCACACCAGCCAACTGAGACTTCAGAGTTGATTAGTAGACCCTTTGAGCTTCCTAAATCCACCAAAATATCAGCCAAGTACTTTGGAACATGTATCCCAAAAGTTTAAGTCAAGACCGACAAGTTGCGAAATGACTAGCTCCCAAAACTTGCTATTTTTGGACATACACCTGCTGGAAAAAATGAACAGTGCTCTCAACCTGGAAGGAATTAGAAACATTCCTTTTGGGCATAGCAAATAGACTTAGCAAGCTTCCTATTCCAAGTTAAAACACTTCAAATGATGGACTGAGCACTGAGAACAAGTTTCATCAAGTTCTGGAACATTCCCACAATTCTCGGGGCTCTGCAAAGATAGACCAGTAAGCAGTAAAATGCAGATATCTCCAAAAGTATAAATCCAATGACCTTGCAAAATTTACAGGTAGAAACTAGACAGTGAGAGCTATCCAACGCACTTTAAAACACTGAAAAATGTTCAGTAAAACTCGAGATATGACCTTCTGAAGTTACTGCTCTGAGTGAGTATAGCAGAGAACAAAACAGAGAGGTAGATGATAATAAATGTATAGATTCACATATGATTACAACCACATTGGCAATGAATCTTTGCACAATGGGAGTAGAATGATAGAGCTATGGAGTAAGCTCTTCAATCTCTACAAAATGACATGAAGTGGTCACGTACAAGGCTTGCTAATCGCCTCTTCCTTCTTGCTCCTTTTATAGCTATTCTTGGAGGGAGTTTTGAATTCGAATTCGAATGGCTCCACCTAAAAGTGATCCCCAAAGTTAGGAGAGATTCCCTCAGCTCAAAAATTCGTGATTTTGGTAGTTGGAGCCACGAATTTGCTTTTACATCATGGATGAGGTAAGCCATCCTTTTACTTTTTTCTTTTTCCATTTACAAGAGATAAAATGTACTCTTTTACAAGAGGTGTTCACATGACTACTCATGTGACTTACAAATGAGGATAATATCAAGCATATCAAGCATGTAGGCTTGGGAAAAATGCACCAACAGCTCCCCCTCAAGCCTAACATGCTTGGCCTCCAAATAAGTCTTCAATTGTCCTTGGTTTCTTGCAAACCAATCATCAACTTGAATCTACTTAATTTCGTACCATCAAGAGCTTTCGTCAACATGTCTGCACATTGCATATCTGTAGAGACGTAGGATAGTTGAATATCCTTGCTCATTAGCTTCTCCCTTACATAATGGTAGTGGACTTCAATATGCTTGGTTCTAGCATGGTATACCGGATTAGCTGCTAGATGTAGTGAGCTTGTGTTGTCACCAAAAATGTGAGGTGTTGAAGAATGAAGTCCAAGATCTGTGTACAAAGATTTTAACCACATGATTTCTTGAGTTGCATTAGCCAAACCTCTATATTCAGCTTCAGTAGAAGATAATGCCACGGTTGGTTGCTTCTTCGATGACCAAGAAATGATTTTTGAACCTGCAAATGATATATAACCTGATGTGCTTCTTCTATCATCTTTAGATCCGGCCCAATCTGCATCTGAGTAGACTTTTAGCTCAATATCTGAAGTATATGAATAAAACAAACCTTCATTCATGGTCCCCTTTAGGTACTTGAGGACTCGCTTGGCCGCTTCCATATGTGGTCTTCTCGGCTTATGCATAAACTGACTCAATATGCTAACACTATAGCATATATCCACCCTTGTGAGTGTTGCATAGTTCAAACTTCCAACCAAGCTTTGATAGCTTGTGATGTCTTCAATTGGCTCTCCTTCATAAGCACTAAGCTTATGATTTTGCTCCATAGGTGTACCTGCACACTTTGTATTTTCCATCTTGAACTTGACGAGCATGTCATGGACATACTTCCTTTGTGTGATGTATATACCTGAATCTGTGTAGATCAACTCCAATCCAAGAAAATAAGTGAGTGGTCCGAGGTCACTTATTTTAAACTCCTCCTTCATTTGACTCTTTACCTGTTTGATTCCTTCAAGATCATTGCCTGTGATAATAATATCATCAACATACACACATAAATAGATCACTTCAGATCCATTCCTCTTTATGAACAAAGAGGTATCCGCCTTGCTAGCTTTGAATCCTTGGTCCTGCAAATAAGTAACCAATCTGAAATTCCAAGCTCTTGGAGCTTGCTTCAATCCATACAAAGCTTTCTTTAGTTTGCATACATAGTTAGGATGGTGTGCATCCTCATATCCAGGAGGTTGTGCCATATACACTTCCTCAGAAATCCATCCATTCAAGAAAGCATTCTTTACATCAAGTTGATAAAGATTCCAATTTCTAGATGCAGCAAGACTTATGAGAACCCTAATTGTAGGCATTTTTGCAATAGGAGAGAAAGTCTCCTCATAATCAATACCATGGGTTTGAGCAAACCCTTTAGCAACTAACCTTGCTTTGTGTCTATTTATACTTCCATCTGGATTCCTCTTGATTTTGTATATCCATCGAGATCCGATTATCTTCATAGATGGCTTGTTAGGTACAAGCTCCCAAGTGTCATTCTCCTTCAAGGCTTCCATTTCTTCATCCATTGCATCTCTCCAAGCTTTCTTGCTTTGTGCTTCTTCAAATGTGGTAGGTTCTTCATTGGTTGAATCCTTTGCAATGTAGATTGAGTGCTTGGTGACCAAAGAAGTATCATAACCAAACCTCTCTGGTTTCTTCTTCTCCCTCGAAGACCTTCTAAGTGGTTGATGTGAGCTCTCGGGTCCATATGTAGCATCCTGCATCTTTGCTTTACCTTTGTTCTTCCATAGCTTTAGTCTTTCCAAGTCTTCTAGGTCAATCTCCGAATCACTTTCTTCAATCTGCTTTGGCTCCTTTGGTTGAAGTGATGGAAAATCTTCATCCAAGTCATATGGCAGCTTCACTTTCCTGTCATCATCAAACCATGATTTGTTTTCATCAAAAATTACATCTCTACTCACAGAAAATCCTTTATTGGTTGGATTGTACAATCTATATCCTTTTTGGTTTTGATCATAACCAATGAATACACACTTCTCTGCCTTGGGATCCAATTTCCCTCTTACTTGAGAAGGAATGTGAGCATAGGCTAAGCATCCAAAGATTTTACAATGCTCTAGACTAGGTCTTCTTCCATTCCACACTTCATATGGAGTGGTTCCATCTAGTGACTTAGATGGAAGTCTATTTATGAGATATGTGGCTGTCGACACAGCCTCTGCCCATAGGTAGTTCGGCAATCCCTTTTCGTTGAGCATGGACCTTGCAGCTTCGACGATAGCTCTATTCCTCCTCTCTGCTACACCATTGAGTTCAGGTGTATACCTTGTAGTGACTTCCCTTTTAATGCCTCTTTCATGCAAGAAGGCATCAAATTCAGAAGAGAAGTATTCTCCTCCACCATCTGATCTGAGTCTTTTCAAAGTCCTACCTGTTTGATTTTCAACAAGAGCAATATACTTCTTAAAGCAATTAAACACTTCATCCTTGTGCTTCATGAAAAACAGAATGGTCCACCTGCTACAATCATCTATGAAAGACACATAATATCTTGAGCCTGATATAGATGGCTCCTTACTTGGACCCCACACATCCGTGTGCACTAGATCCAAAGGATTTTGATACATGTATCCTTTCTTATTGAAAGGTTGTCTATGAGCCTTGCCGAGTTGACAAGCTTCACACTTATAAATCATGTGTTGCCTTGTGATATTAGGCAAACCAAGTACACTTTGGTCCCTGCAAATCTGTTTGAGTGTCCTCTCACCAATGTGAGCAAGCCTTTTGTGCCATATCTCCAACTCTGTTAGAGTTTGAGATCCATAGCTAAACAAAGCTATGTTCTTTGTATCTTCCACTTCAAAAGTGAAAAGCCTTCCTGTCTTTTCTCCTTTGGCAATCCTTCGAAAGCCTTGCCTTGGGTCTTCAACATATGCTCCAAATCGATTGAATCTAACCTGCAATCCTTTTTCAACAATTTGTCCAACACTTATTAAATTTTTGGTAATTGTAGGGACATACAAGACTTTGCTTAAGAGGTTCATATTCCCATCTGATGTCTTCACATTACCTATCTTCTCCACTGAGTGCTTTGTGTCATCTCCTGTCTGCACTTCATGCTTGTTATGAGGATCTTCCAAATCAGAAAGTAAAGCCACATTTCCTGCTACATGGTTCGAGCATCCCGAATCAATGTAAAATATGTGATCATCATCCTTACCCTTCTTCGTTGATAGATTCATAATCAATAATGAATCTTCTTGACTTTGGTCCTCTGCATAGTTATTGTAATCTCTTCTTCCTCTATGGCCACTTTGATAGTTGTTGTTGTTGTTGTAATTGTTGTTGTAGTAGTTGTTGTTGTAGCCTCCATTGTACCTGCCTCTATTTGATCCATAGCCACCTCTATTGAATCCTCTTCCTCTTGAGTTCCTCGGGTTCCTGAAACATTCTTCAGTAGTATGGTTAGATAAGCCACATATGTTGCAAGGTTGAGATGATTGGAATCTCCCCCTGCCTTGCTTTCCACTTCTGCCTCTTCCTCTAGCTCTTCCTCTACCTGCAAAGTTTGCTTGGAAAGAGCTACCTTCATCTTCATTCTTCCTATTCTTTGACTTGTCCTTGACCTTAGCTTTATCAGAATATAAGGCAGAAGTTTGATTACCTCTTGAGGACTCACCACCTTTGCTAATCTTTGCTTCATGAGTGAAGAGTTGGCCCATGAGTGTGTTGAGGTCGGGTACATGCATATCCATGTATAAATCCATGGCTGTTGTGAATGACTCCCACTTGTCGTCTGCTTTGATTCCATTCATGATTTGTCTTATGATTTGCTCCTCTTCAATTACCTCTCCAATGCTTCCAAGTTGGTCGGAAATCTCCTTCATCTTTGTGACATAATCAGTCACATTTTGCTTCGGGCTTTTCTTCATTGTTGTGAACTCCATCCACAATTGGTTCTTCCTTGCTCGAGTGTTGGAAGAGAAGAAAGAAGCAAGTGCATTCCAGGTTTCTCTTGATGTCTTGCATCCCTTGACATGAGGTAAAAGAAAATCAGAGATTGAGTTTAGAATATAGGACCTTGCAAGTGCATCCTTCGAACACCAATTCGAAAGTCCTTCCACTTCTTCATGTGATGGTTGCCCTTTGTTCCTCATGGTTGGCATTGCTTCATCTCCGGATATGAATCCATATAGATTCCTTCCTTGAAGGTAAGCCTCCATCCTTAGAGACCATGCCGGGTAGTTGTTTCGATCCAATTTGTCAATTGTTGATGGAAATCCATCTCCCATGTTGCTTGACTATGCTCTGATACCACTGTGAAGAGAGATGGTGGATGCAATCCAAAGATGAGTAGGTGCCGCTACAACCAGCTTCACACCAGCCAACTGAGACTTCAGAGTTGATTAGTAGACCCTTTGAGCTTCCTAAATCCACCAAAATATCAGCCAAGTACTTTGGAACATGTATCCCAAAAGTTTAAGTCAAGACCGACAAGTTGCGAAATGACTAGCTCCCAAAACTTGCTATTTTTGGACATACACCTGCTGGAAAAAATGAACAGTGCTCTCAACCTGGAAGGAATTAGAAAAATTCCTTTTGGGCATAGCAAATAGACTTAGCAAGCTTCCTATTCCAAGTTAAAACACTTCAAATGATGGACTGAGCACTGAGAACAAGTTTCATCAAGTTCTGGAACATTCCCACAATTCTCGGGGCTCTGCAGAGATAGACCAGTAAGCAGTAAAATGCAGATATCTCCAAAAGTATAACTCCAATGACCTTGAAAATTTATAGGTAGAAACTAGACAGTGAGAGCTATCCAACGCATTTTGAAACACTGAAAAATGTTCAGTAAAACTCGAGATATGACCTTCTGAAGTTACTGCTCTGAGTGAGTATAGCAGAGAACAAAACAGAGAGGTAGATGATAATAAATGTATAGATTCACATATGATTACAACCACATTGGCAATGAATCTTTGCACAATGGGAGTAGAATGATAGAGCTATGGAGTAAGCTCTTCAATCTCTACAAAATGACATGAAGTGGTCACGTACAAGGCTTGCTAATCGCCTCTTCCTTCTTGCTCCTTTTATAGCTATTCTTGGAGGGAGTTTTGAATTCGAATTCGAATGGCTCCACCTAAAAGTGATCCCCAAAGTTAGGAGAGATTCCCTCAGCTCAAAAATTCGTGATTTTGGTAGTTGGAGCCACGAATTTGCTTTTACATCATGGATGAGGTAAGCCATCCTTTTACTTTTTTCTTTTTCCATTTACAAGAGATAAAATGTACTCTTTTACAAGAGGTGTTCACATGACTACTCATGTGACTTACAAATGAGGATAATATCAAGCATATCAAGCATGTAGGCTTGGGAAAAATGCACCAACAGCTCCCCCTCAAGCCTAACATGCTTGGCCTCCAAATAAGTCTTCAATTGTCCTTGATTTCTTGCAAACCAATCATCAACTTGAATCTACTTAATTTCGTACCATCAAGAGCTTTCGTCAACATGTCTGCACATTGCATATCTGTAGAGACGTAGGATAGTTGAATATCCTTGCTCATTAGCTTCTCCCTTACATAATGGTAGTGGACTTCAATATGCTTGGTTCTAGCATGGTATACCGGATTAGCTGCTAGATGTAGTGAGCTTGTGTTGTCACCAAAAATGTGAGGTGTTGAAGAATGAAGTCCAAGATCTGTGTACAAAGATTTTAACCACATGATTTCTTGAGTTGCATTAGCCAAACCTCTATATTCAGCTTCAGTAGAGAGAAACAAAGATGCAGAAAGAGAGAAACAAAGACAGAGGGAGACAATAACAGAGAGCTTAGGCAAAACAACAATTCTGCATATACTTGCTTCAGCTCGTAAGCGCAGCGCAATTTCGAACGTTGGAGAGCTCTTCGATCGGATGCGTAAAAATGCCGATTGCAGAGCCTCCAACGTTTTAATTTTTGTCTGTCAACAGATCTTCGTGTAAGCGATGCTATTCGTCGTCGTATAAGCGACATTTTTAGCGTCGCTTATGCGACGGCTACAGGCATCACTTATGTGACGCAAAAAAGCGTCGCTTAAGCGACGCGTTCAAATAGCGTCGTTTTAGCGATGTTGTATGGGAGCGTCGCAATCCAAGTCACAAATACCGTCGTTTTTTGCGTCGTTTAATCGACGGTCCGCGCCGGACGCTAATTACGACGCAAGTTGCAATTTTATAGCGACGAAATTCTGTCGCCTTAACCGTCGCTCTATGCCCGTATTCCTTGTAGTGTGTGTTGTCTATGTCAACCTTGGTAAACGTGAAGGCTTTCTCGGACTCTATGGAATAACTCATGTTTTTTGACATATCTACAATTGCTTCAAGAATGGATTTTCGCTTAATGAAGCCATTCTTGGCTTTTTCATCACCATTATGCATCCGATAATCATCTTGGAGAGGGTCTTTACCAAGACGGTGTAGGGCATTTGCAGCATGTTTACGAATCTTCAATTAATTGTATAATCCTTATCTTGTTTTATTTGAATTGGGTCGACATTTTTCCCGTTTATGCATTGACGACAATCTTTGAATCCAACGGCCTTTATCTAGATCGGATTTGGAATATTTACCATCATTCTTTTGAGATCCTGGAAAATCCGGTGAATAGGACCTCCAATCTTGGGTTTTTGTCCATTCCATAGGAAGTGAACCTCCTTTCTTATTCTTTTAAGGATTGCGGTTGTAGCAAAAGTGTGGCCCATATATTGTCTTCTCCGATTCCAATTGATGAGATTATTTAAGAAAATGTCCTTAAAATAATTAGCAATGAGTTCTTTGCTATGGTTCCTGTAGAAAACAATTACTTCATCGTGCGATGTCCTTAAAATATATCATCGTGCGACTGAAGTCGTAACTTTGTAGTTTAGTACAGAGCATCCAGAAAATTTCTTCGGAGGGCCTATCTGCTTTGCCAATCCACAAAAAGGTCTTCGCTGATCCAGAACTTTTCAATGAGGAAGGCAACTTAATGTTGAAGAATTTATTTCATGCCAATAACTTATGCTTCTAACACAGCGAGTCAGGAAGCTCTTCCTTGTCGTCCTTCTTAGAAATTTTTAGTACTTCTTTGTGGTCTGTTGCTATGCTTAATGAAAGCAGCAGCGGTGAACGCAAAGATCAAAGCGTACTTCATATTCCTTCAAACTAAAGGTCGACGGAAAAGAAAGAGACCAATGCCTTTGATCCTCTCGCGATGGATGCGAGCTAATCTAAAGAGGGTGATTTTAAATGTAATATCCTTTTCACTACATCTTCCTTAGCATTTCATACCATAGAAGCTTAACATCTATCCTGCCTTGCCTTCAGAGAGGTAGATAACTTTCTTAATTTCCGACAAGATAAATACCTGAGATTGGAGATGTCATAGATGTTGAGATGGAGGTTTCAGAGGTCTCACTTAGTCTTATCTGAAGCTTAGATGTCGCTAGCTTTGCTTTGCCACTTGTCTTTGAAACTTTAAATCATATCCAGATCCCTTGTCATGGTGATGGGAGTACTGAGAGATTTAAGTGATTTCCATCTATTCACCCTCTCGAAAGAGCAATTGGGCTTTAAGTGAGTTGCATTCTTAGGGCTACGCCATTGATGATTTGTACCCTTCAGATGAAAGCTAGTGGCTGTGCCTCGTCTATTCCCCAAGTGAAAAATCCTATCTAATTATGATCGTTGGGTATGTTATTAAGGTGCGACAAAAGTTATCTACTGAGACCATCAGCTCCTGCGCGCATACGGTCTGTAAATCCCTCAACCATTGGCTCACGGTAAAGACCTTGCTAGGATGAGAAATGTGAATACCCACAACCCTTGTAGACCGGAACACACATTCTACATCATGAGCCGACGAAAGAGAGACATTACTGCTATGCTAGAAGTTATAGACCTACTTCGTCGCAAGGAGTTACTAAAGAGCTACTAAAGGTCTGTACATTATCCTTTTGTTTCGTAAGGAGTAAATGAATACCAGAGAGGCGAACATCTTGTTTCCTCGCTGCAGTTATAGCCATGGAGGGAAAGTTTGTGCGGTAAGTGTGTAATCTTATTGCGCGATATAGTGTGCTAATACCACATTTACGCACATAAAAGAAAGTCATAAAGAAAGGCTGTATCTGTATTCGATTGGCAGGAAAAGTAACACTGTACCTAATAATCTAATTTGTATCGTCTTGGATCTTCTCGAATAAATACAATGCACAACGATCACTCTTCTGATTCACCTCTCTCTCTCTCTCTCTCTCTCTCTCTCTCTATATATGGAGTTTAAAGAACGTTTTATCGTACCAACGTTTTTAGTTTGCATGATTAACGACTCATAACGCGATTTATTTGTAGATCTGCATCGTATCATTATGGTAAAGAAAAGTAACGTATTCGCCTCCCACATTTACTTATGCGTGTAGCAAATCCAAGGAATGTCAACATGGCAAAATGAATATGAAAGAAGTGGAATTATCAGTAATCGATTGGCCTATGGTCAGTAATCGATTATCCATATTTCAGTAATCGATTGGCCTATGGTTTTTGCGTGTCTCCGCTGAGGCCCACTTAACTTTTAACGTTTATACAAATAAAGAATGGCCTTTAGAATTTAAACATATATTGATGGATCAAAGAGAATTCCGACACAAGTTCTATGACGGCGTTAGTCCTGACATATTCTTCATCCCTTTTTAACTTACTGAGGGAACCCAAATAAGGGAATCTCACTATAGATGTGATTGACAAGTTTCCTTGAAGTATTCAGGATGCTTATGGGAATATTATGAATATCTAATCATTGCTATACAATGTCTTCTTCAAGCTTTGCAGTAAGCCGTTGTAAGCCTGAACGTAAAGAGGCTAGCGGAAGCCATGGTGAATGCGAACTTAGCAACACATGTATATTCCTATATATTCAGCGAAGTAAACTCAGTGACCACAACATGTTCCTTTCTAGAAAGGAAGTCATTTGCGTTGTGAGGGGAAATCACATTCATCTTGAAACATTATACAGACATCAATTTCGTTTCTGCAGAGATTGTTTGTGATGATGATCCAGAGAGTTTCATTTCTCTTGTCCCTCGCATCGCTAACGATCACAAATTTCATATCATCATCTGCAGATCACGTCCATACCATATCATAATCTGGTGATGCCGGTCACCTACATGTTCAGATCACATATTTTAGACCATATTATGCGGACGATATTCCGATGGTATGATAAAAGAGGAATATGCATATTCGATATCCAACGTCCACCCTGATGCCTTTCTTTGTTTTCCATATGTCCATTTGCGCTTTTCCAAACAACAAACGTCCCTTTCAAGATTCGTTACATCAATTGCATGCATGTGCTTTAGGACTGTTTTTTGACTAGTAAATACCTCATTCATTTCACATTAAATGAATACCTCATTCATGTCTTTAGGACTGTCTTTTGACATCCATTGTATGTACTTTAGGATTGTCTTTCGACAAGTGAATACCTCATTCATGTCTTTAGGACTGTCTTTTTCTCTTTTGTAGCCACATCCTCCTTAGACAGCTTCCTGCAGTTCTAATGGCGATACAAGAAATACTGCAAAATTATGCGGGATCATGATGACGACGTATGCCTTTACTCATGCTTATGCGTGGACATGGACATGTGGATACCGCAACTCGGCCTATAACCGTCACCAATATAGTCAATATTCAACTCATAATCGATTACCGTTATTGTCCATTTTTTCTGGATAGTTGTCAATGTGGCACACTGTTGCGTACTTATGCTCCAATCATGAGTTCTCCGTCATGGTTTTTGATTCTTTAACATGACCATTCAATAGTTCATGCATTCACCCAGTGGCGTTAGAAGATGAGGTTTTAGTGAACCACGAGCGACGACTACCATCGTACCCATAGGAAGCTTGCAAGTTGGAATGCATACAAGAAATTTTATATGCAATGTCATCACATGAAGATATATCATCATTCTGGATCACACAATAAATACTAGTGACTATAATGTGACGACGCAATGATCATACATTGTATACAACTTAATCTTTATGCAGAAACTGTCCTTTCTAATAGATAGAAAGATCTCTTACCGACAAAGCTATAAAATTACATGCGAGCGCAACATTCTAAAAAACATCAAAGGGCTAATCAGAAAGAAGATATGAACTCAAGCATGCATGAAAACTTTCATTCTATAAGGGAATTTATCGAAGTATAAAGGCTTCAACCAGGCTACCTGTTTACATGTCTATATAGAGTAATTAGAATCGAATTTTTATAGTCGAGCTTGAAAAATATCCAAGTCTCAGAATTCAAACATATGTTTATGAATTAAGGGTGTTTAACCATATATATATATATATATATATATATATATATATATATATATATATATATATATATATATATATATATATATATATATATATATATATATATATATATATATATATATATATATAGAGAGAGAGAGAGAGAGAGAGAGAGAGAGAGAGAGAGAGAGAGAGAGAGAGAGAGAGAGAGAGAGAGAGAGAGAGAGAGAGAGAGAGAGAGAGAGAGAGAGAGAGCGAGAGAGAGAGAGATAGAGATGGAGAGAGAAAGAGAGCGATAGAGAAAGAGAGAGAATGTTGAAGGACACTATGTCCATTAAATATCATTGTTTGAGTTTCTAAATGGATAGATGTTGCAACTATAGCCATGGGGTAAAAGAAAATTTGCAAGTCAAGCCATGTCCCCCGGTTCATCTGCAAGTGGGGGAACAGGCTCCCTTGAAGCTGGTTGGAATCTCTCCGTATCTGCAATGTGCTTCCTTCCAACCTCTTGGTCTTCATCTGGGCATTCATTCAGCCCATTGATTCTCATTCTAATGAAGCTCACTTGAGCATCATCCTTCTCCACAGCTATGCAGTGCCTGAACATCTTTAAGGAGCAAGCCAGAGTCGTTCCTGAAACAGCAAAAAACCACTTAGAGGCTTCAATCAACCATGACTAATGAAAATTGTGAAAATTGAAATTACCTGTGCCCGAAAAAAGGTCTAGGACCCAGTCATCATCATTGGAGAATAGCTGAAGCAATCTCATTATGAGTTTTTGTGGCTTCTGATAAGGGTTAACCAATGTCATGTCCCCAGCTACATGACGAAGTTTCTTGGTAACGGCTGGGAACATGAGCACATTTGAGATCCCATTCTCATTGCAATGCTCCCTGACTCTCCTTTTGCTTACTTCATCATAATAGCCAACTGTAATGCATTCAGTGGCGCTCACAAACCGATGCAAAGGAGTGTGATTTACGTTTGTCTTCACCCTGCAAAAAAGAACTATGAGTCACAGAGAGCATCATTAAAGCCATGGAGATAGAAAGAAGATTACTTACCAAGTGAGGCACTCCACAGCATGACATCTTGCCTTCAGAGCAGTTGAAACAGAGAAAGACTGGTCTCTGCTATAAAAAATTACTATCCTCCAAAGAGGAGACATAGTCAACTCTGCAAAATCAGTGACCATCTTCCGAATCTGAGGGTGTTTGAAGGGTTCATCATCATTAACTGATCCCAACATCCTAAATCCATAGGGTATGTCCGCTATGAGAAGGGAGAAATGTTTTCTAGGCACAACAGAACAAATATTATTTACATCACTACAGAACACATTGTAATATACAGGCCTAAGGGGGTCTAGGGGATTGGAGAAACATTTAAGATCAGGTTCATCATCAAAATCCATCTCCTTCGCTTTCAGTCTAGATTTCTCATGCCTTGCTCTTTGAATGTGAGCAAGGAATGCAGGGGGGCAATCATCTAGTACCTCTGTAGACTTACTTTTCCTTGGTTTCTGCAGAAAAAATTGGAAAGACAATTAAAAGAGCTCCTCAATACAGCAAACAGAACATAAGGAAGGGATGCATGGCATCGATTTCTTGTTGGGGTAGATGCTAGGCATCGACCTTCTCCTGAAAATCGATGCTTGGCATCGACTTTGGGACATAAGTCGATGCCTGGCATCGACTTTTGCCACGAGGTCGATGCCAGGCATCGACTTATGTTGCAGGTCGATGCCAGGCATCGACTTATGCTGCAAGTCGATGCCAGGCATCGACTTATGCCCCCAAGTCGATGCCAGGCATCGACTTCTGCCTGCAGGTCGATGCCAGGCATCGACTTTTGCCTGCAGACTGATGCCAGGCATCGAATTTAGCTGTAAGTCGATGCCATGCAAGGCATCAAATTGGTTAGGTGAATCAAGGCATCTAACTTAATGGCAAACCAGGCACAACCTCAGAAAGAGAACCTACCCAATCACGAAACAGGATGAAATATTCTGATAAGGCTTTGTAGGATGATGTGGTTGGATAGTCTGCTTGGACCTCTGTCCAAGAAAAGCAACCCAGCCTCTTCATCATCACCTCCTGAATCTTCAGGTCCACTTTATGACTACAGACACAGAAATATAAAAGAGACTAGGTTAGACCAGAAGCATGGGAGGAGGGAAAAAGGATCCGAGAATAACATACATACTTATTGAGCTCAGTCATCATCTCCTCCAGGCTTAACTCCTTCGAGATTATCCTTGACAAAGTTGATATGATCAATGTATCATCCTTGATTCCTTGAAGGGCCCTCCATGGGGTCAGCTTCATGTCCTCAAGAGCCTCTTCAATTGAAAGGTCAACTTTCCTTCCCTTTCCCTTCAGATCAACTTGTGGGTCTGGCCTCGACTTTCGTTGCTTTTGGCCCTTGACCTCCTTGTTCTCCCACATTGTGAAAATTCTATCCTGTAGATCCCAGATCTCACCTGATCTGAATGCCAGTTGAATCCATGGATCATATTTCCTCAGAGCATCAGACTTTCTATTCTCATCCAATGCAATTCCAACCTCAATAAGGCATTGCTTTCGTAGATTGGGATGTATTCTTTCAGCTTCCTTCACAAGACAATCTTCATATTCATGGTGGAAGAACCGAATTCTCTCTATGGAGGACATTTTCTGCCTATAGTCATTGTCGTTGTTGTGATCCCAAGCAAGAAGCTTGGCTTCCTCAGTTGTAAGACCAGCATATATCTTACACTCTGCATACCTAAAAAAAATGTAGTAGGGTGCTCCTTCACTAACTGTCTACGAGCCTCTGCAGAGTGTGAACCTCCAATCACATAATAAGTGTAATCCTCAAACAAACCCTCATTGAAATCGTCCACACAGCTGCACTCATTCGGATCCACCATGACAAGGAATGGCACAACAGTAGCATGAGGATTTATTTTCATTTTCTTCTTAAGATTCTGGACGTGCAAATTATGTGGCTCCCTGATCTCAAGGGGCCTCCTCCCTGTGACTGGATCTACGGGTGGCCTGTGGATGATATTGATTGGCAGGTGGAACAACTGCCCCTTCTTGACAACTTTTCTTCTAGCTATGTCCTCCCTCATCTTATTCTGCTCAGTACCAAGAACACCAGATGCAAGCTCTCCACCAGGTGCAACAATTATGTCCCTAGAGCTAGAGCTTGAGTCTGAAAACTCCTCTTCTGAAATTATCTTCTTTTTCTTTTGGAGCTTTTTCTGCACGCTCTGCTTACCCCTTGCCTTTACAGGGGTCGTCTTCTTCTGCTGTGTTGGCATGATATTGCCCTGTATCCATGGCATCAGGTCCTTGATGAAATTAACTGAGTCTCTGCATATCTGAGCTAGCCCTTCTGGAACACAGCACTCTGGGCACAAGAAATCCATCTTGCATATGACATTTCTTAATCCTTTCGATGTCTCCACCAAGAAAAGCAGGTTGTCAGAATCTTCATCTTCATAATCCAGTTTGTAAACAAGGCCATACTGAAAACCTTGTGTTGTCGTGATCTTTCCTCTGCCATAAGCCCCTACGAACACAAGGAGGACTGCATTCTTCTCTTCAATGTACTGAGGCACCACTCTAGATTTGTCATGTCCCGAAGTGGACGATCTGTCCTCATGACCTCCGTCTCCCTAGAACTCTCCCTCATAATTGGATCCTCCTCAAGAATTTTTATGCTACTCTGTCCACCTGAGGATATTCCTAATGGGTTGCTGGCTTCTCAGAGGATAATGGTGCAATAATTTTCTTTGGTTTTGCTTGGTGACCAATGCCTTTGTCACGTTGCTGGTCACCAGAGCCCATGGTGACTCTGAGCTTCTTGATGGGCCTTTCATCCTTGTACTCCGCATCCCTGAAGGCACTTGGAAATATCAGATCAAACGTAAATGTGGTTTTCAAAGGCCCAAGTCCATGCCAGGCATCGATTTTGAGCTTCAGGTCGATGCCGGGCATCGATGTTTAAGTGCATGTCGATGCCAAGCATCGACTTTGTGTGCAAGTCGATGCCCGGCATCGACTTGAGGGTGAAAGTCGATGCCAGGCATCGACTTGGGGGTGCAAGAGTCGATGCTTGGCATCGACTTTTGGGCCCAAGTCGATGCTTGGCATCGACTTTTGGGCCAAGTCAATGCCTCGCATCGACTTTTACCCTCAAGTCGATGCCTGGCATCGACTTGCACACAAAGTCGATGCCTGGCATCGACTTGGGCCCAAAAGTCGATGCCAAGCATCGACTTGGGACCCAAAAGCAGATGCCAAGCATCGACTTTGCACCCTAAAGTCGATGCCTGGCATCGACTTTTCAGTGCATGTTGATGCCGGCAAGTCGATGCTTGGCATCGACTTTTGGGCCCAAGTCGATGCCAGGCATCGACTTGCACCTGCAAGTCGATGCCTGGCATCGACTTGCAATCCTAAGTCGATGCCTGGCATCGACTTACACCTTAAAGTCGATGCCAGGCATCGAGCTCTACATGCTTTGGATCTAGAGGTAAGAAAAATAAATACCTAGAAATCAGACTTTTTACACAGACATACAGAGGGAATCTTTTTGGAATCTTTATTTATGGTATAATTTTGTCTACCTCTTGGTACTTTTGCCAACATTCTTCTTCTCCATCAGACTTGGCTTGTTGGTATGCTGAGCTCTGTGCTCCATGGCTGTCTGTCCTCTGCTGCTCTCTCTTGCTCGTGGATTTTGAAAATGCGAATGATCTCCTCCTCTGGTATTTATAGGCAATTGGGTAACTTGAACCAGAGACTAACTGGATCTAACTGAATGAGTCCTGTTGCTAACTAAATCTATCAACTTATCTAACCAGGGAATAGCACCCACACAAATAGGCTGTTTCAGAGCCACTTTAATGAAATATTCATAGACCCTTGCAACTATTTATATACATTTGCATAGAAATTACATTTCAATGGCAAGAGTATGGTATGTCCATGAGGATGTCTAAACTCATGTAGAGATTTTTTTCTTAGAATCTCTTTCTTGGGAGAAAATCAAGTCAAAGTTGTGTTAAATGTGGGAGACTAATGACATCTTTATAGTATTACCCTCCTCACTTTAGTTCATATTCACATTTATCTTGTAACTCACTGTTGAAATGGAAAATCAATGTATGAATAAACATTCAAGTACAGAACCTTGCAACTATTCATATACATTTGCATGGAAATTAAACTTCAATGGCAACAGTATGGTATGTACATGAGGATTTCTAATCTCATGTAGAAGTTTTTTCTTAGAGTCTGTTGCTTGGGAGAAAATCAGGTCTAAGTTGTGAGATTAATGACATCTTTATAGTGTTATCCTCCACACTTTAGTTCATATTCACATTTATCTTGTAACACATTGTTGAAATGGAAAATCAATGTATGAATAAACATTCTGTGTACCTCTTTTACACATAATTCTTTTTTAATATACTTTCATCTACCTCTTTGATATCTAGCCAAGACCACAGTAAAACCTAATCCTTGAAATCTTAACCAAATGTAAAATTTCTTCTTGTATAGTGTTCAATGGCATAGCATATTCCAGTTGGAACTCAACTTGGATATATTCCAGTTGTAAAATTCATTCTTGTAAAATTTCTCCAAACAATTTTATTATATATTCCTGTTGGAACTCAACTTGGATATATTTTGATTCATTCACAATGCTTAGACTCAATGACTCATATGTAGTTAGAAATCAACTGTGTTTCTCATTTGAATCAAAAGTGAATCAAATCTTTGGTTCCCTTATTAGTGTATATTTGAGTAATTAAGTGATTTGATGTTTAATGTTATTTAATGTACTTTAATAAGCTTTTGATTTCATATCTTCTTGATGTGACATTTGATGTGACATCTTCACTTGATCTCGGATTTCTACTTATTTAAAAAGGTCATTCATCTTCAGTCTTCTGTGAACTCAGTGAAGATGAGCTCAATCTTTTCAGTGGATGCTTGGGCATCAGCTTCCTCTGCTCATATTGATTCATTGTTCTCAGTTGAACCTTTCCAGAGAAGTGATGATCCCTATGATTTAGAACGTGCTCATGATTCCATGTTTTCTGTTGAGTCATTAAAGTTATCCAATTCACAGTGCAATGCTGCTCAACCAAATGCACCTCTTGATCTCCCATCTGATCCAACCATTGATCTCCCTTCTGACTCAAGTGCATGTGGAGCAACGAAAAAGCAAAGCAAGCTCAATCTACGATTTAAAAGAAGGTCTCGTGAAGTAAGTCCAAAAAGATTTAAATTTCTTACTTCAGATAGACAGATTGCATTGGATATTGTGAAGCATTGTTGTGGTTTGAAATGTTTGTATAATTTAGGAATGAAGAAACTAAAGCACATAAGAGAAAAATTCCTCCATTTAGATAGTGAAAGGCAAGATATATACCTTGTTTCTTGCATGCAAATGATTGAGGATAACATGTCAGTAACGCGTGTTGGTTTTGAATATTTCTTTACTCAAGGGATGCCATGCTGTAGGGCTGCATTTAAAATTGCAATGGGTGTAGGAAATTTTAGAATACATAGGGTTCAACAAGGGTTTTTGAATGGGGATCTCATTTTGGATACGTTCCATGTTGGGACCAAAGGATCTGTTGGACGTCATGCAATGAATTGGATGATGAACTATTTTAGCTTGTATTGTGAAGTTATGCCCACAACTGGAAGGTTGCACTTGTCAGATAACTTTACTCGTCGAGAGGTATTTCAAATATATAGAGAAGACATGGAAAATAGAAATGAGAAGTATATGTTGTATCGTCACTTTACTCGATTATGGAAGGAAGAGTTTAACAATGTTTCTATTCCTCGTAAAGTTAGAATGGGTGAATGTTCAGTTTGCGCCACTTTGAAAAACATTGCAAAAGGGGCTACAACACCACAAGAAAAGCATAATTTTAAAAACCTTCTTAACAACCATCGTGACAGTCAAGCATTAGAGAGAAAGAAAGCAATTCATCATCGAAGTAAGGCACTCAGAAATCCGGAGCGTTATATGTGTTTGTTGATCGATGGTATGGATAAAAAAAAAACTTGTTTGCCACATTTTTATCGCATCCCTAAGGACATTGGAGATGAAGTCCTTGTGCAAATGCATTTGGTTGGTGCTTTGGTATACAATGGAACTGTAATGTCCAAGGTTTTCTTCACATATCCGAATGTGCATAATGATCCAAACCTTACAGTTACTGTCATTCATTGTGTTTTGCAATCATGGAAGGGTCTTTTGCCACCAACTCTATATTTGCAACTAGATAATACTGCAAGAGAGAATAAAAATTCTACAGTCTTTGGATATTTAAGCATGCTTGTTGAAAAACAGGTATTTCAGAAGGTTAAGGTAAATTTTCTTCTGGTTGGCCACACTCATGATCACATTGATCAAATGTTCAGTACTTTCTCTAAGAAGTTGGCACGTAACAATGCTTTTACTCTTCCAATTTTATCTGAGCTGATTTCAGAAGCATATACTCCAAAACCAGAAGTTCAACACCTCACAGAGATTTATGACTTTAAGCACTTTTGCTCAATGGGCCTTGATAACAGTGCTAAGGTTTTGGCTCCATTGCACAATATTAGTTTCAACCATGTATTCTTGATGAGGAGGATTGATGAAATAACCCTTTTATTTGCAAAGCAGTATTCATCTTCTCTTGGGTGGGAGCCTGAAGAGGGATGCAGATTCTTATTGCAGGTGCCTAATTTGTCTACTGTAACAGTGTATGGTGCAGAACAATCACCATATGAAGATAAAAACAATACAGAAAGATGTGGAAGTGTGGTTGATCAAAGTAAAAGCTGGATGCATGCACTCATTGAAAAGAAGAGACATATTGAGCGTGCAAAAAAATATGCTGGAGATCAAGATGTATCTTGGTGGGAGGACTTTTTCAATCATCAAGAAGAGATTATACAGTATACAATTGCAGGTCACTGGCCAGTTGATGTTCCATTCACATGGGATTTTTGTACACAAAGATCCGTGAATGTGGCCCAAGCATGTAATGCAGATGCACTTCAAAGTTTTATACATCCACCAGAAAGAAATATTTATGAAGGCCCAAGGATGACAAAACAGGCAGAAGCAAGATGGCAAGGAAATTTAATAGAGATAAATGTTGGAACGCTTATTGCAGTACTTGCTGATGGTGATGAGGCTACCAGACCATTTTGGATTGCAAAGGTTTTAGAGATAACTAAAGATATTGATCAGAGAAGAATAGAGGCTTTGATGGTGCATTGGTATTACACTAAAAGTAGTAATGCATTCACAGGTAAATATAACTTAGAAATGGTGTGTGATACTAAACGAACAGGTTCAAAAAGGAAAAAGAATATTCGAAGCTCATCCACTCTTAAAATGGATGATGTAGATATTCTTGTTTATGATTTTTCCTTGACAAAAACTGGTCACTTGAGGAAAGCAACCATCAACATGATAAAACAAAAGATTCCAGATGTATGTGGTACAGGAAATCATAGGAAAACAAGAAGAGTTGTGCATGATCCTGCAGAATTTGGTATGTACGTGGATGAAGATAGAGCTCTTGTGGATATAGAAGAAGAAGAAGAGAGCTCTCAACAGTATGAGACTGAATCAAGTGCATCAGATGATGAGGGTGTAGACAAAGATCGACAAAGTTGTGAGTTGCATTGAAGCTTTCAGACATTTTTAGTGCTTATGTAAATGCCTCAAAGTAGTTTGGTTAATGAAACCATGTTTTGTAGCAATTTTGAATAACAGTCAGATATCCACCCATTAAAGATATGTCTAAAATGTTATTTTTGTGTAAAAACTATTGATTTCTACATTCTTATATATATTTTAGACATGTCAATGTCTTATCATATAGATTTTGGACATGTCAATGTCTTATCATATACATTTTGGGACACGTCAATGCCTAATATAGTGAAATTTTGACTACATTTTGAGCTCATTTTTTTTGAGAAAATGACAAAAAATGTCAAAAATTACTTGTTTTCACCTCATTTTTGTAATATATGTATACTGGTGTAAAGGAATTCCAAAAATGAGGTGAAAACATGTAATTTTTGACGAGAGTGTTCTCTTTTTACGACATAGTTCTCGTTTGTTACGACTCGCTGTTTAACATGAAATGTGAAAACTCATATATGGATAATAATGAGTTGTTCAAGAGAATACAGTGGGCTCTAAAGATTTTAACCAAGTCAAAAGTGACATAAGGACTTAGTCAAGCAGTTTGGATAGGGGCTCTTCTTATTATCCAATATGGGGAATATACTCGAACAGGAGAAAGATTACAAAACGGTCCTCAATGGAAAGACACAAAAGTAAATCTAGAGTGTGAAAAAACGAGGATGCACTTATATAAATTTGGAATTAAGTAAAAATCTAGGTAGATATAGAACTAGAAGAACACTTGATTGGAAACGCCCCTCCATCTCCATTTTAAATTCATCGATTGCTATAAAGTTTGAAGTAGAGCTGAGGGAAGGGCTTTGATAGACATACACTTATTAAAGGTGCAATTCTTCAAAATATTCTCACTTGATGCGATCGCTCCTCACAGGAAGTGGTACTTCATTTGTATGAGCTTTATCCAAGCATCGAAGACTAAATTTAAAGAAATATGCAGGGGGGCTTAACTATAAATATGGATGAAAGTAGAAGATACTTATAAGCTATCAATCATATAATAAACCTCAAGTATAGATATATCTACATAGTACAAAATATTTACTACATACAAGATCATCTACTTCTTACTTGCCTAAGGCATGGATAGTGCGATAGGCAAGAACAATTAAAGTATATCTCAATGCCCAATAATGGAAATCTAAGTACATTGGGAGAAAAATGATCCTTGCATTGGCTTTGTAAGGATTTCTTATTTTTTAGGAATTAGAAAGTTCAATCAAGCAGTCTAAGGGGTCATATGAAACCACTAGTGATGTTCTACAGTAGAAAGAAATTCGATACACTTATCTAAAAATTGCTAAATGGAGCAATTTAACGGCCTTGAGATGCTTCAAATCAATGGTTTATATTTAAATTGATGGGAAGCAAGAGAAAGAAATCGTGACATCAATCGGGACTCGAGACAAGCTCACACACAGATGTGCACACATGCAAGTTTATGGGTCATTGATTAGACCTCAATCCAATGGATCCCCACATTTCTAAGTCAATCAATTGAACCATGAAATATCCAATGGACATTTGTGCTTGGGGATGATTTTGTGTTTTGATGTACATGAAGCCATTAGATCTATGCTAGATCCAATGGAAGAGAGGAGAAGGATTCTTCAAATGAGGAACTTCATTCATAGCCCTTAGATCAAGGAAATATCTAATGGTCCAGATCTCATGTAGCTTCCTTACGAGGCTTATCATCTCAAACATTGGATGCAAAGAAAATTTAGGGGCCCATAAACAAGAAGATCCAAGGGCCTACATCAAAAGGCACCTTGAATTTTGCAAATAAATCTCAACCTTTGGATAATTGAGCCAATCAAAGGCCTCTAGATCATTTTTTAGAGCTTTTAAATGCATTTAAATGGCTGGAAATACCACTTCTAGGTCATCTCTCTTTATTTGACTACACAAAATCAACGTAAGCATATTCTTGGCCTAAGTGATTAAGGAATGAATTATAGCCACTACCCTCTTCTTATTGGTCCATCCCTTATCGCCTTGATGTTTCATCTCAATCAACGCCAAAATATATATTGATCTCAATCCCATTCTTTATTGAACAAGACAATATTGAGTAAGGGTAGGATATCAAAATAATATTTGTCCTGCTTTCAAATTGCTTCAGTAATGTTACTCGAAGGATTGGTCGATAACACCGTACATAAAAAGTTTCAAGACGTGCATTGACCAAGTAAACTATATATTTAATCACGTATTTGCATGTATGTAAATGAACAGTTTATAAAGAACGATCAAGGTAAGTTTTGGTAATTTTCAGGGGATGTTCATATTGAAGAAAGTTGATCCATTTTATATTAGAAAAATAGATCATATTATTAATCATATGTTCCAAAAATCTCTTAAAAGAATTTCCATGCTTCTATGCCCATGAGCTATTGAAGTAAATCTTGAATTATGATCATGAATTTAAGATTTAAACTTCCCATCAAGATAAAATCAATTACATATGTAGAAAGATGAAGAATTTAGCATCATAAGTTCTCATTTTGATTTCTTTTATCTCCAAAGAGAGTTATGAATCTTTTGATACTAAGCTTTTAGTAACTTTTTGCGGCCGTAAAGTGCCTTTTTAATTTGTGGTAATTGTTTCATTTAGCTAGAACTTTAAAATAATGAATATGCCCGTCTAAGTGCCTCTTGATTAATAAGATAAAGATTGACCAAGTTCGATGTGACTTTAATCTAAATTTCATTGTGGATTTAGTTCGTTTTTTTGAATACGTACCATAATCACTCAATATTGCACGTTTCTGGTTTTTCTTTTTTTTTTTTTGTTTTAAAAAGAAGTCCAAATGAATGTTTTGCCTTACCCTCACCTCTCATCCAACTATGGAACCCTTTTGTAGTGACCCATCTATTATCATAAATATGAAAAACAAACCTCTAGTTTTCTTGGATTTTGATATTGTCTACCCCCACCTTTGCAACTTATCCTTGAAATCTTAAAACTATATCCCCATGCTAACATTTATTCTACTAAATGAACAGAAGGAGAAAGAGAAACGTTTCGACGTAGAGCATATGATTTTTGAAAGTGTGAGAGACTGTCTCTGCCATCCATATAGTCTAAAAATAAACATAATTATGATAAAGCCTTATGTGTACCTCAAACTTATCTAAAAATAAACTAGACAGAATCTCAAAGAGAAAGCTTTAAAACTCTTGTCTCAAATGTACTATATATGATAGCTCATTAGACACTTGAGCCTAGCACTTGACTAGTGAACTAGATCAAATTTCAAATTTAGAGACTTTGACGAACCTCTTGTCTCAAACGTAATATATTTGATATCTCATTATAAAAGGTTCTTCTACCATTATCTATGAAAAGGATGAGTTAACTAAACTTCATAAAGAAATGGCCTTGAGGTCCTTGAGCCTATCCCATTGACTAATTATATAGACCGAATCTCAAACAGAAAGCTTTAAAACTCTTGTCTCAAATGTACTATATATGATAGCTCATTAGACACTTGAGCCTAGCACTTGACTAATGAACTAGATCAAATTTTGAATTTAGAGACTTTGACGAACCTCTTGTCTCAAACGTAATATATTTGATATCTCATCATAAAAGGTTCTTCTATCATTATCTATGAAAAGGATGAGTTAACTCAACTTCATAAAGAAATGGCCTTGAGGTCCTTGAGCCTATCCCATTGACTAATTATGTAGACCAATTGTTCAAAAAAGAGACCATGAAAAATCTCCTCTCAAGAGACATCTCATTCGATAAGAAACTTCAATCATATACATATATATATATATATATATATATATATATATATATATATATATATATATATATATATATATATATATATATATATATATATATATATATATATATATATGTATATATATATATATGTATGTATGTATGTATGTATGTATGTAACAAAAGGATCAGACAAATCAACTTCATAAAGAATTGGTGTAGATTATTTGTTAATTTCATATCTTTATTAAAAAACATTGATGTAAATCATTGGTATTCAAGAGTGTTTTGCATCTAACATAGAAAGAGGTTATGGAACTTCCACAATCTCATGGATAGCATCACAAGTCTCAATACATTCTGTAGATTTACCTGTTCTATTTGACCATCAATCCTTGGATGGTCCCATTACTCATGTTGGGTCAAAATATGAGTTTCCCATAAATAAAACAATGAAACGTTCCACCAATCCTTCTCCTAGTGAGTGAGCTTGCTTCTTCTATCCAGCGCAACATAGTTGTCTTCAAGCACGCCGACTTGATTTCTACATACGTTCTTGATAAACTGGCATAACAACGTGTCTAAAAAATAGAATCTCACTTCCATAAGAAAAGGAAACCTAACCATTCTACTTGTTTTACATTTTCTGTTGGATATTTGGCACATGCATGATCACATACATGAACATCTTTATTCAGCATAGGCTATTGTTTCTCGCGTATATTGGTATGTAGTCTTACGCAAAAGAGAGTAAGCATGCAGGAAAGAATTTAACTGCGATCTCCAAAGCAGTGTGGCGATGAGAATCAAAAACCTCTACATCGACCCAAATGAGAGAACACACCCAGGCCTCCTACACTCTAAAGAGCCGTGAGAACGGAATACCAAAATGCTCTTTCTGTAAGTCATATTAAAAACTCACTACTCTAGATGGAATAGTTATCAAGGGATAAGTACTTGCCAAATAGGGGGTAGAGAGATGAATGTTGCTCTTGAACTGCCAGGCTCACCAAGAAATCAGTATCAAGCGACCGTCAAGAGTAGAGGAATGTCATATCAAGAAGTCGATGTAGCCATAGAGCAGTTAAAGGCCTAAGAGAGGACACTCAAGGAGAGAGAATAGAAGGAGGAGGTTCTTGCTCCGACTTAGTGTAAATTTAGCAAGTAAATCCTCCTCGAGTGCATTGAACCAATTCCCCACGGGAATAAAACTTGTTGAATTGCCTACCATGCTATCAGCCCATCTATTCTCATCGCCCAAGGTGCTTCCATGCTATGGCAGATGAGGACAAATCAGGTGGAGAAGTTTGGGCAATGAAGGGATGTTGGTTCCCACTCTCATCCAAAGACAAAGAGGATGAGATGCTTGCATGAGGGGACCTGTGTGTTCCATGCTAGAACGATGTCTAATCTAGTGCTTGCTCCACGATGAGCACTGTTTTAGAAATTTAGAGCACTGAACCCTCAAAATCATCCAATCACCCTAAAGGAGTGCGAGTTCAATCTCTAAAATACATTATGCATGATTGAAAATAAGGATCCTAACTAATGAAAGGCCCATAACATTGTCGACAATCAAGGTTGTTGACTATGAGAGGGCGGCGAAGTGGAAGCATGTGAGGGGGCTTCACATGAGTCACTCCTAGGGGTGGGCTCTAATCTTGATGCTCAATATGTTGATCCAATTCAAAGATTTTCATACAACGTTTTCATACCCCTTTTTCCCCAATTGACTTCTAAAGGTAGACATGTCCTAAAACCACATAATTTCTTATTGATATCCATGAAAAGCTCTTGTTCTTTTTCCTTCTTCAAGGTCTCACAGGATAGTGAGATGGTAAATGGCATCACATCAAATGCAGTTAAGCACATTGGGGATATAATGCTCACTAGGATTAAAAGTTATTTGCAAAATAGGTTGAGGAGGTTGTGGTTGAGGAGTTTCTATGTGAGAGGACTTTTGAGATAACTTTGAGTATCAAAACATATGATCTTGAGTGCTTACCGTATATATGGTATTTTGGAGTGATGTTCGTTCTTTGGACATGTTTGTTTGCATTTGCATCATGTTTTGAAATTTATTAAACAGAATCTGGAATTGAAGTTCACTAAGCATACTTGTTGGAAGATTAGGTGATGGCTCATAAAGCATAGATTGTCTTTGCTTCATATGAGTGACAACTTCAACGACCTTCCTTACTGTAACCACATCATCAGTCATATCTTTTCCTTGGCTCTTCAAGTCTATGCTCAACTCCTATTCTCACATCTGAAATCAAAATTTTGAGAAAATAGATCATGATATGAGGTGTGAGAGTAGTTTTGTCGACATTTGGTAGTTGCGCAAAGCATTACATAGACTCACTATGTAGTTGTGTAATAGTTGTTTGTCGATTGGGTGTGCTAATCGACTTCTTGAACCCTTCTCTACTATGCTAACTAAAATTGTATAGGTAAAATTCCTTATGGATTTGTTTCCTAAGCTCCTCCCACCCTATTTTTTCATGGGTTTTTATTTTTGCAACCAATCCAACTGCCAATCATACTAGATAGGGAATCAATTTTTTGGTTAGGTAAACCATGTAGTTTTGGAAGTCTCTCAAAGGCATCTAAGTACTAAGTCACATCAACCCTAGTAAATTTTCCTTTTTCTTTTCACAAAGTTTCTATTACTTTCTGGCCCTAGCTTTCATGCATCATGCATTTAAAGGAGTCTTCCATTTTGTTCTTAGTTTCAAGTTTTGATTGGTTTTGAATGCTTTTAATTATGTCTTTGACTTCAAGTTTCAATTTTTCTTTTTTAACTGCAGCTAAATCGGTTAGATCATTTTTATCTAATGTTCTAATTTTTGTTTCTCAAAGCGATGCAAATATATTCGGTTAGATCATTTTTATCTAATGTTCTAATTTTTGTTTCTCAAAGCGATGCAAATATATTTTTGTGAATTGTGACGGATGAAAATAAATGTGTCGTTAAAGCAAGTATGTAAAAATACAAATATTTCTAGCCAAATGTGTATCATGTGCACATGATTCTTTGAAAATGAAATTTTTCTTGCTATGCATTCCTGAAGGATACATGAACTTCAAATACGTATACCTGAGTGGCTTGAAGAAGAGGTTCAATTTGTGGTCATATGAGAAAATAGATACATTTTTGGTTCCATCAAAAATCCTAAATACAATGAGATCTAGAGTATGATTTGCATTCCAACATAGCCACTTGCAAAGCAAGAAGTTTTAGCCACTTGCAAATATCCATGGAGGTACTCAACTCAAGTTGACTAGCCCTCAACACCAAGGAGAGCTTACAAGGTTTGAATCAAGCAGCAATTTCCAAGGACAAAGATGCTACCGCGTCAATGTGTACCTATGATAATGCTAAATCATAAGAATGAATATGATAATGTGTACCTATGCCACCTGAGTCGCCAAAGTATCGTGGAATTGCATGTCAGATTCAAAATGTGATAGTGAAGGGTTCGGTTGATGGATCAAGACAAAGATGCTAAATCATAAGAATGAATATGATAATGTGTACCTATGCCACCTGAGTCGCCAAAGTATCGTGGAATTGCATGTCAGATTCAAAATGTGATAGTGAAGGGTTCGGTTGATGGATCAAGTCAACCATTAGTGTTCACCATGCATGCTAGTGCATTAGGCAATCTCAAAAGGTGGACAAAACTCCAAGAATAGATAAGATCAAAGAAAAAACATATGATCAATGAAATTTGAAAAAACAAATTTATTCTTGGTTGGTTTGTACTCAATCAATTTGAATTTTCCAATTAAAATTCTTTGGAGTGACAAGAAGACAGACCGTTGCAATTTCAAGTAAAAGATGGAAGTAGTTTCATTTAAGCAAACGAATCCGATTCCTTCATTCGAAACATTGTGCCAAACCGATTTTTTAAAGATGATCTTATGTTTCTTAGATAACAACCAATGTTTTCGTTTACGATTATGAAGTAAAAATCTTTATTTGCTTTTTGAACTAACTCAAACAATGTTATACATGGTATTAAGAGTGATGTGATGTTCTGGTAAGTCCTAAATCCAGCATTTCATCAAATTTTATCTAGCCAAGGTATCAATAACTCGTGATAACATCCCCGTACTATTCACATCCACTTTTGAAAATATCAACATAATCTTTGACCAATATAAATAACCTTTGGAAGTGATATAATACCCTTGCAACTATTGTATACTGCTCTATTTCTAACAGCGAAACCTAAATTCGACCTTCAATTATCCTCCCAAAAGCAAAAAGGTCATCTAAGCATGTACAAGCTCAGCACTCCAACTTCTAAAGCTCAGCACTCCCATCTTTCCGCCGTACATTCACAAAAGCAACTATGTATAAATAGTCCCGTCATTGCCATTCTTAGAGTTCCTCAGACAAGAAGAATCGTAAAAGATTGAAGATGGCGGCGCAGTTAAACTAATGTCGCATGTTTTTAGGATAAGAAGTCGTCACCCACAAAAAAGATGGGGTAAATTCCCTCAAAAACGAAATGTCCTGCTTGATGAAAAACATCTCTCTCTCTCTCTCTCTCTGCCTCCAAAGAAGCATTCTTGCCCAATCGACGAAGCGTTCGCAGCCGGAGCCAAAGAAGCCTTCACCAGCAGTCACGAAAAAACAGAAACGACAGCTTTCTTCGCATCAAATTCAATTATCGATTCGCGTTCCGTCCTGTTCAGATATCTTTACTCGGCGACATAGAAGACTTCAAGATGAGCTAGAGCAGAATTCCCAATACTATGATAGCAGAGACAACCTCACTAGCATCGCCTTCTCCTTGTTGAGTCTGATCGAAATAGTGTCATAAAATATGTCTCTAGAGAATATGTGTCGAATTAATTTGATGGAAAAGAAGAGAGAGAGTATGAAGAGGTCATCGAAGGAGAAATTACAGATTCTCTGTCGGAAACATTGTCGGGACTGAAGGTAATAGATGATTACTATTGTCACAGCAGAGCCTGGATTCGGAAGTGGTGTGAAGCAAAAAAAAAAACCGAACAATTGACACTTAGAATCAAAAAAAAAAGAAAAGAGAATCAAGTGTTTGTTATACAATAAGAAATCTCATCAGACTTCAGCGCCAGAAAACGCATCAGAATCCTCTTCTTTTTCCTATAATTGCGGCCCCTGAAATGGGTTTCATCCAAAGAAGAAGCTGCGTTCAATTTGCATAATGAACCAATTATTCCCTAGGCACTCTTCCAACGAATACGCTATCCTTTGTTGCCCCGAGCTCGAACGATCAGCATTACAATTTTTAGTTGCCATCTTGAACCTGCAAAAGCGCACATATGGAATATCTCGACCCTTTTACTCCGCCATAGATCTATTCGCCAGAGAGCCTGTAAACTTTGCCTCATACTTTTTTTGCCGCATTCACAGAGAATGCGTTTCAATCATCAAACAGGTCAATAAGGGAGATATGCCACGATCGAGATTACCGCATATCATCTCTTTTCTGTTTCCGACTATCCAAGTAGCACAACCACCACCCCGAGGACCTGTTCTGCACCATGAAGAATCTGCACAGATGTTAGACAATGATAAAGAGGATGATGAAGAGATTTTCGACCTCCTCCGCCACAAAAGAATTAGAATAAGTTCATCTGACAGTGAAGTACATGGTTCAACCGCAAATGATAAAGTAGATAACAATGAAGAGGAAGGGAATGAAGATGAGACTTTCCACGACACCGCAACATCAAATCATCATGATTCATCAGCGCAGTCTTCTTCAGAGAAGACCCAAGAGCATGAGGATACCAACAACTCTACAGATAATTCTACTAAAGAACAATCTCAGCAACAATCTGAACAGGAAAAGCAACAGGATGAACAACCTATAATTAAAGAAATTTTCAAAGAACTGCTTAGATCAGTGAAGTCTACAACTACCACCCCTGATGACACTACGCAACCAACCACCGAAAAGGTAATCGACACAACTATTATTCTTCTTACTCACCCACTCGAACCTCCAATTCAGCCCACCATCCCTATTCCACCCATTGTAACAGAGGAACCTACCGCTTCATCATCCTCCTCACCAAACTATTCTCCACCAAATTCCCGTCAGCTCCTCACAGCCTCTTCATCTCAGCCTCGTTCTCATCCTTCACTTCCTTCACTCCCTGTATTTTCTGAGCTAGCATCCATGGGACAAATGCTGATCCAGTTATCGCAACAACTACCTATACAAATGAAGGAAGTGATTGATAACATCCGGGATGAATTACAACATAAGGTTGATGTTCTGGAAGCTGATATTAGTCCACTCTAGGAAGAACTCGTCGAAGTCAAAGCAGAAAATCATAATTTAAGTGAAGAGATTAAGGAGCTACAGGCCCGTCTTGCTGACCAAGAGACAATTATAAATCAAAGAGATGCTATCTTGGCCAAAGTCACAACAAAGGAAGACTTATTGTGCGCTGTAGAGGTTGAAAATAGGCATTTGAAACAATTAGCCCAAGACAAGGAGGATGCACGTATAGCTTTAGGCAATCTGTTAGAAGAAACTAGACAATAGCTAAATGAAGTAGTACAGAAAGGACAAGAGATGGCAGATTTGCTTAAGAAGACTAATGAAGAACTCCAGAGAAACAAGTCTGATTTATTTGAAGTAAATAGTATTCTTAAACGCAATTTGATCGGGGAAGCGTAGTTACAGAAAGACATCGCAAGTACCCGCCGAGAGCGCGACGCCTATTACAGGACAATCCAATTTCAGAATCAGGAGATAGAAAGAAGGGAGTATCAACTGGATGTATAGAAAGAAAGACTCTCCAAAATTGAAAAGCAGATTGCAGATATGAAGGTAACTCAAGATGCAGCTCTGTCAAACGAGTTCTATTTACAAGAAGCTTTTCTGCAAACACAAGCAGAAGTTTTGATGTCCCAGGACATTTCTTTAAGTTCAATACGCAGAGATGCTCAGCTAGTAGAACCAGACATTTTGAAGCAGATGATAGAATCATTAAAGAAGAAAATTGCCTGGACTTTTAGATTAGCAAGATCAATGTATTTAGAAGGTATAGTTGATGACTCATAGGATTTTTTGTATACCTGCGGGTTCGAGTCCACCGTGCATGCCAGTGTTAGTCGGCCGCCAGATTGGCAATTGTAAAGACTAAATCTTTTCATATTTAGCACGAATGAAAGGTTGTTACAAAGATTTTTGTAATCTTAATAAATCAATGAAAAAGAGACGCTTCAGTGACGATCAGTGGGACCACCAGACTATCTATCTGGGTGATTGATCTGTAATGTTGTTGTGGTGTGCGTTGAGTAATTCTGAGTATTCTGTTCTCGTCGCTGTCTTGTTTGTTTATCGATACCTGTTCAGTTTGTGATTTACATAGACAACCAGAAGATCGCCACAAGGTCTGTCTGAGCGAATCGTTCTGTGTAGTTTCCGTTGTGATTGTTCTAATAATGCTGCGTATTGTTGTGTCTCTCTGTTTTGTTGATGTTCTTTAAGTTGTTTGATGAAGCCCATGCTCCGGTAATGATAGTTCAGTACTCTATGGTTGAGAATTCTGAATCATCCTGTGTCTTCTGTTCTGGTGGATTATCCGCAGCTGCATGGTACAGATTGAGTTATTGTTATTGACTCTGTTGTCCGGTAGTTTGTGTTGGATCAGTTCTTTAAGCTAGACCAAAGTAGTCTTGTATTACGGTACTGAATATTGCATGCGCTGTACGCTGAGAGAGCATTAACTGGAGTGTGTTCGGTAAGCCTTGGAAGAGTTCGATTATAGATAGTAAGATTGTGAAGCGTAAACGATTCTTGATAGAGTTCTTGAACATTAGTATATTGTTGTGTATGAAGTGGTTATTTTGGGAAAATCAAGCATAGGGCCTCTGTTTAACAGACCCCTTCCACTTCCAAGAACCCGAATAGGTGTTTAAACGCGCTTCTGACTGCAAGGGACGTTGAACAAGTTCATAGATTCTTAGGTGCTTGCATCTTTTATGTGATTTGGATACCACATTTTGCGCATGTAACCGATTGTCTCTATGACTTGTTAAGAAAGAGAAGGAAATTTTTATGGACTAAAAAATATTCTCATGCGATGCGTAAGTTAAATAAGTTGTTGCAAGAAGCTCCAATTCTTAGGCTTGTAGATTATTTGGGAAAATAAGCCAATCATATTGATTGTTGATACTAGCCCTTTTGGTATAGGCTGGGTCATAAGTCAGAACATAGTAACAGAAATAGATATGCGACTAGATTTGGGGCAAACATTTTACATGTATCCTCAAATTAAAAGGGAACTATGGAGTATGGCAACAACTTTAAAGACTAATAAAGAGTACTTTATAGGTGCCAATGTTAAAGTTGAAACTGAGTACTTACCTCTCGTAGGACCCATAGCAAATTGTTCATCCCCAGATATAGCTATGCTTAGGTGGATTTCATATATAAAGTATATTAATTTGGAGTTAGTTCATATTTCATGAAAATCAAATGCAGTAGTTGGTATGCTATCTAGAGCTAGATATAGAGTGGGGAGGGTGGGGGACAGGAAAAAACAGGGTGATAAAGTAAGAAAACGCCAGCTAGAAAGTGCACAAAATGTTTATATACAACTTGGCCAGATTTTACATTCCAAGTAGTCTAGATATGTTTCTATCATGCTCTTTTATGGTAGGCCTTAAGCCTAGATAGATTGACCAATGGTAGTACTGCTCCATCTAGAGTACACACACACACACACACACACATATATATATATATATGTGTGTGTGTGTGTGTGTGTGTGTCTACACACACATACATATACATAGACAAAGAGACAGAGAGATTAAAATCAATATCATCCAACTTGATCCACCATTTCTTTCCATGATCCAAAATACCCTTCCACATTATGAACCTCTTCTATCATGTCACCCAAAAATCGTGCTTCAATGCTAGAAATGGGAAACAAAACATAGACCTTTTTGTTATCTTCATAGCCCATCTAATACTTTTTGAAAGGTCAAACAATTTCAAAGAAGCTTGCATAGGTCTTAGGTTGACAGATATAGATTAATAATCTCATGCCTTGATTAGTAATGTGTGCATCTCAAGGAAAATGATATGTGATCCAATAGAAAAGTTGATATTATTCAATGAATATTTTGAACAACCATACTAAAACAAATTGCAATCACCAAAAACAAACATTACAATGATATGTGGCACTTACTCAGGATTATCATCTTCAATGAATTACATGATTTACCTCCATAGACATTTTGACTTTGAACATCTAATGCATCGATAGTGTCATAAAGACTCAGCCCTTAAACTATTTCCATTTTATTATGAATAGATTTGCAATCTTCCATACCAAAATGTTGTAATAATGTTTCAACATATTTTGTTTCACACAAAGTTATTCCTCCATGATCTTGCATAATATCAAACCTCAAATAATGATGAACATGCCCCAAATAACAATATCAAAAGAGGCACGATCAAATTGCAGAGAATGTTGGGTTGAAATACATATACTTGTTCATGTAAATAACCATTCATAAAAAAAAATTGATGTTAAAATAATGTACATTCCAACCATGATGCATTCCAAGTAGACATATTCTAGGAACAGGGGTCAATCACATGTGGGAGAAAAACTCACACCAAAATCCATGCCCTTCTCTTGAGTATAACATTTCACAACAATCCTAGACTTATTTTTCTCAATTGTGCCATCATGTTTACGTTTACGCTTTTATGCCCCATCGAATTTTATGAAGTTTTGGTGTCATTAAATAAAATAGACTCATTCTAAATGCAAGCACTAAAGATAAATATTTCGTAACAATTTAATGCAAAGGAAACACTATAAGAGACTTAATGAGTATGATATGACAAAGCTGCATGTGATTTACTATCTCCCAAAATCCACATCAGTAATGGAATCATTTTATCATCATTTGAAATCTATTAACATCACGAAATTTCCTTACTTGGACCAATACGTAACTATCTCCCTATGAAAAGACCAAGAAAAGTGCCCTACACATTCTTTGAGTTAATAGATGTCTCCTTGGTACATGAGAATAAGGGTTGAATGCCATCTTCTAAACAAAAAACATCACAAAAACCTAAATGCATTTAGTTTTTGGATGATAAAGACCATAGAATTTTGTTTTCAAAACTATACCCAACAAAAATACATTTCACACAATTCAAGCAATCATGGACATGGCCAAGGCACCTCATCACAAAGAAACATGAATCACGATGGAGAAGGGTGTTACGTATGTGGCAAGCTTGGTCACTATGCTAGAGATTCCTACCAAGGAGGAAACCAAAGGACCAATAATGAAAGTGCTTCATACAAACGCCAAGGTAGTTATGTTTCTACAAGTTCAAAAAATGATAGTCTCTTGATGATGTAGATGAATGGGAATTCAAGCAAAGTAAATAGCACTTGGTATATCGATAGTGAATGTAGAAACCATATGAATTGCAATGCTTCTTGGTTTTCTAATCTACATGCTCCCAAAGGTAAAGGATATGCAGAAATAGGTGATGATACCACCCATGAGATCTCCCATGTTGAAGATGTAGCTTTAAATGACAAGGAGGAAGGAATATGCCTCAAGCATGTTTTTCATGTACCTATCATCACAAAGAACTTCGTGTTCATAGGGCAAACAGTTGAAAGAGGCTATCAAGTAAGGACAAGAAAATGTGGATGCTTTGTGGAGCAGCCTAAGCAAAGGTACTTGGTCATAACAAGAGGAAGGAAGCAAGGAAGACTCTTCACTTTGGAGGTAAATTCTCATTCCACTCAATATGTCTACTTCACATATAGAAACAAGAAGATTTTAGAGCTAGACTTTTGGCACAAGAGGATATGTCAGATAAACATACATAGAATGAAGGAAATGCAATTCATGAGGTTGGTTGACGGGCGTACCAACTTTTAATGACAATGTATGAAGCATTTATGTGAATCTTGTCAAGTAGGAAAACAAGCCGGACTTGCATTAAAGAAGAGTGACTACATATAAGACAACATCCATTGGAGTTGATACATACAAACATGTGGGGGACAACCAAAGAGCAATCCATTAGAGGTAACAAATACTTTTCCACTTTTATTGATGATTTCAAAAGGATGGTTTGGGTTTATTTCAAAAGGAAAAACAATCATATGTGCTTACATATTTCAAAGCATTCAACGCAATGTTAGAGAAGGAAACAAGTACATATATCAAGAAGATAAGGTCCGATGAAGTGAGGGAATATTTGTCCAATCATGTTTTTGAATTCTTATAGGATCAAGGGATAAAGAGGCTTTTGACCTTCGGATTCTGCAGATGCATGTACATAGAGGATAGTACAGAAACAAAATCACACAAAATTACTCAGAGAATAGAAAGAGACAAGAGACTTGACACTAGATTGGGTACAATCTTTCCCCCACATACTCTAATGGCCAGGTCTATCAGAGCATGTGTATTTATTGGTATTTCTTATTATTGTGAAGAGAGATGGTGGATGCAATCCAAAGATGAGTAGGTGCCGCTACAACCAGCTTCACACCAGCCAACTGAGACTTCAGAGTTGATTAGTAGACCCTTTGAGCTTCCTAAATCCACCAAAATATCAGCCAAGTACTTTGGAACATGTATCCCAAAAGTTTAAGTCAAGACCGACAAGTTGCGAAATGACTAGCTCCCAAAACTTGCTATTTTTGGACATACACCTGCTGGAAAAAATGAACAGTGCTCTCAACCTGGAAGGAATTAGAAAAATTCCTTTTGGGCATAGCAAATACACTTAGCAAGCTTCCTATTCCAAGTTAAAACACTTCAAATGATGGACTGAGCACTGAGAACAAGTTTCATCAAGTTCTGGAACATTCCCACAATTCTCGGGGCTCTGCAGAGATAGACCAGTAAGCAGTAAAATGCAGATATCTCCAAAAGTATAAATCCAATGACCTTGAAAATTTAGAGGTACAAACTAGACAGTGAGGGCTATCCAACGCACTTTAAAACACTGAAAAATGTTCAGTAAAACTCGAGATATGACCTTCTGAAGTTACTGCTCTGAGTGAGTATAGCAGAGAACAAAACAGAGAGGTAGATGATAATAAATGTATAGATTCACATATGATTACAACCACATTGGCAATGAATCTTTGCACAATGGGAGTAGAATGATAGAGCTATGGAGTAAGCTCTTCAATCTCTACAAAATGACATGAAGTGGTCACGTACAAGGCTTGCTAATCGCCTCTTCCTTCTTGCTCCTTTTATAGCTATTCTTGGAGGGAGTTTTGAATTCGAATTCGAATGGCTCCACCTAAAAGTGATCCCCAAAGTTAGGAGAGATTCCCTCAGCTCAAAAATTCGTGATTTTGGTAGTTGGAGCCACGAATTTGCTTTTACATCATGGATGAGGTAAGCCATCCTTTTACTTTTTTCTTTTTCCATTTACAAGAGATAAAATGTACTCTTTTACAAGAGGTGTTCACATGACTACTCATGTGACTTACAAATGAGGATAATATCAAGCATATCAAGCATGTAGGCTTGGGAAAAATGCACCAACAGCTCCCCCTCAAGCCTAACATGCTTGGCCTCCAAATAAGTCTTCAATTGTCCTTGATTTCTTGCAAACCAATCATCAACTTGAATCTACTTAATTTCGTACCATCAAGAGCTTTCGTCAACATGTCTGCACATTGCATATCTGTAGAGACGTAGGATAGTTGAATATCCTTGCTCATTAGCTTCTCCCTTACATAATGGTAGTGGACTTCAATATGCTTGGTTCTAGCATGGTATACCGGATTAGCTGCTAGATGTAGTGAGCTTGTGTTGTCACCAAAAATGTGAGGTGTTGAAGAATGAAGTCCAAGATCTGTGTACAAAGATTTTAACCACATGATTTCTTGAGTTGCATTAGCCAAACCTCTATATTCAGCTTCAGTAGAAGATAATGCCACGGTTGGTTGCTTCTTCGATGACCAAGAAATGATTTTTGAACCTGCAAATGATATATACCCTGATGTGCTTCTTCTATCATCTTTAGATCCGGCCCAATCTGCATCTGAGTAGACCTTTAGCTCAATATCTGAAGTATATGAATAAAACAAACCTTCATTCATGGTCCCCTTTAGGTACTTGAGGACTCGCTTGGCCGCTTCCATATGTGGTCTTCTCGGCTTATGCATAAACTGACTCAATATGCTAACACTATAGCATATATCCACCCTTGTGAGTGTTGCATAGTTCAAACTTCCAACCAAGCTTTGATAGCTTGTGATGTCTTCAATTGGCTCTCCTTCATAAGCACTAAGCTTATGATTTTGCTCCATAGGTGTACCTGCACACTTTGTATTTTCCATCTTGAACTTGACGAGCATGTCATGGACATACTTCCTTTGTGTGATGTATATACCTGAATCTGTGTAGATCAACTCCAATCCAAGAAAATAAGTGAGTGGTCCGAGGTCACTTATTTTGAACTCCTCCTTCATTTGACTCTTTACCTGTTTGATTCCTTCAAGATCATTGCCTGTGATAATAATATCATCAACATACACACATAAATAGATCACTTCAGATCCATTCCTCTTTATGAACAAAGAGGTATCCGCCTTGCTAGCTTTGAATCCTTGGTCCTGCAAATAAGTAACCAATCTGAAATTCCAAGCTCTTTGGAGCTTGCTTCAATCCATACAAAGCTTTCTTTAGTTTGCATACATAGTTAGGATGATGTGCATCCTCATATCCAGGAGGTTGTGCCATATACACTTCCTCAGAAATCCATCCATTCAAGAAAGCATTCTTTACATCAAGTTGATAAAGATTCCAATTTCTAGATGCAGCAAGACTTATGAGAACCCTAATTGTAGACATTTTTGCAACAGGAGAGAAAGTCTCCTCATAATCAATACCATGGGTTTGAGCAAACCCTTTAGCAACTAACCTTGCTTTGTGTCTATTTATACTTCCATCTGGATTCCTCTTGATTTTGTATATCCATCGAGATCCGATTATCTTCATAGATGGCTTGTTAGGTACAAGCTCCCAAGTGTCATTCTCCTTCAAGGCTTCCATTTCTTCATCCATTGCATCTCTCCAAGCTTTCTTGCTTTGTGCTTCTTCAAATGTGGTAGGTTCTTCATTGGTTGAATCCTTTGCAATGTAGATTGAGTGCTTGGTGACCAAAGAAGTATCATAACCAAACCTCTCTGGTTTCTTCTTCTCCCTCGAAGACCTTCTAAGTGGTTGATGTGAGCTCTCGGGTCCATATGTAGCATCCTGCATCTTTGCTTTACCTTTGTTCTTCCATAGCTTTAGTCTTTCCAAGTCTTCTAGGTCAATCTCCGAATCACTTTCTTCAATCTGCTTTGGCTCCTTTGGTTGAAGTGATGGAAAATCTTCATCCAAGTCATATGGCAGCTTCACTTTCCTGTCATCATCAAACCATGATTTGTTTTCATCAAAAATTACATCTCTACTCACAGAAAATCCTTTATTGGTTGGATTGTACAATCTATATCCTTTTTGGTTTTGATCATAACCAATGAATACACACTTCTCTGCCTTGGGATCCAATTTCCCTCTTACTTGAGAAGGAATGTGAGCATAGGCTAAGCATCCAAAGATTTTACAATGCTCTAGACTAGGTCTTCTTCCATTCCACACTTCATATGGAGTGGTTCCATCTAGTGACTTAGATGGAAGTCTATTTATGAGATATGTGGCTGTCGACACAGCCTCTGCCCATAGGTAGTTCGGCAATCCCTTTTCGTTGAGCATGGACCTTGCAGCTTCGACGATAGCTCTATTCCTCCTCTCTGCTACACCATTGAGTTCAGGTGTATACCTTGTAGTGACTTCCCTTTTAATGCCTCTTTCATGCAAGAAGGCATCAAATTCAGAAGAGAAGTATTCTCCTCCACCATCTGATCTGAGTCTTTTCAAAGTCCTACCTGTTTGATTTTCAACAAGAGCAATATACTTCTTAAAGCAATTAAACACTTCATCCTTGTGCTTCATGAAAAACAGAATGGTCCACCTGCTACAATCATCTATGAAAGACACATAATATCTTGAGCCTGATATAGATGGCTCCTTACTTGGACCCCACACATCCGTGTGCACTAGATCCAAAGGATTTTGATACATATATCCTTTCTTATTGAAAGGTTGTCTATGAGCCTTGCCGAGTTGACAAGCTTCACACTTATGAATCATGTGTTGCCTTGTGATATTAGGCAAACCAAGTACACTTTGGTCCCTGCAAATCTGTTTGAGTGTCCTCTCACCAATGTGAGCAAGCCTTTTGTGCCATATCTCCAACTCTGTTAGAGTTTGAGATCCATAGCTAAACAAATCTATGTTCTTTGTATCTTCCACTTCAAAAGTGAAAAGCCTTCCTGTCTTTTCTCCTTTGGCAATCCTTCGAAAGCCTTGCCTTGGGTCTTCAACATATGCTCCAAATCGATTGAATCTAACCTGCAATCCTTTTTCAACAATTTGTCCAACACTTATTAAATTTTTGGTAATTGTAGGGACATACAAGACTTTGCTTAAGAGGTTCATATTCCCATCTGATGTCTTCACATTACCTATCTTCTCCACTGAGTGCTTTGTGTCATCTCCTGTCTGCACTTCATGCTTGTTATGAGGATCTTCCAAATCAGAAAGTAAAGCCACATTTCCTGCTACATGGTTCGAGCATCCCGAATCAATGTAAAATATGTGATCATCATCCTTACCCTTCTTCGTTGATAGATTCATAATCAATAATGAATCTTCTTGACTTTGGTCCTCTGCATAGTTATTGTAATCTCTTCTTCCTCTATGGCCACTTTGATAGTTGTTGTTGTTGTTGTAATTGTTGTTGTAGTAGTTGTTGTTGTAGCCTCCATTGTACCTGCCTCTATTTGATCCATAGCCACCTCTATTGAATCCTCTTCCTCTTGAGTTCCTCGGGTTCCTGAAACATTCTTCAGTAGTATGGTTAGATAAGCCACATATGTTGCAAGGTTGAGATGATTGGAATCTCCCCCTGCCTTGCTTTCCACTTCTGCCTCTTCCTCTAGCTCTTCCTCTACCTGCAAAGTTTGCTTGGAAAGAGCTACCTTCATCTTCATTCTTCCTATTCTTTGACTTGTCCTTGACCTTAGCTTTATCAGAATATAAGGCAGAAGTTTGATTACCTCTTGAGGACTCACCACCTTTGCTAATCTTTGCTTCATGAGTGAAGAGTTGGCCCATGAGTGTGTTGAGGTCGGGTACATGCATATCCATGTATAAATCCATGGCTGTTGTGAATGACTCCCACTTGTCGTCTGCTTTGATTCCATTCATGATTTGTCTTATGATTTGCTCCTCTTCAATTACCTCTCCAATGCTTCCAAGTTGGTCGGAAATCTCCTTCATCTTTGTGACATAATCAGTCACATTTTGCTTCGGGCTTTTCTTCATTGTTGTGAACTCCATCCACAATTGGTTCTTCCTTGCTCGAGTGTTGGAAGAGAAGAAAGAAGCAAGTGCATTCCAGGTTTCTCTTGATGTCTTGCATCCCTTGACATGAGGTAAAAGAAAATCAGAGATTGAGTTTAGAATATAGGACCTTGCAAGTGCATCCTTCGAACACCAATTCGAAAGTCCTTCCACTTCTTCATGTGATGGTTGCCCTTTGTTCCTCATGGTTGGCATTGCTTCATCTCCGGATATGAATCCATATAGATTCCTTCCTTGAAGGTAAGCCTCCATCCTTAGAGACCATGCCGGGTAGTTGTTTCGATCCAATTTGTCAATTGTTGATGGAAATCCATCTCCCATGTTGCTTGACTATGCTCTGATACCACTGTGAAGAGAGATGGTGGATGCAATCCAAAGATGAGTAGGTGCCGCTACAACCAGCTTCACACCAGCCAACTGAGACTTCAGAGTTGATTAGTAGACCCTTTGAGCTTCCTAAATCCACCAAAATATCAGCCAAGTACTTTGGAACATGTATCCCAAAAGTTTAAGTCAAGACCGACAAGTTGCGAAATGACTAGCTCCCAAAACTTGCTATTTTTGGACATACACTTGCTGGAAAAAATGAACAGTGCTCTCAACCTGGAAGGAATTAGAAAAATTCCTTTTGGGCATAGCAAATAGACTTAGCAAGCTTCCTATTCCAAGTTAAAACACTTCAAATGATGGATTGAGCACTGAGAACAAGTTTCATCAAGTTCTGGAACATTCCCACAATTCTCGGGGCTCTGCAGAGATAGACCAGTAAGCAGTAAAATGCAGATATCTCCAAAAGTATAAATCCAATGACCTTGAAAATTTATAGGTAGAAACTAGACAGTGAGAGCTATCCAACGCACTTTAAAACACTGAAAAATGTTCAGTAAAACTCGAGATATGACCTTATGAAGTTACTGCTCTGAGTGAGTATAGCAGAGAACAAAACAGAGAGGTAGATGATAATAAATGTATAGATTCACATATGATTACAACCACATTGGCAATGAATCTTTGCACAATGGGAGTAGAATGATAGAGCTATGGAGTAAGCTCTTCAATCTCTACAAAATGACATGAAGTGGTCACGTACAAGGCTTGCTAATCGCCTCTTCCTTCTTGCTCCTTTTATAGCTATTCTTGGAGGGAGTTTTGAATTCGAATTCGAATGGCTCCACCTAAAAGTGATCCCCAAAGTTAGGAGAGATTCCCTCAGCTCAAAAATTCGTGATTTTGGTAGTTGGAGCCACGAATTTGCTTTTACATCATGGATGAGGTAAGCCATCCTTTTACTTTTTTCTTTTTCCATTTACAAGAGATAAAATGTACTCTTTTACAAGAGGTGTTCACATGACTACTCATGTGACTTACAAATGAGGATAATATCAAGCATATCAAGCATGTAGGCTTGGGAAAAATGCACCAACAATTATTTCATACGTGAGGGTAGTGCTTCCAAAAGCATGCTTTTTATAAAAAAATGCTTTATTTACAAAAGCATGATTTTCTATTCTTACAGAACATCGCTTTCTAAAGCGATCTATTATTTTTACAAAAATAGCTAAAATTACTATCTTCTAAATATTCTTCTAAATAACTTCAAAAAATATCTAAATAAGTCGATGCATGTTCACACCCTCATGAATCTTCACATGCTAAATCAAAACACAAAACACGTTAAAAGCCTCAAGACATTATGATCCATTTAACATTCCATTCTTCCATAAAGTATAACATGCCTCCTGGTTGATGAGCAACTGACCTCAATTGATAAGAATAAAATAGACATGGATGTCTAGTCACATGTCCCGTCATTCAACAATCATAATCACGTTCCATGTAAAAACACATGCATGGAACTAGAAAATTGGAGTTTAATGTGATTGAGAATGATAAGCAAAAATGAAACGGTCATAATGTGGAGTTAGTGATGTCTTATGAATCCATTGAGATTCTTTGAGTGATTGTTATATTTAACTAAATATCTATGATATTGGTTACCTCTGTGTGTAGTCCTAACATCATAATCAAGTATTGTCTCTAGAATTACACTTTTAGCATCCTCTTCTAACAAAGGAGGATCATCTAAAATGGGAGTGAATGGTAGAGTTCCTTTAAACAATTTCAATAAGCTCATAAGAAAAGAATTATGTATATTCCAATGAGAAGATATGTCTAATCTAAAAGCATTCTAATTAATTTTTTGAATACTATGAAAAGGTCCGTAATAACATGGGGCAAGTTTAACCTTAGGATGGTGTGAAATATTTTTTAAATGTCTTTTAATTATTCGTAACCATATGAATTCATTTTCATTAAACTGTTTAGCTATTGGTTTCTTATGTACATTACACATGTAACATTCTTGACTCTTTTTAATATGCTCATGAACCTCATGAAGTGTAGAAATATGATCTTGTGCAAAAGAATCAACCATAGGTATATCAGTTTGAGTGATAGTCATGGGAGTGGGAATCTTCTTACAATAAGAAATTGCATGTAGTGCACATCTAGTAGTGTTATGCATTGTGTTATTATATGCAAACTGTAGTAAAGGAAGTTTCTCATCCGAATCACTTGGATCATCTAAAGAATAAAAACATAATAGATTTAAAATAGTACTATTCATAGCTTCACTTTGCCCATTACTTTTAGGATGAAATGCATAGCTAAATTCTATTTTAGGACCTAAATGTTGAAATAATGCAACCCAAAAGTGATTACAAAAATTGTTGGTGCAGACCAATCACCAATTGAAGGCTTGGAAGATTAAAGGATGAAGGAAGAATCAATTCTTAAAGATTGGAAGAAGATTACATTCAGAAGATAAGAGAAGTGTACACATATGTACATTAATATAGTCATAGATGACTTAGATCTTTTGTTTAGTAAGAATCATGTACAAATTTATCTATAAATACTTTGAGAAAAGTCGGGGCAAGTATGAGAGTATATGTGACAATAGTTAGAAGTCAAGAATGTGGAAGTTAGATGCCATGAGAGAGAGAAAAAGTTAGTTGAGTTTCCTCTCATCACTCAACTGTAAATTTTTCTGAGTAATCAAAAATATTGCGCCCGATGTTTCTGCGTCTTCTCCTTCTAATGTAGATCAATTGTGAAATGCTTTTGTACAAGTCTAAGTCTAGAGTTGCTTGACCTCTGTACAAAGTTTTAGCTTCCAATTGTAATCAGGCTTAGAGAATTAAGTGTAGGAACATTCATATGTGAAGTGTATTCACAGGTTCCTAAAACAGGCGCAGATTTCGAACTTAATGTTTTGATCATTTCTCCCAGCACAGTTTAAAGTTTTGCATCAGTGAGGGTTTAATCTTTAAGTTGAAAGATAAGCTACTCATGGCGAGAAGCATTTGTTTAAACGGGTTCTATTCAAGGAGAACCAAGTCTTAAAAGTTGCAGGTGTAAAATCGATTGTTTTGAATGACAGTTTCTGGCATAGGTAACTTGTGAAGTTGATTTCTCAAGTTATACTAAAGCTTTTGAAGTAATTCAACTTGGAGGAGGTGTGGAATCTCTAAGAGATACTTCATACAAAGTTTCATCAAAAACTTTACATGGTTGATAGGTCAATGTGGAGAAATAGTGCAGTAGACTTTTCTGTGGTTCATCTTCTTCACAGATTTGTTAATCCTTTGATAGTTAGTAATTGATCCTCTAAATTAGTGGAAGTTTTGACTTACTCTTGGTATAGAGGTATTCTAATCACAAGAGTAAGTTGTTCTTTTGGAGATTAACACTCTCCATCAGTGGTATCAGAGCAGGAGACATCAAATTAAGGAAAGGAGGATTCCGACTGCTGCAGATTCAAGAAATTCAATACTTGAAGGACTAAGAGGTGAAAGCTTGGAGTCAAAGCTTGAGGAGAAGACTATTTGACATCAAGAAAGGCAAAAGGAGTCTAATTCGAAGTAAAGGTACATACATTGTTTGTAAAGCTTGAAGATTTCAATACACAGGTGGACACAAGATGGGAGAAAGCTTGCAGATTGATAAGCTAGATAGGGAGAACTATCCAGCATGGTCCATGAGGATGGAAGCACACCTCATGAGCAAAGATCTTATATCATTTATTACAGGAGATGAAGAAAAACCTGAGTTTGCAGATCCAAGTATTCCTACTAGGGAAGAGCTTGCAATGTTGAAGACTTGGATGAGAAAGGATGCTCAAGCAAGGAGTATCATCTACATGGCTGTAAATGATTATCTTCTACCTCACATTAGAGGTTTGGAAAGTGCTACAGATGTTTGGAATGCTTTGGAAGAGCATTTCCAAAATACAACTAAGTCAAGGAAGTCCTCACTATGGGCTGAGTTCACAACCTTCAAGAAGAAGAGTTCACAATCAATTTCAGATTATGTGGCAAGGATGAAAGATATTGCAGATAGCTTGGGAGCAGTGGATGAAGACATTGAAGAGGAAAAGTTGGTAAGACAAATACTTACAGGTTTGAGAGGAGATGAGAAGTGGAAGCCTTTTATATTGTCCATAGAATTGTCACTTGATCACTTTACTCCTGACCTTAATCAATTGCTAGGACACATGCTAACCTTTGAGCAGGATCTTAAAGGAGACAATGACAGAAGTACAAGTCAAGCTATGTACTCCAAGGACAAGAAAAAGAATGGCAAGGGAAAGCAATCAAATGATGATGAAGGGAATTCAAATCAAGCTAACTTCACAAAAGGGAAGACAAATTTCAGAGGTAAAGGAAGAGGAGGTAAGAACAAAGATAATGCTAAAGCTTGTTGGATTTGTGGCAGAACAAATCATTTGGCAAATGATTGTTGGTATAACAATCAAAGTGGTGGAAGCAATAATCAGAATTATAATCAAAGAGGTAGAGGAGGCAGAAACCAAAGAGGCAATTTCAGAGGAAGAGGAGGTAGGATATCATATGGTAGAGGAGGTGGAAGAAACTTCCAATCTCAGTCCTACAACAATAATTATTACAATTATGCATCAGATCAGAAGGATGACATGACTCTTATATTGAATGCAACTCATGAATCAATGGGAGAAGATCAAAGAGTGTTTTATATTGACTCAGGGTGCAGCAACCATCTGAGTGGGAATCTATCTTTGATGACTGATATGGAAGCAAGGGTGAATGGACATACAGTTCAGACAGGTGACAATACTAAACATAAAGTGGAGAGCATTGGATCAGTAAAGACAAAGAGTGGAAGTACACTTCTGAGCAAGGTACTTTATGTTCCTACTATTCCTAAAAATTTGATAAGTGTAGGGCAAATTGTGGAGAAAGGATATGAGGTAAGATTCACAAATGATGGTGTTTATGTACAAGATCCAAATCAGGGATATAGAAACATAATTGCAGGTAAAAAGGAAGGAAGATTGTTCACTCTCAAAATCCAAGGTAATGTGGGACATGCATTATTTACCTATGGAAGTCAAAAGGTATCTGAATTAGACCTATGGCATAAAAGGCTAGGTCATTTCAATGAGAGAGCTATAAAGGAGATGTCAAAGAATCAGGTGGTGCTTGGATTGCCAAACATTGAAGGGCAACATATGGTGTACAAGTGTGAAGCTTGTCAATTAGGTAAAGCACATAAGAGTTCTTATAACAAATCAGGGTACAAGCATTCAAATATGCTTGAATTGGTTCATACAGATGTATGGGGTCCCTCAAGGGACTATAGCATAAATGGATCCAGATATTATGTGTTGTTTGTTGATGATGCAACCAGGTGGATTACTTTGTATGTAATCAAGGATAAATCAGAAGTTTTCAAGACATTCAAACATTTTCATGCTTATGCAGAAAGGATCACAGGGCAAAAGCTCAAGAGGTTAAGATCAGATGGAGGGGGAGAGTATTTCTCTAAAGAGTTTGATGATTATTTGTGGAATGCAGGTATAAAAAGAGAAGTAACTTGCAGGTACTCCCCTCAACAGAATGGAGTAGCAGAAAGGAGGAATAGGACTCTTGTAGAGTTTGCAAGAGCCATGATGAAGGAAAAGAATTGTCCAAATTACTTATGGGCAGAAGCCATTAACACTGCAACATACCTTGTGAATAGGTTGCCTTGCAAAGCTTTTGATGGAGGAACCCCTTATGAAGCATGGTGGGGTAAGAAGCCTACTCTTGATCATTGTAAAGTATTTGGATGTATTGCATATGCTTATGTTCCTTCACAATTAAGACATAAGCTAGAACCAAAAGCAGAGAAGTATGTGTTTATTGGATATGATGATAGACAGATGGGTTACAGGTTGTGGAGTCCATCCACAAAGCAATTTCTTGTTACTAAAGATGTGACATTTGATGAGCAAAATATATGGTATACAGGATCACCAAATGAGTTTGCAGGTGTTGAAGAGATACAAAGGAAAGGAAAGGCAAAGGTAAAAGTATGTGAAGAAATTGTTGATGAAGTTGACTCTAGAAGTAGAGTGCAGGATCATGTAGAAGAAGGGCCAAGATTTGATCCAGAGTCAAATGAGGCTGAAACTTCAAGAAGTGCAGAAATCAGAAGATCTACAAGGGAAAGGAAAGAACCTATAAGGTATAGTTATGATACATCTTTCCTAACAACAAAAGATTATGCCTACATTGTGAAAACAGAAGAAGATCCAACTACTTATGAAGAAGCCAAAGGTAAACAGAATTGGGAGAAGGCAATGCAGGGAAGAGTATGATGCTCTACTTGAAAATGAAACTTGGGAACTAGTACCAAGACCAAAGAATCAGAAGGTCATTGGATGTAAGTGGGTATATAAAACAAAGAGGTTTGCAGATGGTAAGGTGTCTAGATATAAGGCTAGACTTGTGGTCAAAGGTTATGCCCAAACTTATGGGGTAGATTATGATGAAACCTTTAGTCCTCTTGCTAAGATGTCTACAATTAGGACATTGATTGCTATTGCTGCTTGCAAGGGATGGAAATTATCACAATTGGATGTGAAAAATGCATTTCTAAATGGATACATTGCAGATGAAGTATATATGGAGCAACCAGAAGGTTTCATGGAATCAATTGGATCAGATTATGTGTGTAAGCTCAAGAGAGCTTTATATGGGTTGAAGCAAGCCCCAAGAGCTTGGAATTACAGATTGGTCAAGTTCTTGAATGAATGTGGATTTCAAGCATCAAAGGCAGATAGTAGCTTGCTAGTGAAGGCAAGTGAAAATGGATACATTTACATGTGCATTTATGTTGATGATATTATTGTTATAGGAACAGATGCTCAAGGAATCAATGAACTCAAAAGACAAATAGAGAAGGAGTTTAAGATAAGTGATTTGGGAAACTTATCTTATTTTCTAGGAATGCAGATTGTGTATACTCAACATGGAGTATATGTTTCACAAGAGAGATACTTGAAGAATCTTTTAGTCAAGTTTAACATGGAAGATTGCAAGACCTCAACTACACCATTGGAGGTAAATCATAAATTAAGCAGGTATGGACGTGAAGAGTTCAATGATATGAAGAAATATCAGAGTTTGGTAGGTAGTTTAATCTATGCTACCTTGACAAGGCCAGATCTATCATATGCAGTAGGTGTGTTGTCACAATTTATGCATTGTCCAAAGAAGACTCATTGGATTGCAACCCAAAGGGTACTCATATATATCAAAGGAACCCTAAGTGAAGGTTTGTATTATGGTTTCACTTCTGACACAAGAATCAAAGTGTTTAGTGATGCAGATTGGGCAGGTGACTCAGATGATAGAAGGTCTACTCATGGGTATCTCTGTTATGTTGGAGATAAGTTAATTTCTTGGTGTTCAAAGAAGCAACATACAGTTGCTTTATCATCCATAGAAGCTGAGTATAAGGGAATGGTAGAAGCTGCAAAGGAAGTGATATGGTTGAAGACCTTGATGAAAAGTGTTGAGATTGATCATAGTATTCCAATAATTTTTGGAGACAATATGAGTTCTTTGTATTTGGCAGCTAACCCTGTTTTTCATGCCAGGACTAAGCATATAGAGATTCAGTATCATTTCTTGAGGGAAAAGGTACTAGATAAAGATATTGAAGTGATGTACACTCCAACAAAAGAACAAGTGGCAGATATGATGACAAAGAGTCTGGATGGACCTAAGTTACAAAGGTTCAAAGACATGGCAAGTATAAAGAAGACAGAGAAAACCTCAATTGATGATTGAGGGGGAGCTGTTGGTGCAGACCAATCACCAATTGAAGGCTTGGAAGATTAAAGGATGAAGGAAGAATCAATTCTTAAAGATTGGAAGAAGATTACATTCAGAAGATAAGAGAAGTGTACACATATGTACATTAATATAGTCATAGATGACTTAGATCTTTTGTTTAGTAAGAATCATGTACAAATTTATCTATAAATACTTTGAGAAAAGTCGGGGCAAGTATGAGAGTATATGTGACAATAGTTAGAAGTCAAGAATGTGGAAGTTAGATGTCATGAGATAGAGAAAAAGTTAGTTGAGTTTTCTCTCATCACTCAACTGTAAATTTTTCTGAGTAATCAAAAATATTGCGCCCGATGTTTCTGCGAATTCTCCTTCTACAGTAGATCAATTGTGAAATGCTTTTGTACAAGTCTAAGTCTAGAGTTGCTTGACCTCTGTACAAAGTTTTAGCTTCCAATTGTAATCAGGCTTAGAGAATTAAGTGTAGGAACATTCATATGTGAAGTGTATTCACAGGTTCCTAAAACAGGCGCAGATTTTGAACTTAATGTTTTGATCATTTCTCCCAGCACAGTTTAAAGTTTTGCATGAGTGAGGATTTAATCTTTAAGTTGAAAGATAAGCTACTCATGGCCAGAAGCATTTGTTTAAACGGGTTCTATTCAAGGAGAACCAAGTCTTAAAAGTTGCAGGTGTAAAATCGACTGTTTTGAATGATAGTTTCTGGCATAGGTAACTTGTGAAGTTGATTTCTCAAGTTATACTAAAGCTTTTGAAGTAATTCAACTTGGAGGAGGTGCGCAATCTCTAAGAGATAGTTCATACAAAGTTTCATCAAAAACTTTACATGGTTGATAGGTCAATGTGGAGAAATACTACAGCAGACTTTTCTGGGGTTCATCTTCTTCACAGATTTGTTAATCCTTTGATAGTTAGTAATTGATCCTCTAAATTAGTGGAAGTTTTGACTTACTCTTGGTATAGAGGTATTCTAATCACAAGAGTAAGTTGTTCTTTTGGAGATTAACACTCTCCATCAAAAATGAACATCCCGATCTGAAAGAATAACTTTTAGAAAACCCTGATGTGGAAAAATACATTTAATAAATAACTTGGCAACTTAAGGTGCAAAAAGAGTCCTTTTACAAGAATGAAATACGCTTGTTTACTAAATATATAACTCTTGTCCAAATCATATCATTATGTGATGTAGTTGTAGGAAGACTAGTAATAAAATCCATAGAAATTTGTTCGCATGGTCTTTTACATATGGGAGGTGGCATTAATAATCCAAATGCTTTACCATGATTTTGTTTCACATGTTTGCACACAATGCAATGGGAAAGATATTGCACAATATACTTTTCCCTATTCGGCCAAAAGAAAAATTCTTTACACATAGAAATAGTACTTTGTATGCCCCTATGACCCATGTGATGCATAAGCTTTGTTGGAAACAAAAGAATCCATTATGAAAAGTTTAGTGATCCTCATTAAATGTTGAAGAATTAGTGAAAGCATTCCATGTGTGTGACAAATACAAATAAGATGCATAAGTGGGAATCATGTCATGAAATGAATGAATGTGAAGAATAGAAATATTATTGATTTAATAAATAGCTGTTTGTGAGGATGGGAAACGACTAAGGGCATTAGCTACAACATTAGCTTTGTTAAGTTGATATTGAATCATAAGCTGAAAATTTTGTATGAATGAAGCCCACTTAATGTTTCTGTGAGAAATCAATGGTTGATTTAATAAATTCTTAATAGCCTATTGGTTTCTTTTATAAATTCAGAACACATAGGGAAATGTTTCCAAATTTTTAAAGCATGCACAACAGCTAAACTTCCTTATCATATGTACTATGGTTCTTTTCAGAAGGTTTAAGTTTCCTTCTTTCAAATGCAATGGGATGATCATTTTGTATTAATACAACACCTATGCCGAAACCACTAGCATCTGTAACTACATGGAAAGTTCGTGCAAAATTTGGTAACTGCAAAACAACTGCATGAGAAAGTGCATGTTTGAGTTTTTTAGAAGATTGTTGATGTGCTAATCCCCGTGCAAATTTTAACTTTTTGTTCAATATAATGTGAGTGGAAGTGCTAAATATGAAAATCATTTTACAAACTTTCGATAAAAACTAGATAACCCAAGAAAAGAGCATACATCATTCACAGATTGAGGTATAGGGCATTCTTCAATTACTTTAATTTTCTTTGGATGTAGATGAACACCTTGACTAGAAACAATATATCCTAAATAGTTTAATTATTTTTGAAAAAGAAAAACTCTTTTCAGGATTGGCATAAAGTTTGTTTTTGTATAACAAGTTGAAGATTGTTGCTAAATGATTTGCATGGCCATCATCATTCTCACTATAGACAAGTATATCATCAAAGAAAACAAGAACAAGAGCTTGGTACTCAAGAAAAATGTTATTCATCATTTGTGAAAATGTAGGAGGTGCATTGATGAGTCCAAAAAGCATTACCATGAATTCAAAATGACGAGTTTGAGTTCTAAAAGTAGTTTTATAAATATCATTTGGTGTCATTCTTATCTGATAATTCCCAGATTTACGATGAATTTTACTAAAGTCACATGCTCCATGAAGTCTATCTAGAAAATCATCTATCCTAGGAATAGGTATTTTTAGTTGTGATCTTACTAAGTGATCTATAGTCAATGTACATCCTATATGTTGTGTTCTTCTTCTCGACTAAAAGAACAAGTGCTCCAAAGGGAGAAGAACTAGGCCTTATAAGTCCTTTGTGAGGTAAATCTTTAACTTCATTAACTATTTCTTGTTGATGTAAAGATCCATGCCTATAAGGTGCTTTATGGGGAGGAGAACTAACACGAATTAAGTATAAACTATGGTCAAGAGATCCCCTACAATGTGGTAGCTTAGAAGCAAACCAACCATAAACCAATCCTTATAGGAAACCATAAATGATTTATGTGCATCATGAAGTGTATCTGTGTAATCAACTATATTATGGACAAGAAAAATAGATGAATTGTAACCTTTCCTAAATATAGGTTTTACTTGATTATGAGTAATTAATGCAGATTTTTGGAAGTCATGCATTACAAACAAAGAAATATCTTGATTGTTAAGCTTAAAAGTCATGGTGTGTGTATGATAATCAATGCATATGTTATAATGATGATGAAAAGCCATACCAAGTATAACATCATAGGACTGCAAAGGAGCAATTAAGAATGTGCATTCATCTACATGTGAACCTATACAGATTCGAACGTTATGCAATTCACTTGTAACATTATATATATTTCATTGAAATGCAGCCTTAACTTCATACATAGAAGGAAGTGGGTTTAATTCGAGATTTTGCACTAGTGTATGAGAAATAAAATGATGCAAACTATCATCATCATGTAAAATATTCACAACTTTACCATTAATAGTACCTTGCATGCAAAGTAAAGAATGAATAGAAATTGTGTTACCCTAGGTACTTAGATCATTTTCCAAAGCTTCTTTGGTCCAATTAGGTTGAATTTCTTCAGAAACTACCTCCATGTTGTGTACTTGAGCTCTAACATGCTTCATGTCATTAGTTCTGAACCTACATTTAGATTTAGTATGACCAAACCTACCACAATGCCAACAAGTGATACGGGGCCTCTTTTGTTGAGCATTCATCATCTTAGTTTGAAGAGTTGGAGGTTTGGTAGGGTATAAATCGTTTGTCTTGCGTACTGGTGAGAAATTGGATTGAGTAGGGCATTGAAAAGTAGGTGGGTGCTGAAAAGTAGGTCAAGAAAAAGTAGAAAAAGGATGCTTGAAGGGAAAACTTGGCTTGACTAGTTGTGGTCATTGATGCATTTTTTTTGTAAGCGAATAAACTTGATCATGGATTGAAAATCTTTCTCAACATCATGTGTAAAAGAAATAGCTTCATAGAGGGTTGCAGGACGTAGAGTGTTGAGTTTGGATCAGATTCCAAACTATCTTCATACTTTCTTTGCAAGGTATCATCAAGAGTCACTTCTCGCAAACAAATAAGTAATAGTCATTGACAAAAAACATTCACCATAGGTAGATACAATCTCTCCATTTTTCCACCTAAAAATTGTCCATGATCGAGGAGCATGTAAGTGAAAGTGGGGAGGAAGGAAGGACTCCTTGATCTTCTTTTGAAATGCATCCCATGTGGTAGGGTAGATGGTGCCTTGGCGCATATCATTCAACCGTAACAGGGCCTTACCCACCAAATAATTAATAACAAATTTCACTTTCTCACTTTTAGAATATGATTCATCCGAATAAAAGTCATCAAATTGAGAAAGCCATGGAAGAATAAATTGGCCATCTTTTCATAAATCATGAAAATTGGAAATTTTTAGCACCAATCTTGGAATGTGTGCCTTGTTTCACTTTCTAGTTGTTGGAGTGTAGCATCATGTTCATTCTGAGCATTTTGGAGTTGTTGAAACAAAAGTTCCAATTGTTGCTCAAGCATTACTCCAGGTAGGGGTGATGTACCAAAATCCTCAATGTTATGGGTAAGGGACATGGCCATATATATAACCAAAACCTTGGACTAAGCATGTGAAAAAATAAATCTTAACAATAGTGCATATACATAAAAATAAAATAATAATAATAAATAAAGAAAATAAATAAGAGTGTTTGATAAATAATAATATATAAATAAATAAAATAAATGAGCGTTGAATAAATAGAAAACACATTAAAAAGCTCAAGACATTAAAATCCATTTAAAATTCCATTATTCGATAAAGTATAACAGAGGCAACTAACATGTAGGCATGCATTGTAAGGAGATGGATTGGTAGCTTCTAGAGATGAGTTTGTGGTGCACAAAACCTGCTCTACACTTGCCAAGTTAGCTTCAGGGATGCTTCATAGACTCATTTGGATTTATGTTAATGCTTTTTTAACTACCAAGAGCTTTGAAACATCATTCCCAAAAGTTTTCATCAAAACGGATAACTTGCATATGCCAAGAATGTAAAGAAACCTTCCTTTTTGAGAATGCAAGTGCTCAGTATTTTGCTCATAGCTCACAATCGCGTATGAAATAACCATAGAAATTTTGCACACATCTATTTAGAGAGCATAACGTGCTAAGGAAATTTTTTTCATGAATGTAGATGCACCATACAATGAGAAATGAATCTAAAAAGTTAGGAGATTCATCTCCACATTTCTGAAAGTAGAAGGTGTGCAAACATAGTCACCTTCTTCACTTCATATCTCAAGATTGGCTGAACCAAAGTTAATGAAAGTTGATATGTAGATAAGTGACACTTCATGCTAACTATAACAAGTTAACTGTAGCAAATGACTAAGTACACATTGAGAAATCCTTTCTGCAAAATCATTAAAATGATGAAAATGCAACAAAGAGCAATAGAGAGACATATACTTGACAAAATCTATCAAAATTTATTTTGATAATGGAAATATGATACAAGTAAGTGTAGTGGACTATGCATATATAAGTTGAGCTCAATGTATGCTCAATGGTGTAGCTGAATAACTCCCAAAATGTAACCCGAGACTAAAATCATCTCTATTTATACTCATAAAGTGAGTTTGAATTTGAATTTTCACTTACCTAAAAGTGTTCTTATAGTTTAGGTACATAATTGATTTAATCCCTTCAACATCAAAGTCATGAATTAAATCTGCTAAATCCACGAGATTCCATCTTCTTTTAACATTTACATTTTTCCAAGGTGATTATGCCAAAATGGCAAGCATGTGTTCACATGTAGTTCCTCAAGTTGAGTGTTGAAATGCGGAACCTGCATGTCCATTAGGGATCCATGGCTGTGGTGAAAGCTTCCCATTTTTCATCTACATTTATTCCATTGATCACTTGCCTTACTATTTGCTCTTCATCAATGACCTCTCCAATGCTCCCAAGTTGATGTGCTAGATCCTTCATCTTGGTGAAGAAATCAGTCACACTTTGCTTGGGCATCTTCCTGAGTGTGGTGAACTCCATCCATAATTGATTCTTCCTAGCTTTGGTACTTGATGAAAAGAATGTTTCAAGAGAATTCCAACTCTCTTGTGAGTTCTTACAACTCTTGATGTGTCGAAGTAAAAAAATCAAAGATTGGTTTTAAAATGTATGACCTGGCAAGATCATCTTTTAAGCACCATGTGGTTAACCTCTCTTGTTCATCTTGAGTGAGTTGTCCTTTGCTTTTGAGGATTAGCATTATCTCTACAAAAATGTAACCATGCCCTTGAAGATAAGCTTCCATTGTAAGTGACCAAGCCAAGTAGTTACCTTGATTCAATTTTTCTATTAATGAGGGAAAACCATCTCCCATGTTGATTTGTTGTTGCTCTAATACTAGTGTAAGGAGATGGATTCGTAGGTTCCAGAGATGAGTTGGTGTTGCACAAACCCTACTCTACACCTACCACATTAACTTTAGGGATGATTAATAGAATCAATTGGATTTACATTAATGAATTTATAACCACAAAGTGCTTTGGAACATCATTCCCAAAATTTCGCATCAAATTAGATAACTTGCATATTCAAGGAATGTGAAGAAACCTTCTATTCAAGGAATGCAAGTGATTAGTATTTTGCTCAGAGCCCACAATGTGGTATGAATTTACCAGAGAGCTGTTGCTGCACACATAATTAGATATTATTGCTTTATAAAAAAAATTATTTCATGAATTTAGAGGCACCATACACTGAGAAATGAATCTAGCAATTTAGGGGGTCATCTCGACATTTTAGGAAGTAGAAGGGGTGCAAACATAAACACCTTCTTCACTTTGTATCTTGCGATTGGATGAACCAAAGTCAATGGAACTTGCTATGTACAGAATAGACACTTTGCTCTAACTATACCAAGTTAAACAGTAGCAAATGATCAAGTACACATAGAGAAGCTGTTTCTCCAAAATCATTAAAATGATGAAGATGCAACAGAGAGAAGTAGATAGATATATACTTGAAGAAATAACGGACATATCAAAAAAGGAGGTGTAGTGGACTACTCATATATGAGATGAGCTCAATGTATGCTCAATGGTGAAGCTCAACAACTCCCAAAATGACTCACATTACCCGCAACTAAAATCATCTCTATTTTTACTCATAAAATGAGTTTGAATTTGAATTTTTGCTCCCCTAAAAAGTGTTCCTACAATTTAGATACATAATTGATTTGATTACTTCAACAAACAAATTGTGACTTGACTCTCCTAAATATTGAGATTCCATCTTCTTTTAACATTTACATTTGTCAAAGATAATTATGACAAAATGATAAGCATTCCTCATGTGAGATGAAGAAGAAGAAAGATTAGTCTTGAATATTTAGCCAAGCATTTAGGATTGCTAATTACACCAACATGCATCCCACCAAAATGGGCTAGTATAGAGAAAGAATAGATACATTTCAGAGACTGCTAGAGCAATGCTTAATGAGATGAATGTACCTAACATGTTTTGGAGTGATGCAGAACATACCATCATGTAACTTATGAATACGGCTCTTACATCAAGGGTCCATGACTTGACACCATATCAAGCCTATTATGGTATGAAACGAGAACTTCCTACTTGAAGCTATTTGGATGTACTTGTTATGTGCAAAGTGAACTCAGGCACAAGCTACAACCAAATGTGGATTAGCGTGTCTTTCTAGCATATTCAAATGATCATAAAGGTTACATGTGCTTCAACCCAAACACAAAGGACTTGAGGATATCAATGGATGTAGCATGTGATGAGCTAATCCATTGGTATAAGAAATATGATTGTATGAAGGAATATGAAGAAGAAAAGCATGGAGATGATGAAGTACAAATGTACTAGAGTAAGCGACCCAAGGAGTTCCATAAATGAAGATAGTTCAAGCGTGAACTCACCATGGAGGGGGAGATCTTCATCAAGCTATGAATCACGATCAATCAATAAAGAAAAATCAACATTGGTGGAGTTGGATAGGGAACGTAATGAAGTTGATGATGATGAAGGACACATGATGGAGAAAGAAGTCATATCAAAAAAAGAGATCAAATACACAAGGAAAATGAGGCTTATTCCTCTAAAGGGCGAAGAAAGGAAATCTTCTAGGGTTAAGTATCCAACTCAAAGGTTTACATATGAATCTTACATGGAAATGAATTATGCATATATGAGCAGAGTAGTACAAGGTCATGAGCTAGATTGTTAGGAAGATGAAAGTAGGTACACAGAATGGAAAGAACAATGCAAGAAGAGATTTCATGCTAGGCAGCAAGATCATCTCATGGATTTCAAAGAAGCAACCAGTAGTGGCATTACCTTCCACCAAGGTCGAGTATAGAGCTTTGGCTCAATTCACATGTGAGCTAATGTGGATTAAGATTTTATTTTATGGGGCTTAATTTTCAAGTTGATATATATCCAATATTGTGTGATAATATGAGTAGCATTCATCTAGCATCAAAGCCTGTCTATCATGCTCGAACCAAGTATATTGAAGTGCACTATCACTTCATAATGGAGAGGGTGATATCTAGGGAAGGTTTAGTACATCATATTGGTACCAAGGAACAAGTTTTTGACATGTTTAAAAAGGCCTTGGATGGAAGGAAGATTTGAGAGTTTAAGCAATGCATCAACATGAAGGAGGTCAGATGAAGATGAAGATTTGAAGCTTGAGGAGGAGTGTTAAAAGTCAAGCTTCAAACCAATGCTATTACTTGATCTTCAAGTTCTAATTGTCCCATCATTCCTTGACCTCATTTGCAATTTAAAATAGATTTACAAGAATGTATTTAAAACATAATTACAAGAATGTATTCCTACTCAATTCGAGTAGCTTTCACTTATCAGTTTGATCAATTTTTGAGTTTTTTTTAATATGAAATATGAATGAAAAATACACAATGTAATGAAAAATGAGCTTGTACAAAGAGAAAATAAAGAATAGAATTCACCTAATTAATTTGCTTCATCTATTATCATGTCTTCATCCATCAAATATTGTTAATCATCTCTTCTATTTCCTACAAAGGTAAATCCTTTTTTCTCTTTAATGTTTCCAAAGGTTTGAAAGGTTTTTTCATAGTTCTTCAATTTATGTGATAACACCTTAAGGCAATTGTTTTACCTTTTCTTTAAGTTTTTTAAATTATTTATACTATCATTCTCATCACTTTCTTCTTTGATATTCTCATGTTAACTTTGGCTATCTTCTAAAATGATATTTTCTTGGTTCAATTGAACTTTCAAATATGTAAATTTAAAGGTGAATGGTTATCATAATTACAAATTTTTCCTTGAACTCCAGTTACAATTTTCTATCTACAAACATTTTCATATGCAATACAATCCCAAAACATATGACCAAATGGATCACACCAAAAGCATCTTATAGCTGCATCTTGGAACCTATTTGATCTTCTATGTATAGTCTAGGGGTAGATCATCTATAGTCAATGGGATGGTATTGATAAAGAAAATGAGTAGACTTGCTTTGAACGTGTACTTGATGTTCAAGTTTACACTTGAATGATTGAATTTGTTTCACTTGGTTGGATATAATTAAAAAATTATTTTCAAATTTGAAATATCATGATCAATCATCTCTTTCGAATCTCCATCTATTTGAATCACTCATCTCCATCTATTTGAATCACTCATCATTTTCTCTAATCTCCATCTATTTGAATCACTCATCATATTCGAAGAACTTCTTTTCAATTATTTCATTAACACTAGATTCATGTCTTCTATGGGGTGTTTTATGAAGCCCTTTTTGTGATGTTGACCCAAGTCCTCTAAACAAAATTCTTTGACTGCCTCTTTCTTAAACTCCTTCCAAGCAATATTTGTATGCCCTTGAATTTGATTAGCAATTGATCTTTTTGAAATTCTATCAACATATGTGATTATCACATTTTAAGTTAGACCGTGAAGTTGAGCTTGATCTTCAAAAGACTTCAAATATTCAATAATGTCTGTACTAATTAGTTTCCCTTTCTCCTTAAACATAGTTTTAGCTACATGAGATGTCTTCTTTTCAATGATTATGTTTTTAAATATGTCTTCCATTTTGTTAATTTCTGTATGTCCCTTTGTGCACACCATCTACTTATGCTTTGTAACAATGTAATGAATGTTCAATTGTTGCAAACCATGCAAAATAAAGTAGAAAAATATGTTTGTGATATATTTTGGTATGATGTGAGAGTGCAAATATGCTAGGAAAAACTTGAGAACAATTGAAGTTTTTAGAGTTTTTTATATTTCTTAGGTAAAATATTGTATACAAAGCTATGAAGAAAATATTTTTTTTATTCCTGATGTGCCTTTTTAATGCAAATCTACAAACTTGAAAGTGAAAATATGCAAATCAAATTAAAAGAAAATTAGTTTTTGTGTTTCTTGAACTGTAAATATGCAAGAATTTGGAATTTTTTTTTATGGTTTTTTATATGAAAATCTATATACAACGACTTGAAAGAAGTTGAAACAACAAGCGCTTGGATTTGAATTGAAGAAGAAGTTCCAAAAGTCTGTGAACGTGGGTGAAACAATTATAGAAGCTTGGAGAATAAAGTCTAAATACAATTGGAATCTATGTAAATAAATGTGGACAATTGATAGCTTCTATTAATGGGAAAGGTGAAACGATGAGGATAAGACGCTTGCAAGCTTCCATGAAAGCCTTGGTATCAAGTAGACCAACCCTCAAAACCAAGGAAGACCCAAAAAGTCTTGTTCAAGAAACCACTTCTAAGAAAGAAGAGGCTACCACTTCAAACGTGCAAAAAAAAAAAAGAAATCAATATCACTTGACTCTCTCCAAGTTTTGATGGAACATTTACTCATTGGGTTCAAGTGTTGTGAAGGCGGTTAGTTGGGCAGATCAATTCCAACTCCCAGTGTGGTGGATGGAAGGTTCTTCAACTCCTCTCATATGAAAGATGGAACCAATGGAAGAGATTAGTTCGTTTGTAAAATCGTATCATATTCTCATGAGCTTTGAAAACAAAGAATTTATTTTTTTTTAATATAAAGGAAGTTCGGCAATAGCCTACTCTCCCGGACTTGAATTAAATTAAGAAACAAAGGTACAATAGAAGGGGACTAGTGCCCACGGGACCCCCCAAATCCCACAAAGCAGGGGAAGCTTGATTGAATCCTAGGTTGCATTACAGAGAAGGTTAATCATCCTCTCATCGCCCTCATGCGGGGCCCACTTGGGTTTGAGCTTGTTGTTGATCAAAAGGAGGACTTGATGGTGCCTGAAGGGGGGGGATTTCTTACTGTTAACAATCCTTTTGCCAAGGAGGAATAGTGATTTCTCAATTGACCACTCCCTGGGGGGATCTCCGAAGTTGAGAGCACACCTCTCCCGCCAAATTTTCCACAGGACTTCCCCTCTGATGGCGTTCCAGAGTGTCGCAGAGCAGCCGATCGCTTCTCCCAAAAGGACCTGTTTCCAACTAAGCTGTTTTTGAAGTCTGATTTTCATTCCAACCGTCTGCCAGATTCTGTAGGAGTTGGGGCAAGTAAGGAAGATCTGTGGGACATCTTCGGTAGCACGGTGGCAGCGTTTGCACCAAGGAGGGATCCCACAAAGTTTGCTAGCCTTATGGTTGGTCCAAATTCCTCGATGAAGAATTTGCCATAAGAGGACAGATTTCTTAATCTCTATAAGGGGGTGCCAGATACCCATGAATTTCATGTCCCAGCGAAGCCGCGTCCAAGACAGGCACCACTTCTTGTTGAGGCTGATCTGGAGGTCAGCCGTTTCTTTGATGTTCGGGATTTTGAGTAGGCTATTTCCATTGTGCCATTTGAGACCAAGCGAATTCGGTGTGTCGTGTCCCATGAGAAGGTGAGTCTTGTGACGATCCCAAGCGAGGCATCTGCTTTGCAAAGTGTTCCATTCTTCGTAGGAGATGTTTATGCGAGGGTCAATATCCTCGAAGTTGATCCAGCTGTTGGTGTCATGTTTCCAGAGGTGTTTCCATTTTTTGAATCCTTTGTTCCATAACTTCTTGGCATTTTGAATGTTCCACGACTCCACACTCCGGATGCCATGTATCGGAAACCAGATAGAGTCGTTTTGTCTGATTCCGGCTGCCCACTTCGAGTCCTCACTAATTCTTGTGAAGCTTTTGACTTTATTCCAGCCCTTCCAGAGGGAGCACACGAGATTGGAGCCTTTCGGGAAGACGGGGATCGGGGAGAATAGCAGGGTCATGATGTCAAGATTCTTCTAGTTCGGGAACCCCATGAGGGCCAACTCATTCTTGTTTTTGAAGATCAGCTTGGCCCACGAGGCCTCCCTATTGCACCAAGCCTTAATCATCCATTTGGCTGCCAGTTTGTTAGCCATACACCCAATGTCCAGGATACCAAGCCCCCTGCTATCTCTAGGGCTAGTGCAGATGGCCCATTTTATTTTAGGCACCCCCCTTCAGTTATGATCACCCGTCCAAAGAAAGTTTCTACAAATACTATTTAGTTTGGACAGGCCTTGCTCATTCGGTCTCCAGCAAGAAAGGAAATAGATGGTAGAGGAGAGGAGGAACGTGTTGATAACCATCGCACGTCCAGCGAGATTGATTTGCATAACTCTCCAATAGTTAAGCTTGTTTTCGAGTTTGGCCAGCACCCAGTTCCATCGCTGCTCCATAGAGACGCCAAACCCCAAGGGGATTCCAAGAAGTCGAAAGATTTGGCCCTGTGGAATGATTTGACAGCCATGATCAATGAGAAGGCCAGGATGGTGTCCCACAATAGCCCTAAAGGCGGTCTTAGAGTGGTTGATTTTGGATCCAGAGGCATCACAAAAGGTAGCAAGGCACCTCCAGAAAGTCTCCAGGCTGGTATTATCATTGTGAACGAACGCGTTCATATCATCGGCAAAAAGTCTCATGATGATTTGACTGTGGTCGTGAGGCAGCCGGAGGCCTTTGATATTGCCAGCCTCCACATGATGTGCCACAAGTCTGCTCAGCCCCTCAGTGGCGATGGCAAAAAGCAGGGGGGCCAGAGGGCACCCTTGTCTAATCGATCTTTTAAGATGGATCGCCTTCGAAAGTTTGCCGTTAACGTTAATTTTGGTCGTTGCGTTTCCGAGAAGGGTCGCAATCATCTTGGTGAATTTCCGACTACATCCGAGATCTTGGAGCGACTGCAGAATATAGTCCCATTCTAACCTGTCATAGGCTTTGTCAAAGTCGATCTTGAGGAAAACCACATCTTGATTAGACTCATTTGCAAATTGAATACCTTCCCAAATATCCATAATGGTTTCCAGGATAGACCTGCCTTTGATGAAACCTTTTTGGTCCTCACTAAGCCAAGATCTCAGGTGGCACGAGAGTCTGTTGGCGATGACTTTGACGATGATCTTGTATCCTGTTTGGAGCATCGTAATAGGCCGCCAGTTCTCGATTCTGTTCTTTTCCCCCTTCTTGTGTATCAACTTGATAATTCCATTATTTAGACAAGAAGGAAGAGCACCAAACTTTAGCGCTTCTTGCCAAACCAACCGAAGAGGGGTGGCAACCACCAGCTTGAAGGATTTAAAGAACTCGTTAGTGAGTCCGTCGGGTCCCGGGCTTTTACCGAGAGGGAGGGCATCAATGACCTCAATGATTTCTGATTCAGAGATAGGGGCATGAAGCAGGGAGTGGAGGTTGGGTGGTATTCTCCGGGGGGAAACCCTAGAAATGGCAGCCATACAGTCCCTTCTATGGTGGGAGAGGGGGTTCGAGGTTCCCAGGAGTCTCGTGAAGTGCCCTTCGATGATGCCAAAATTATCTTCTTCCGAATTGCATACATTGCCATGTGGGTCTAGCAGTAGGGGGATCGATTGTCTGTTGTGTTTCCTTTTAAGGATACGGCACATCTCTTTGGTGGGTTTGTCGGCTTTGCCAGCCCACCACTCCTTGAAGAAGATTTGCAAGTTTTTCCTTTGTATTTCTTCCTCGTATCTCAACACTGCTCTAATTTTTCGGAGACCTTTCTGGGCTTGGTGTTTTCCTTTGTTCACTTCCTCCTCGAGCCGCCAGAGTCTGTGGTAAAGAGCTTCCCTATGAGCCCGCCGCACAGTCTGGAGCATCTTCTTAGTTCTGATCATGATCTTACGAGACTTGTCGACCGCACTTCTCCAGCACTTGGCTGGGGCCAAGCCAGAGGCGAACGCCACCTTCCACACATCGGCAATCTCTTGAGGGACGGAGGGGAGAGAGAAGGTGGTTGCGTTGGCATGGAACCACGGAGCCTTGCGGATCTTGTTGGAAGGTTGAAAAGTGATAAGGATCGGGTAGTGATCAGAGATAGTGAGGTCAGTGCGTTGCATGATGGTAGGGTGGCCCCACTGTTGAGTAAAACTCTGAGAGATGTAGCATCTATCGAGTCTAGCTTTCCTCAGGTCCTCGCCCGCTTGGAGATTCGACCAAGAAAAGCCACTCGAGTCTTTGAATTCAATCAAATCCAAGTGGAGTTTGGTCATGTCCCACGTTTCTTTCTCCCGACTGTCGATGACCCTGCCCTTGCCCATCCATCTGTCCATAGGGTCTTCCACCATGTTGAAGTCTCCACATATAAGCACGTTGTGGGGAAGCGAGTCTAAGGAAGCCCAAGTGTTCAGTCTCTCCAAATCCTCGTTAGGGGCGTACAAAGAAACCATAGTAACACAAAGAGGAGCACCAAAAGAAACAGCAATCCAACGGTGACTTACATCTTCAATGGAGTTCTCAAGCTTTTCAAACCAGAGTTGTTTAACACCGATAACCGTTCCTCCAGACCCCCGCTGGTGCTTCGTTGGGATCCACACATGGGCCGAGGAGATCTGTCTGAGCCGTTTCTGGAGGTCTTCTCCGTCAATTTTAATCTCTTGAATACATATAAAGTCTGGGTTTAAGCTAATGTCGCGAAGCCATTGACCAATGATGGTCGCTCTTGAGGGGTCGGTTAGCCCTCTAGCATTTAGCGAGATGACAATCATTTTTGCATTGATCCCTCTTTGCGGGAGGGAGCTTTGTCCTTTCTTCTCTTGACTTCGTCTTTCTTTTTCGCTGGGATCTGATCCCGACTTAGAAGTTGGTTCTTGTGGGGGCTTTTCCAGGGTAACTCCATAGGCTGTTTTCCTTTGCGGGATGCCCCTTGCTGGGGAGACTTGGGCCCCGTGCTTGGCACCGTTTCCGGGATCGTCGATCCAATGATGGAACTTTCACTATCCATGTTGTCTTCGTTACTAGGATTTGACCAAAGATAGTTACATTGAATGCAATAATATTCTTCATAATCTTTAATTTAAACACACCATAAACATTCCGCTTGACTTTCAAGTAGTAACTCGATTTAGTTCATAAGTTTACTTACTATTGTTAAGTCATGACAGCAAGAGATATTGAAATTCACTCTTCATCTACATAAAAATCGAATTCTCAATTTCTCAATGTGGTATCATCAAAGACATTAAATACTGATCATTCAAATGTTTCTATGAAGACACATATACAATCAAACTTAAGAAATTCAATTCTATTTCATGACAAACAAATATAAAAACTCATCTTTGCGAAATTCGGGAGTTGAACCCAAAGCCTATTCCGCTGTGCTATGAGTTGTGAGAATGGCAGTTTCGAACTTTGTACTTGGTATCAATATACAGCACTACGATAAAGGCACCTTTTGATTGTTATTTCTACTTATATCAATATGGTCATATGTTCGGTTATCCATTTTCATTTGCACGGTGTGATCCTCAATTCTTTCTTACGCCATAAGCTACAGGGCTTTGCATTCTCTACGCATGTGTATCTACATAAGATGTCCTTCATCTCTTTGTACTTAGGTTCTCCTTCGTCAGTATCATACCTCTCCAAAAGAGCTCTTCCCGGGACTATGCTCTTGTTTGATCTACCTCTTCTAACAATATGAGGTGCGCCAAAAGTTGCCAAAACGCCTTCTTCTAACAAATCTCGACTATCTAAAAAGTTTTCATCATCTCAATCTGCGAGGAAAGCTCTTCGTCGGAAATTTTGCTAGCACCCGTCTGCTGATCACTTGGAATAGCGGAAGAAAGAAATCATCGTGCGACTGAAAATGCCAATTGTCAAAGTGTTGGTCGGAATGTTCATCAAAGGCTTGCATAAAATTCTAGAGAACCAGAATCAAGGAGTTAAAAAAAATAGATCTTGGATCTGCAAAGCCGGATGACCTCATATTGATGTTTCTCTTCTTAGAATTCTTTTCATCAATGAAAAAGTCAAAATCATCTTTTGTTTTCATTTTGCTCAACCTTGTTCCCCCTTTTGTACGTGGGAGAAGTTGGTCAAGGATATTCAAAGACCTTTTACTCATTTCAAGAAGCTTACCAAAACCATTAGAACTAATAGAAGACAAAAATTTATGGAAGATTTGGATCTCTATTATAGTCTTGTTCTTGGACAAGTCTCCTCAGCATTAACTTGATGACCTCCGAGATAGGGTCAAATTCACAGACTACGTCATGGCTAGGAGTGCTCTTTCCTCATCACAAGAATAATGGGCGGGTCACATGGAAAATCTTAATAAAATTATGTTTGATCTCATGAAAAAAGATAAAAAAATAAGGATTCTATTCCTATGATGAAGAACAGTTCTAGAGGTTTGACTACTAGTTCTAAGGAAAATGTACAAGAGGCTGTTTGCTTCTTTAGTAATGTTTTCTCTAGCACTCCCAAGTGGGGGGCAAGGTATCTAGAGGGCAAGAGCTACTACCACTCTTAAAAGCTAAAAAAAAAGAAGGTGGAGTTTGAAAAAGCTTATGATATGATAGAGTGAGATTTTATTTTCAAGTCTTTGCATGATATTGGATTTGGGAAAAAGTTTATCAAATCACTGTGTACTTTGATTGGTAATGCCTTTTCTAGGATTTCCATCAATGGTGAGATCCCCCCTTCAAAATTGTGAGATCTATCAGACAAGGTTGTCCCCTTGCCACCCTCCTCTTTGCTATAGTTAGTGATTCTGTTTGTTGCTTAATAAATTATGTCATGGAACAAGGCTCCATTAAAAGCATTTTCATGCCTAATTCTGATTCCTTTCTTCGGCTAGAAATGTATCTTGGTGACACTAATATGATCATGAGAGCTCAATAAAGCACAACCTCATCTTTTCTTGATTGTATTAACCTATTAAGCCTTGCTAGTGGGTCTATTGTTAACCACAACAAAACTACCTGTAAAATCTCTATTAATCGAAATCCTTGTGTATTTTTAACTTTCAATGTGAGATTATCAATAATGGAGAAATATTTCATCTTTTAGGGGTTTGAATGGGCTTCAATGTTTCTGTCAATAGGTGATGGGAATGGATGATCACCAAGTTCAAGAACAAAAATTACAACTCGTTTGGTCTAAAAAGCACATTTAGTCATATTGTCTTTGTTCTAGACCACTACATTTTACCCTACTTCACCGATTTTCTTTCGTGTTGGTCTGCCTCCAAAAGGCAAATTTATGAAGTGGGTAGTTTGGCTATAAGATTTATGTGGAGTGGAGATATCTAATTTCATAGAATATTAAAGGTGGCTTTGCATAACGCTATCTTCCAAAAGAAGAAGGGGGACTAGGTACACTATCTTATCTAAATGGCTTTCACTTTGGTTGCTTAGTGGATTTTGAGGTCAATACAGTCTAAAGAAATCTTAGACATTCTTATTAAAAGAAATATCCACTCTTTCATTTAAAAGGATATAATTCTTGGACTAATCATTCCCTTTGGGACATAATTGCTTCTCTTCAAAGATTTGTGCCTAATGGAAGTAAATTGTGTCACACAAAAGCTTGGATGGAGGTAAGAAATTCATATTCTTTTAAAGATTTCTCTAACAATTACTCCCTTTTTCTTCAGGAACCCATATGGACAAGTTGGATTTCTTTATGGAATAATGAAAACCTTGGAATAAGGGAAAACAAATGCTTTAGAAAGGGCATTAGATGCTGGATTCAACTATCTGAAAGTGATGATTATTATTCTAAGTAGAATATCAATAATATTTCTGATTTCTCTATTGATTGCAAAAAGCTAATATTGGAGCATAAAGTATTAATGAACAAGAAATTGCAACAACGTTTTTATAATAAAGATATCAAAATTTTGGAGCTTGTTAAAGCCATGTTGGACCACTTCAAGAAGAGAAAGGATTATGTCCATACAATCATCAAAAGTCTCAATCGAAGTTGGGAATTGGTCTTCATATCAATGGTGATACAAATTTTTGTAACCTAGTCAGCATTTCACTCTTTCTTGTAGTAGCTAATTGTTCACAATGCTATATGGATATGTAGCAAGGCTAAATACATTAATGAAAGTGAGGGGAAATATTGCTTCTATGATAGTGAGGAGGATTCAACCCACCTATTCTTTAATGTCCAAATGGTCAAAGAATGTGGTAGCTTATCAATAAAATATGTCCCTCTATTAGAGGGAAACAACTCACCTATAAAGAAAATCTTATTGGAGAATGTCCCAAGCTGGATCTCCCTCTCTAATAGTTGTGCCAAGAGATCGAACCCTTTGGAAAATTTGGACCACTAGAAATAAGAAGATTTTTCATAATAAAGATTTGTTTATAGAGTTCACTCATCTCTCTCCTCTTAGGAAATATGAAAGCTCCTCTATTTAGTCCACTACAAAAGCAGTTCCATGTGATTCTAACATTCCCAAAGCCATTAAATTGTAAACCCTCCTCTTGGAGGAAATATGCCCTATCTCTGTATTATGAGGAAAAATTCCTTATGGTTTTTACTTTTGAACATTAGTCCTATGTAGTCTTGATCCATTTTTCCTTCGATAGGATTCTAGGTTCTCTTTTATATTGGGGTCCTAGGCCTACACATATATCACGTATTTTCCTATTGTTTCAAAATAATCTTGAGAGACAAAACATGTGCTAGACATAAATTTATATATTTTATATACTTCTGTTTTCTTTGGTTTCTAATAGGTTCTTCATTCTTATGTTTATGTTTGTTTTATTTTATTATTTCCTTGATTATTTATTTTAGCTTGTGAATTCATGGGTTCACATTACGTTCATCTTCATTTGCAAAAAGATCAAAACACATGTATTGTAAGTGCACACTCACAATTAAATGTGTACACAATAATATGTACACACTCACATATCACATGAATTAATAGTTGCATATATCTTCATATATGTACATATTCCAATGCATACACACATACATATACACATGCATATATATATATATATATATATATATATATATATATATATATATATATATATATATATATATATATATATATATATATATATATTATATCTCTCTCTCTCTCTCTCTCTCTCTCTATATATATATATATATATATATATATATATATATATATATATATATATATATATATATATATATATATATATATATATATATATATATATATATATATATACAGACACACATACACATACATATACATGCACCTACACATACACATACATACACACATATTTATACACATACACGATTATTTCAATCAATGGCTACATATCGATAATCAAAGAGCTTATGGATGGTCTTAGATCAATAGCAATGGTTTGAGGAATGATAAAAAATAGAGATCTTTCACCACTTCTGCATATATAATGGAATCTTTTGCAAACATTGAAAAACTAATGGAACATATGGTTACAAACGAAATCATCATAGGAGGTGGAAAATCAAATGGTAATCAATCTCAAGCATGTCATGTAGATAGTTCAACTTGTTAAGGAAGACGTAGAGACTCACTAAGAGGAAGATGATATTTTGGGCTAGGAGAGACCTCATACAAAAATCAAGAATAAAGCAATGGAAACTAATCGCAAATATGAGGAGCACAAGCAAGAGGAAAAGGAGCCAAAGGACACTATTTAAGAAGAAACAACAATGGATGTGCGCTCTATGTGGAGGGAGAACCTATAAATCTTTGAAGCCATTGCTATCATTCAACAAACCAAAGACAAAATAAGAGGTATGAGTTGAATTTTCTAGGCCAATATAGCTATGCTAGTGCTACATCAAATACTGCTTGTGAGAATATATTAGAAATGATGTCCATGAGTAGGAAACTTTAGAAGATAGATGATAGCTAGTATATAGATAGTGTGTGTATCCAACACATGATCCTCAACAAGGATTGGCTCACTAAAGTTCATGGAAGCACGAGATTATGTGCAAAAAGGTCACCATATCCCTCATCAAATTGAGCACATTCCATACAAATGAAAACAGTAATCAACTCCAACACATACTACATGTAAAAACAAGAACCAAGAACCTTGTATTAATTGGTGAGATAGGTAAAAGAGGATATCAAGTGAAGTTCAATGACAAGGATTTTTTTAAGAAATCCACAAGGAGAGAAAAACGCTCAATGCGAAAGGAAAGAAGTTATCAAGGCTATCAACCATGGAGTTAAACAATAATCGAGGCTATCAATGAAGGTACTTGAAACCATAAATTAAGGAAAGTGAGGTGTGAAGGATGTCTCATTTTCTAAGCTGGTTACATGATATGGTAAGAAACATGACACATAAGTAGTGGACATGGTTTAAACAAGGCAGATACATAGGGAGGAAAAAGGGAGCATGGATTTGGGTGCACCTAAAAGCTCAACTATTGAAGAAGGATCAAGATCAAGAAGCTCCATCCAATAGAGGTAATCCAAGACACATGGTGCACATTTGTGTATCTACAATTTATGCAACTTGGACACATACCGTACATGTATACACATTCCAAGTAAAGTCAACTAAAGCACAAGGCTATACATTAGATGGTTGGATGGTGCATTCTTGTCCACTCCCTTATGTATGTTGAGTAGTTTGAAACAACCATCTTTCTATTACTATTTGTACATCTTGTCTCCTTCCCAAAGCTCTTTACCATGGAAATCTAGAGTGCGACCTAGACAATAGGTTTCATTTGGAAAGTATTTGAGGATTAAACGACCATTTCCTTAGCAGGAAAACGTCCCTTAACAGTCGCCTTTGGAACCTTTTCTTCAATGAGACAAACTATTTCATCAACATCTATAGCAAAGAATACATTTAAATTCAACGGGGCTTAAAAGGTCTCGATTTTGATTGATTCCAATTGTACTATTTCTTCTTAACATGGATATTTGGAAAAAAGTCGGCCATCAACTTTTAATTCCATAGTATATAAGGATTAGAGGATAAAGTCCCATTCCAACCTATGCTATGCCACCACAAGAAAAAGGGGGACGTAGCGACGCCCCCGAATGAGGAAGAAACCGGGAACCGTCGCTTATGCGACGAGGTCATCGCATAAGCAACCGTAGGAATTTCGGATTTTTTTTTTGCCCGACCCTCATCGCATAAGCGACGATAGCGTCACATAAGCGACACTACTTAAAAAGCGACGCTATCACCGTCGCTCATTAGCGACAAATTTAACGACATTGGCAAACTGCAGAGCATCGCATATGCGACGCTCTGGAATGTAAACAAAAATTTGATTTCTCCCGGCACATTTGTGCCATGACTTGGACGCGAGCAAGAACAGAGAGACAGAGAGAGAGAGAGAGAGAGAGAGAGAGAGAGAGAGAGAGAGAGAGAGAGAGAGAGAGAGAGAGAGAGAGAGAGAGAGAGAGAGAGAAAGAGCGCACACGAGAGGGAGAGAGAGAGAGAGCGAGACCATTGGCAGGTATGCGCACACACACACACTTACACACACATACATATGTACACACACATACACATGCATAGACAGACACACACATACGCATTGACACACACACAAATACACACACATATACACACATACACAATGCATAATACATACACATACACACATGCACACATAATGCATACACATGCACACACATATACATGAATAATTCACATGTATACATACACATACATAATGCATATGCATACATAATGCACATGCATACATACACATACATAATGCATACACCATATGCATACATCATGCTTACACACACATATGCATACACAGACACATAGACACATACACACATAGACACATAGACACAAATAGACACATACACACACATAAACACATACACACTCATAGACACACACACATACACATAGACGCACACACACATACACACACATATACACACACATACACACATAGAATCATACACACATAATGATGCATTCACACACATACACATGCATACACACATAGACACACATATACACACACACACATCCAAACATACACACTCATAGACACACATAATGATGCATTCACACACATACACATGCATACACACATAGACACACATATACACTTACACATCCAAACATACACACTCATAGACACACATTCATACACACACACATCCAAACATACACACTCATAGACTCACACATACACATAGACGCGCACACACATACACACACATAGACGCGCACACACATACACACACATATACACACACAAACACATACACACATAATGATGCATCCACACACATACACATGCATACACACATAGACACATATATACACACACACATACACACACATATGCATACACACACACATAGAGAGACATACACACACATACACATACATGCATACATATGCATACATAATGCATATGCATACATACACATACATAATGCATACACACACATATGCATACATAATGCATACACACACATACACAAACCTATGCATACATACATGTATACACACACATAGACACATACACATAGACACATACACACACATAGACACATACACACACATAGACACATACACACACATAAACACATACACACTCATAGACGCGTAGCGACACATACACATAGACACACACACATAAACACAGATATACACAAACACATACACACATAGAACATACACACATAAACACATACACACATAGACACATAGACACATACACACATAATGATGCATACACACATATACACATACATATGCATACATACATGCATACACATACACACATAAACACATACACACACATAGACACATACACACATAAACACATACACACTCATAGGTACACACACATACACATAGACACACACACATATAGTATATACACACACATGCACACATAGACACATACACACATACACATGCATACACACACATACACATGCATACACACATACAGACACATATACACACACATACACACACATATATGCATACACACACATAGAGAGATATACACACATAAACACATACATGCATACATATGCATACATAATGCATATGCATATGCATACAATGTACATACATACTTACATGCATACATAATGCACATGCATAGATACATACACACACACACAGATACATACACACATAGACACATAGACACACATGAACACATACGTACTCATAGATACACACACATACACATAGACACACACACATACACACACATACACACACATACACACATAATGATGCATACACACACATACACATGCATACACACATACAGACACATGTACACACACATTCACACACACATTCACACACATATATGCATACACACACATACACATACATGCATATATATTGCATATGCATATGCATACATACATACTTACATGAATATGCATACACACACACATATGCATACATACATACTTACATGCATATGCATACACACACACATATGCATACATAATGCATATGCATATGCATATAATGCACATGCTTACATACACTTTCATAATGTATACACACACACATACACACATAGACACATACACACATAATTATGCATACACACACATACATATACATACACAGACATATGCATACATACATGCATACACATACACACACATAGATACATACATACACATAAATACATACACACTCATAGACACACACACATACACATAGACACACACACATACACACAACCATACACACATAGACACATACACGTAATGATGCATACACACATACACATGCATACATAGACACACATAATGATGCATACAGACACATACATATGCATACACACACATATGCATACATACATGCATACACATACACACATAGACACATACACACACATAGATACATACATACACATAAACACATACACACTCATAAACACACACACATACACATAGACACAGACACATATACACACACATACACACATAGACACATGCACACGTTGTCGGAAAGATTTCAACCTTTCCGTTGATGACCAGAGAAAATGAAAAACAACTTTATTGGTGATCTCAAACCTTTTATATCACTGTTAAACAATTGTGTGGATTGGAATTAACTACCTTGAAAGTGTTTACAGGTACAAGAAATGATAGAGAATACATGGTCATATTAGGGTTTACCCTAATTACTCATTTAATGAGTTGTTTTATTCATACATTCAAGAATCATGGGTATTTAACCCTAGGATTTCATAAGTTGATATGATTTTATGTCAGTTGGGTTAATCCAAAGGGTCTCAAAAGATTCTAATGGATTAATGCTAGGGTTTATTTAAGTGTTAATGGATTAATGATAGGGTTTCTGAAGGGTTTTTAGTAAGTTTTCTAGGGTTTTAATATGTCTCAAGGGCTAAAATAGTTGTTATTCAAATACATTAATATATAAATTAAATATTTATGAATTAAAAATTAAACTATGCTATTAATAATTACTTTAATCATATGTGTGCATTTAAATACTAAGGTTCTAATTAATTAAAAGCTTAACCTAAGCTTAATTTAAATGATTTATGTAATTGAGAAATTTAGGGTAAATAGAATTAAAAAGAAAATGAAGTGGATAATTAACTAATGGTCTATATGAGTGTTAGGAGAAAGTGTTGGTGTAATTCAAGCCTTAACACTTGGCTTGGATATAAACCTTGAAGACTCAACATAAAGCTTGGATCTTGGAAGCCTAGCTTGGGTTAATTCATGAGGATATCACTTCAAGAATGAACCATAGGAACCTAGTCTTATTGTTCCTACCATTTATCTCATGTAAAAGTCTATATGACTTTAACCACTCTTGTAATCACACCTACCTGAGAAAGTCGTGGAAAATTGAAAGTTGTAATGGAGAGAATATCTCCCTAAGTTTAGTGGAGAGATTATAGGGAGCTTCAATTTGAATTTCAAATTCAAATGACCAATCAACACTTATAAAAACTATGAAGAAAAGTCGCGGGTGTGCTAGTTCTTTTTCAAGCTCATATCCTGAGGCTAATCCACCTATCTCTGAGTGTGTGAGTGCTACACCATAGCCTACACCTTTGAGTAGCATTGAGCATCACTTTCTATGCCAATGGGAATGTACAATCAATAGATCTAATCAATATACTTACATTCATAATCTCTGGTTTCTCTGAGTGACCATCTTCAACTCTGTCAACTTCCAAGAGGCATATCTCAAGATCTACTGAACCAAATTGGATGATTAAAAGTGCATTGGATTCAGCTCAAAGTCTACTATACACCTACAAAATTGCAAGGTCATTGGATCAACTATTGCAGAGAAATCTCAATCGAGGTGCTCACTGGTCTGTGACTGTAAGTCTCCTAAAAAATCGGGGGTGTACCTTATTTTGCGAAAGTGATTTCTCTGAGTGTAGTTTATCATTTTCTTTCATTCGACTTGCAAATGGAAGCTTAATAAGCTAATAGAATATCCCTACAAGGAAGTTTGCTAATTGTAACTACACTGGTCACACTGAGCATAACACTGAGCAGGTGTCAATACCAAAATAGCAAGTTTTTCAGGATTTTGAAGTCACAAGTAGTCTGTCTTGATTTGATCATTACTTATAACATTTGCAAAGCACATATATGGTTTCTTGGTATCATTTGAAAGCTCAAGGAGTCTACTAAGAATATCTGGAGTCAAAGGAGGGCAGGTGTGAAGCAGGTTTTGCAGCACCAACTTGATCTCTTGAGTGCATCCAATCATCACTCCCAACAGTGGTATTAGAGCAAATAAGGTAATCATGGGTGATGGTTTCCCTTCCTTCATTGACAAATTAGACAGGAACAACTACCAAGCTTGGTCTCTAAGAATGAAGACCTATCTACAAGGAAGGAGCTTGTTTGGACTCATATCAGGAGATGAGGAATTGCCCTCATTCAAAGCTAGAGGCCTACCCACCAAGGAAGAGCAAGAGAGACTCAATCAATGGTGTGCAAAAGATGCTTTGGCAAGGTCATATCTTCTAAACTCTATTTTTGATTTCCTTCTACCACACATAAGGAATTGCAAAACTTCCCAAGAGACTTGGGAAACCTTGTCAACTTATTTTTCATCAAGCACAAGGGCCACAAAGAATCAACTATGGATTGAGTTTACAACTCTTAGGAAGCAATCAAAGCAATCTGTCTCAGATTTTGTCACCAAGGTCAAAGACATTGCAGACCAACTTGCAAGTGTTGGAGAAGAGATTGAGGAAGAGCAAATAGTCAGAAAAGTGATCAATGGACTAAAGGCAGATGACAAGTGGGAGAGCTTTACCACAACAATGGACTTATACATGGACATCCAAGCACCTAATCTAACAACTCTGATTGGACAACTCTTTACACATGAAGCTAAGATCACAAAGAATGGAGAGCAATCAAAAGGTAACAATCCCTCTGCCCTATATACTGATAAGAAGGCTAAAGACAAGGGTAAAAACAAAAAGATTGATGAAGAAGGATCTACCTCCCAAGCAAACTATGCAGGGAGAGGTAGATCTTCTAGAGGTAGAGGCAGAGGAGGTAAGTCAGGTAGGGGGAGACCCTACAACCAATCTCCATGCAATATTTGTGGCTTGTCTAACCATACTACAGATGAATGCTACAAAAACTACAAGAACCAAAGAGGAAGAGGTCACCAAAGAGGAGGATACTCTCAAGGCAGAGGCAGATTCAACCAATCTCAAGGCTACCATGGCTACAACAATAATTATTACAACAACTACAATTCCAATGGCTCAAGGAGGATACAGAAATAGGAAGGATTACAACAATTATGCAGAGGAGCAAGATGACTCCCTATTGATCATGAATATGACATCTAAGTCAGGTATCAATGATGATCACTTATTCTATATTGATTCAGGTTGCTCTAATCATGTAGCTGGAAATGTTGCATTACTTTTTGATTTGGAAGAACCCAAAGGCAAGCACCAAGTGCAGATAGGTGATGACACTAAACATTCAGTTGTTAAAGTAGGCAATGTCAAAACTAGTGATGGTAATCAAAATCTATTGAGCAGAGTATTGTATGTTCCAACAATCACCAAGAACCTAATGAGTGTAGGTCAGATTGTGGAAAAAGGTCCACAGGTCAGGTTCACTCAACATGGTGCATATGTGGAGGATCCAAGACATGGATTCAGAAAGATAGACAAGGGAGAAAAATCAGGTAGATTGTTTACCTTTGAACTTGAAGACACTAAGAATATTGCTTTGTACAACTATAAAGACCAAACCCTATCAGAATTGGAGATTTGGCACAAGAGATTAGGTCACATTGGAGAGAGGACCTTAAAGCAGATGAGTAGGGATCAATGTGTGCTTGGGATACCTAATGTATCCAAGCAACACATGATATACAAGTGTGGGGCTTGTCAATTTGGTAAGTCACACAGGTTGCCCTATACCAAGAAAGGTTTTATGCATGAAGATTATTTGGAATTGGTGCATACAGATGTTTGGGGACCTAGCAAGGAGCCATCCATATCTGGATCAAGGTACTATGTGTCCTTCATTGATGATTATAGCAGGTGGACTGTCTTATACTTCATGAAACATAAAGATGAAGTATTTAATTGTTTCAAAAGGTATCTTGCATTAGTTGAAAATAAAAAAGGTAGACATTTGAAGAAACTAAGGTCAGATGGTGGTGGAGAATACTTCTCCAATGACTTTGAAGATTTCTTGCAGGAAAGAGGCATCAAGAGGGAGATTACTACAAGGTACTCACCTGAAAAAAATGGGGTAGCTGAAAGAAGGAATAGACTTATAATAGAAACAGCTAGGTCTATGCTAAATGAAAAGAAATTGCCAAATTATCTTTGGGCAGAGAGTGTATCTACTGCCACATATTTAATTAACAGGTTGCCATCAAAGACACTTGATGGAATGACACCCTATGAGGCTTGGCATGGTAAGAGACCATCTCTGGATCATTGCAAAATCTTTGGTTGTGTTGCATATGTGCATATTCCCTCACACGTAAGGGGAAAGCTAGACCCTAAAGCTGAAAAGTGTATCTTCATTGGTTATGATTTGAATAAGAAGGGATACAGATTCTACAACCCCTCAAACAAAGGCTTCAAGGTAAGCAGAGATGTCATCTTTGATGAAAATGATTCATGGTATGAAAATGAGTGCAGGAAAGTTAGCCTACCTTATGACATGGAAGAAGACTTCCCCAAGCTTATCAGGCAAGAACCAATTCAGAAAGAGGACACAAGCTCAGATGATGAAGACACCATCAACATTGAAGAGTTCAAGGCTTGGAAATCCAAAGGGAAGATGAAGATGAAGCAACTAGAAGATAATCCAGAATCCTCAACTAAAGCTATGAGGAGATCTCAGAGAGAAAAGAAAAAGCCTATTAGGTATGGGTATGATACCTCACTTGTAACCAAGCACTCTGTATATCTTGCAAAGGATCTCTTGAATGAAGAACCAGGTACATTTGAAGAAGCAATCACTAAACCAGAGTGGAAGGAAGCAATGGATGAAGAAATGGAGGCTCTCAAGGAAAGTGATACTTGGGACTTGGTACCCAAGAAGGACTCCATGAAGGTGATAGGATCCAGATGGATCTATAAACTCAAGAGGAACTCAGATGGTACAATAAACAGGTATAAAGCTAGGTTGGTAGCCAAGGGTTTTGCACAAACCCAAGGCATTGATTATGAGGAGACATTTTCTCCTGTGGCCAAGATGCCAACTATCAGAGTTATGGTGAGTGTAGCTGCATCCAAGAATTGGAACATGTACCAATTGGATGTGAAGAATGCATTCTTGAATGGATGGATATCTGAAGAAGTCTACATGTCACAACCACCTGGCTATGAAGATCCCAAGAAGGTAAATCATGTTTGTAAATTGAAGAAGGCTCTGTATGGATTGAAGCAGGCACCTAGAGCATGGAATTACAGATTAACAACCTACCTCCTAGACCAAGGATTCATAATGAGTAAAGCAGATACTTCATTGTTTATCAAAAGGAACAATTCAGAGGTAATATACTTGTGTGTCTATGTTGATGACATCATTATTACAGGAAATGATTTCAGGGAATTAGACACATCAAAGGACAAATGATGAAGCAATTCAAGATTAATGATCTTGGATTATTGAAGTACTTCCTAGGACTTGAATTGGTCTATACAAATTCAGGTATCTTTATTACTCAGAAGAAGTACATTCAGGACATGGTCAAGAAGTTTAATTTGCAGGAAGCTAAAGTCTCAAGCACTCCTATGGAGGTCAACCACAAACTCAGTGCTCATGAATGGGAAGAACTCCAAGATATTACAGGTTACCAAAGTTTGGTAGGTAGTCTTAATTATGCTACCTTAACCAGAATTGATATATCATATGGTGTTAGTGTACTTAGCCAATTTATGCACAAACCAAGAATACCTCATTTGGAGGCAGCAAAGAAGATAGTAAAGTACCTAAAGGGAACACAAAATCATGGTTTGTACTTTCCCTATTCATCAGACATTGATATTAAAGTATATTCAGATGCAGATTGGGCAGGTTGCAAGGATGACAGGAGAAGCACATCTGGTTACATATGTTTTGCAGGTGATAAACCAATTTCTTGGTCATCCAAGAAACAACCCACAGTAGCTTTGTCATCTACTGAGGCAGAGTACAGAGGGCTAGAAAATGCCACTCAAGAAGCCATATGGTTGAAGCTTTTATATTCAGAATTGGGCCTATACACAAGGCCACCAATTATATTTGGTGATAACACAAGTTCTCTTCACCTAGCAGCTAATTCAATTTATCATGCTAGGACAAAACACATAGAGGTTCATTACCACTATGTGAGGGAGAAATTACTTAGCAAAGATATTCAATTGTCATATGTGTCTACTAATATGCAATGTGCAGATTTGCTTACTAAAGCTCTGGATGGAAGCAAGCTATGCAGATTTAAATCCACGATTGGATTGCAGGAAGTAATTGAAGACTAGAGATGAAGACTTGAGCCAAAGTGTTTGGCTTGAGGGGGAGCTGTTGGTGTAATTCAAGCCTTAACACTTGGCTTGGATATCAACCTTGTAGACTCAACATAAAGCTTGGATCTTGGAAGCCTAGCTTGGGTTAATTCATGAGGATATCACTTGAAGAATGAACCATAGGAACCTAGTCTTATTGTTCCTACCATTTATCTCATGTAAAAGTCTATATGACTTTAACCACTCTTGTAATCACACCTACCTGAGAAAGTCGTGGAAAATTGAAAGTTGTAATGGAGAGAATATCTCCCTAAGTTTAGTGGAGAGATTATAGGGAGCTTCAATTTGAATTTCAAATTCAAATGACCAATCAACACTTATAAAAACGATGAAGAAAAGTCGCGGGTGTGCTAGTTCTTTTTCAAGCTCATATCCCGAGGCTAATCCACCTATCTCTAAGTGTGTGAGTGCTACACCATAGCCTACACCTCTGAGTACCATTGAGCATCACTTTCTATGCCAATGGGAATGTACAATCAATAGATCTAATCAATATACTTACATTCATAATCTCTGGTTTCTCTGAGTGACCATCTTCAACTCTGTCAACTTCCAAGAGGCATATCTCAAGATCTACTGAACCAAATTGGATGATTCAAAGTGCATTGGATTCAGCTCAAAGGATACTATACGCCTACAAAATTTCAAGGTCATTGAATCAACCATTGCAGAGAAATCCGAATCGAGGTGCTCACTGGTCTGTGACTGTAAGTCTCCTAAAAAATCGGGGGTGTACCTTATTTTGCTAAAGTGATTTCTCTGAGTGTAGTTTATCATTTTCTTTCATTCCACTTGCAAATGGAAGCTTACTAAGCTAATAGAATATCCCTAGAAGGAATTTTGCTAATTGTAACTACACTGGTCACACTGAGCATAACATTGAGCAGGTGTCAATACCAAAATAGCAAGTTTTTCAGGATTTTGAAGTCACAAGTAGTCTGTCTTGATTTGATCATTACTTATAACATTTGCAAAGCACATATATGGTTTCTTGGTATCATTTGAAAGCTCAAGGAGTCTACTAAGCATATCTGGAGTCAAAGGAGGGCAAGTGTGAAGCAGGTTTTGCAGCACCAACTTGATCTCTTGAGTGCATCCAATCATCACTCCCAACAAAAAGAATGGTTTATATAAGATGTGTAACTAAAGTGATTTAAGGAGTGGTTTGAGTAAAAGATGCAATTAAAGGAGGTTAAAGAGAAACTTTAAATGAATGCTAAATATGAGAATGGTTAAAAGAATGGAACAAGTGTGTTGTGTGAATAAAGCTAATTTAAAGTGTGGTGAATGTTAATGGGAAAAAGTGTGAATGAGGAAATAAAGTAAAATCAAAGGAATGGTTTACAAATGAGTTGAGTAAGTATTTATATGTGTGAAGAGCTCTGTTATTTTCTAATGTTTTGCAGGTATTTTTTGCCTCTTTTGTTTGTATGATTATATTAGTTTTCCCTTTCTCTGCAGAAGTCATAGTTTTCTTTTTTTTCTTTTCCTGATGATTGCACACGCAACTAGAGAGAGTAAGGTAATCAGTAGTAGTAAGGGGCTTCCTTTCCTTTAGCCTACCAATTGTGGAGAAGCAAGGAATAGCTTCCATCGCCATTCTACCGTCAGAGTCCAATTCTGGTCACTTCGTGGTCATTAGAACTTCTGAGTTCCTGGGAATCTTCGGAACGCAGAGTGAGAGTGTCAAGAGAGAGAAGGAGTTAAGTTGATGGCGATCTGAGTCACACGCACAGAGATTGAGGAGAGATGAGTTGGTGTCTTTCTTCATTGTCTCTCAGTTTTGACTTTAGCGCCATAAAAAAAGTAAAGATCTGTACGTGCGTTGAGAGTATAGAGAGAGGAGATGTTGAGTGAGGGTTGGCGGCCTGCTCACACGCAGAGGTCGAGAGAGAAGCATGATCAAGGCAGTGTATTAAACCCTGAGATATGGAGCATGGTGCTAGCAGAGATTCTCGAGCGCATCATTTCTAAGCTTCCTATCACGTTTGTACTGCGATTCCACACAGTTTGTATGCGTTGGAATCAACTTTCCTTTGACAAGGAATTCCCAAAGCTCGCTCCTCATCAGGTGGGTGCATGCCCCCCGTTTCTGAGTCGCCTGGGCACTGGGTAGCGCTGATCGGATGGGAGTCAGAGAGCAAAAGAGAAGGACACGAGCGTGAGAGCACAGTCGGATGAACTTCCTCAGTAGTTACAATTATTTTTTTTGAGATAAATTCATAATTGATCACAGAGTATATAGCGCTTGTCGGAATCATCACAATCTGAGTGTCAGAATTGATAGCATTAGTTGGAGTCAGAGCAAACATTATTTGAATAATTATCCACGCGCGGCAGACTTTAGTATATGGTAGCACTCATAAAACTTTGGCAATGCTCATAAAACCCTGACAGCGGTGCACACAAACGGAGGTTTAGAGAGAAAATCAGGCATTACCAGGGAGACAAGCAATATGGCTTGTTTTGAATATCTGCAGATCAAGAGAATATCTCAATCATTGCGCTATGATCACTGGCTGAGATAGGGAGAGATCGGTAGAGAGAGAGAGAACGGCAGAGAGAGAGAGATCCTTATGTATATATATCAAACCCACCTCATATATATGGATTCATGAATGCTTCAGATTAGTATGTATTAGCTTTAGAATTTGTGTGCATTCATTTTCATGACTAATATGGTTGTTTACATCTATCCAACCATGTGTCTTATCTATTTGAATATAAGAACACCGATCTATGTGAATTGATTTATGTGAGATAGAGTATTTGCATGTGTTTCTCCATGCCTCTATATGCATGTATGAATATGAGGATGCATGCACATCTATAAGGTAGATGCATGTGAGCATATGTATGTATGTGTATAAGCATGGGAATGCATATATGTTTGTAAGTGAATGGATAAGCATAGGTATTAATGTGTGCATTATTATGTTCTTTTACTCAGGATTAAACATGTGCATGAATGTATGTTTGCATGCATGAACATGTGTATGCTTTAATGTAAGTGAAGTATGTTTTTTATGTTCTTAATGATTTTGTAATATTACTAATGTCTAATGTTTTGCAGACATTCAAAGCAAAAGAATCGAAGAGCATCGTGGCAAAAGTGGAGAATTCAACAAATCAATTAACCGATAATCTGATTTAAATCTATAGACCTCATCCTTGATTAAGCTTTGTATAGGATTCACTTATTGTTCGCAATCTTTTAGAGAAATTATATCATTGCTTTAGAGCATTGGAATCATCCATTATTGTCATTAGCATTAATTCAATTCTAATTTGCATTATCATTCTTGTCAATGTTATCTGAAATCGTTAATTTCAATTTCTCATGATTATTGTCTGAATAGATTTATAGCCTTATTTTCAATCGCATCTAATGATCCTCAAGATAACATAGATTCATTTCCACCACCCTTAATTAGGCATACACAACCTAATCAATTAGAAATCCAAGAAGACGGAATTATAAAAGAAACATTAACTAAGGAAACTTTGATAGTTCCTATAGCTCAAGAAGCTATTGATAGATATAGAGCAGTCCAGCCTTACTGTTCTTAAACGTTTAAAGTGTTTCAATTATCTACTCCGTATTTCCTAGATTTAAGAGTAATTTAGAATTTCTGATACCTTAGACGAAAGAAAAATATACCTAAAACACCTACGATTGTCTCATACACCCTGCGTGTGCCGAGGGATTTAGTGGCTGACTGATCCACCAGCCTTATGTCCGCAACTTCCCGACAATTTGGTGAACCCGACGTGAAGTTTGGCATGATACCGTAGGTATAAAGGTATATTTACTTTTTGTTTTGCATATGCATATATAGGCAATTTGGCGATTGAAGGAGAAGTATCGACATCCTTTGTAGCTGCAACTGATTGTTCCTCGTCACGTGACCTTTATCTATCAACTTTCATGAAAGTGACGATTGCACATGCATGAAAAGATTTTTGCACTGAGCACATTCACAACGAACCTCTTCATCAAGCTGGTTGATCAGGTATATTTATTTTTATTATGTTGCATAATAGTAGGAAAAGTTTCTTTCTAGTTGCAAAGAAGTAAGAAAATTTTCTTTATTGCACAATAGTAGGAAAGTTTTCTTTATTTCTATTTCTAAAGTAGTAGGAAATTTTTCTTTATTGCATAGTATTAGAAAAGTTTCTTTATTGCAAAATAGTAGGAAAGCTTGCTTTATTTCTTTGTTTGCAAAGCAATAGGAAATTCGTTAGTTTTTTCTATTGCAAAATAGTCGGAAAGGTTTTCTTTATTTTTATTTGTAAAGTAGTAGGAAAGGATTCTTTATTTCTATTTACAACATTGTAGAAAAAGTTTCTTTATTGCCAAAGCATAGGGAAATTTTCTTTTGTTTGCAAAATAGTAGGAAAATTTTCTTTATTTTTGTTGGCAAAGGAGTTGGAATATTTTCTGTATTTCTGTTTCGTTTTATCATGGAGTCGTATCAGGATCAAGATATAGATGGGTTATTACGAGAATTATATACGTATATTTCATATTTATCTATAAAATTAGACTTATCCACTATGGCTGACCACTTTGAAGAGCAGCGCATTTGGAAGATCATAGATGCAATTAAAACAGATAGGGGGGAATTTACTGGAATAAATGTAACAGCTTATCTTAAATATTATGAACAATTGACAGAACAATATGGGTTACCTGAAGACAATAGAAAAGATACATTTATACGAATTGCTCATGGGTTCACTAGAGAGAGAATCCAATTGAGAGTAGTCCAACCAAACATGACTTGGGCGGATTTCAAGACTCGGCTTTTTACTGAATTTTCGCATGAAGATTACAGTAAGAATAATAGAGCCACATTCATGCGATGGGTAGGAACAACAAAGTTAGACCAACACATAACTCAGGGATTAACTGAGTTTGATATCAAATTTAACCAAATGCCTCAAGCAGACAGAACAGCTCTTGAACCAGATAAATTAAGAAATTTTCTAAGCATGCTAGATCCATCTCTTAGACGAGAGCTAGAACCAATGCTTGAGGATGGAGCGACTGCGAGTGGGCTGACTGGAAATTGGGATAACGTAAGAGCAGCTGTCCATAGGTTAGCCCAAAGGTAGGAGCGAAATCAAATGCAAACTCCAAGAATATATGAAAGAGATATGCCAGGAAAGATAGATAATGACCCCACTTCTCATAACCCTAGAAAAGATGACTCAGAAATTACAATGTTAAAAACATCAGTAGAATCACTTGTCAAACATGTGGAGACTTTGACGACTGAAATAGCTACTATAAGAGTATGCAAGAGCTTAAATTGAGAGATCAGGAGAGACCAAAAGAATTAGAACAAAATCCTAGGAATCAGATGCAAGCTAGAAGACCATTTAACCAAGCACGTAGATGTCTCTGGTGTGATGATTTGGAGCATCCACACTGGACATGCAACTTATTCAACGAGGCCAAGGATAAGAATTGGGTCACAGAAGTAGATCGAAAGATCTGTGACTTTGTAACGAAAAGGCCTTTGGCATCAAACTATGGAAAAGGAGGTATGAAAACCTTCTTTGAAGCCTCCACAAGCCAAAATACATATGCTTGTAGGTTGGATAGTGAAGACTCTAATTGTGATTTCTGGGAGCAGGTTTATGATATTGCTAGTAGAGGCAAGTTATCTGTTGAGAACTTATATGCTATGAGCTCGGATATTAGATCAAAAACATGTTGGAATGAGCCAGTAGACATGTTCTCAGTTTATGCCCACGAAATTAATGTAGATGAGAAAAGAAAACGGGATGAAGAGGGACAGTCTAAACGAACAACTAGGGCTAGAAAAGAGGGTGAAACGACTGATACAATTAAAGAACCGCCTATGATGGAGCCTAGTCAGTAACCAAAACAACAGGAACAAGAAAAGAAACCTCAAAATAAGGGTAAAGGAAAGAAAGTAGGAGAAAATTTAGAAAAGAAAACTACAAGTGAAGATAGAAGTCAAGATAAACCTAATGAATCACAACCCATACGAGAAGAAGGTATTAAGGAAGAAAAACCGAAAAAGAAACCTCCGACTTTCCGATTGATCTCGCAAATCGAGAAGCAAATAGATATTCGGAAAGTTATGGATGAGAAAATCATGAAGGCAGAAGTAGCCATGACATTAGAGGAATGGTTAGCATTTTCAAGAACAAATGTGAAGGAAGATTTCATGAGTATCATTAAAAGACGAAGAGAACCTATAGAGTATAGCACGGAAGATATTGAAATGGAGGAAAGAAAAGATCAGGATGAACCGAAAGTGAGTGTTGTACAAATAAATGAATCTGAGTATAGAGAATCTTCTGATCGTAGAAATTATTTGGGACCTGTTATTGGACATTTGGAAAAAGGAAATGATGACCCAAATAGCCATTACACTCAAAAACATTGGGCTAGGGGTACCACTAAACTATGGTTAAGATAGGTAATAATAATAAACCACAAGTGGCATTAATCGATTCAGGATCAGAAATCAATGTAGTGATCTCACGGGAGATTTATAATGAGGGAAAATGGCCCATAGATAGGGACCATGGGTGGAAAATGAAGGCAGCCAACAATGCTTCTGGCTATTTACTAGGAGCTTGTGCTAATGTTCCTATTACTGTTGGGGATGTTAAAGAGGAACATAATTTCTTTGTTCATGATGACTGCTCGTACCCAATTATTTTGGGGCAGCCGTTCATTTGTGAACAAAGAATGGAGACAACAGTATTGGATGATGGAAGTGCTTTTGCAAGAGTTCGTTCTCGTGATGGCCTTAAATCTGTTCAATTCATGACGCTTTGTATAAACCATCCTCGTAATCGTAGATCTTTAAGAAAAACTCCTTTAAGACACATTGAACAGGATTTCGAGTAAATGCCACTGTTGAGCGAGATGACAGTGGACTTTGGTTCGAAATCTCGCAAAATTTTGTACAGAACTTAGATAAAATGAATGTTTATTTTCCATCTTCTACGTTAAATATTTTTCATTTTAAACAAATTCCAAGAAAACTTATAAGAAAATATGAAAAACATTTGAAAAACAAAGGAGATTTGTTAATGGATGAAAGTATTGAATATATTATTGAAACTACACATTGCTTCTCAACATTAGAAGAGTTAGAACTTTGTTATCAGAGTAAGTCTAATTCCCATATTCTTATCTCTTCACTTGATGTGTATGCATTAATTCAGGAATATGCCTCTAGTATTAATCATGAGTATGATGCCTTAGTGGAGACCAAATATAAAACTGTTAGTAAGAAGGTTAAACCCGTAGCACAACCACTACCAAAATTTAGTAATGATATTATAAAGAATGTAAGTCATGCGCCAATCCTCAGAAATCCAACAAATATTGGCCATGTATTTACTAAAGAATCCTTAAATCAAATTAAATTAGATGCTAGTGGTTTCCTTCTTCCAGCAGAAAAAGAGTATTTTTTGAAGATTATTGAGCAACATGGAAGAGCATTTTCTCTTGAGCCTTCAGAGATAGGATGTGCAGATCCTCGGATAGTTGCACCAATGATAATTTTCACTATTCCCCATATTCCTTGGAATTTGCGCCCTATTCCTGTACCTAAAGCTCATCTTCCAGAGCTAATCAGATTACTTAAAGAAAAAATTCATATGCATATTTTAGAATCCTCTTCAGCTCCCTATTCAAACCGTTGGTTTACTATGCCCAAGAAGAGTGGAAAACTTCGGTTTATCCAAGATCTTCAACCAGTTAATAAAGTGACTATTAGAAGTGTGGGTACAGGTCCAATTGTGGATGAATTTGTGGAAGCATTTTCAGGCAATTCTATATATTCAATGGGTGATCTCTACTCTGGGTATGATCAATTTCAATTGGCATTAGAGAGTAGAGACATTACTACCATGAAAACACCTTTGGGATTAGTTAGGATGTGTACATTACCTCAAGGTGCGACCAATTCAGTACCACACATGATGAGTGCAATGAATTTGGTTTTGCACGATTTTATTCCTCACATTACTATGCCCTTTATTGATGACATTCCCATTAAGGGTTGCTTGGAAGAAGAAAAAGATAGCACTCTGGATGAAGATGGTTGTCGTAGATTTGTAAAGGCTCATATCCTTGATTGCCAAAAGATCTTTCAGCGATTTATTCAAGTTGGCTTAACATTATCAATAGAAAAATCTACTTTTGGTGTTAATGAGGTCCTAATTGTAGGTCATCTTTGTGGCTATTATGGACGAAAGCCATACCCTCATAAAATTGATGCCATTAGTAAGATTTCAGAGATATGTCAAAATGTGAGTGAAGTTCGTCGATTTTTAGGAGCTTGTATCTTTTATGTCATATGGATACCACATTTTGCACATATAGCTGACTGTCTTTATGATTTATTAAGGAAGAAAAGAAAATTTTTATGGACAGAAAAACATACTCAAGCAATGCGTAGATTAAAGAAGTTGCTACAAGAAGCTCCAATCCTTAAACGAGTAGATTATACGAATAATAAGCCTATTATTTTGACTGTTCATACTAGTCCTATTGGAATTGGCTGGGTCATAAGTCAAGATGATGAAGAGGGTAGAAGATATGCTATTAGATTTGGAGCTAAGATTTTACATAATACTCAAAGAAATTATCCTCAAATTAAAAGAGAACTTTGGGGTTTAGTCACAGCTCTAAAGTCTGATAAAGAATATTTCATAGGAGCAAATGTGATTGTGGAGACAGATTGTTTACCGCTAATTGGAATGATCACAAACTGTTCTTCACCGGATATTGCAATGCTTCGTTGGATTTCTTATATTAAATTTATAAATCCAATTTTAATTCATATATCAGGAAAATCTAACTCTGTTGCTGATATGCTCTCAAGAGCTAGGTATGATGAGAATGATGAAGCCAAAGTAGATACTAATACGATAAATTATGATTCCCAAGTTTATGTATATGAAAAATTTAATTCAGATGAATATGAAGGAGAGTGGCTAGAGATTGGAAAGTATCTTAGTAATTTAGTTAGATCACCTTCATGGTCTTCAAATAGATTTAGAAATATTAGAAAAAGAGCATTTAACTTTTTCTTAAAAAATGGATTACTTTGGAGACATACAAGGGGGAAGATCAAAATGCCACAAAGAGTACTAGGTACTAAGAATCTTCAGATGCAAGTTATGAAGAGCATGCATGATACTTTATGGGCCGGGCATAAAGGTTTTGTTGCCACTTATGAAAAAATTAGAGAGTGTTACTGGTGGCCAGGTATTTATGTTAATGTAAAGCAATATGTGGATTCTTGCGATGTATGTCAAGTTTATTCATCGGTGAAGCATAGGGATCCACTACATCCTACGTATCCACCATGCATACACTATAAGTGGGTAGTAGACTTAGTAACCATGCCCAAAGGTATCGATAGAATGAGATACATAGTTCTTGCTCGAGAAGATCTTACTAATCATGTGGAAGGCCGAGCTCTAAGATCAAAAACTACTTTCAATGTATGCAAATTTCTTCTTGAAGATGTGATTTCAAGATTTGGGTATATTGAAAAAATAGTAGCCGATAGGGGCGAATTAGATGCGCAAGAGGCTAGGGAATTCTTTGCTAGGCATGGAATTCGTTTAGCTCTTACGACTGCATATAATCCTGAGGCTAACGGAAAGATTGAAAGATGGCATTCTCCTATCATAAAAGCGATTTCTAAAGCTTGCAAAGGAGAACTGAAGAATTGGCCGAAATTTTTGCCATTCGCTTTGTGGGCTGATAGAATGACCTGTACTAGAACGACGGGATTTATGCCGGCAGAGTTAATGTACTGCCAAAAGCCAATTTTTCCAGTAAATACCCAAATTCTTACTTGAAGTACGCTTCCTTGGAAAGATAATTTATCTACTGAAGACTTATTAGCTTTAAGGATTCAGCAGCTTGAGCAAGGGAATGAAAGACTAGATGAAGCTATAGCTAAATTAAAAACTTCTCGACTTAAAAATAAAAAGTATTTTGATAAATCACATAGGTTAAGACCAAAGCCAATTCAAATTAATGATTGGGTATTGATATATGATAGCACATTCGATATACAGTATCATGCCTATAGAAAATTAAAAAAGCGTTGGTTTGGACCTTATGTGGTGGTCAAAATCTATGAAAACGGAACGTATGCCTTAAGAGAGTTAGATGGAACTCCGCTTAAAAATTTAATTGCAGGTAAAAGAGTTAAAATATTTAAACAAAGAAATGAAGAATATTATGAATTATTATCTGATGAAGAAAATGATGAATGAATATTTTAATAAAAATAATGTTTAAATTTTTTGTTAGATATGTTTTTTCTTTTCTATGTATGAAAATAAAAATTTTATTTAAACTAATTTTCTTGTGAGTTATATGTTGTTGCATGCTAGCAGGAGTTGAAGATGTTTTGTTTTGAAGATTGAAGATAGTACATGCAGTTTAAAATTTAATCAATCAAAGCGATATTTGGATGAAAGGCGATGCTAAAGATGGAATCAATATAGATCAGGTGAAACAGTTCTAACCCTGATTAATGTTTTAAGTTTTGTTTTTCCCTGCATTATCATAATTAGATATGTACATTCTTCAGCTAGGTTAAGAAACTTCTTAAAATTATGAAAAGTAGAATTTACACTGAAGTAGGGATGTGCTTGAAGTGAAGATAGGGATTAGAGACCTATGGCTGTCATATGAATAGTTGAAGGAACGCTTAACTTACAACTCCTAGTAGGAGTAAACTTGTTTTATATAGGTAAGCTTCCTTAAATCTGACCCATTTAGCAAAAGAGATCCTAGTTCCTGCTTTAGCTTACCTCTAGATCCTTTGCTCTGATTAGGGGTTAAGCCTTTCCCCTTCATCAAAAAAGTTGCGAAGAAAAATTGAAAGCAGTACATTAATGGTTGCTGCATATGAAAAGAGGAAAAATGACAAAAAGAAAAATTATGATGAAAAATGAGATGAAAGAAAAATCAAATGATTTCAATAAATCAGTTGTGGTCTCGAAATCACTTCTGATTTGAAAAGCGGGCTATATAAGGCGGATGTATGCTAGAGGGGAGTTAGTTTTTGTATCTTAATGGCAAATGGATAGGAGATGAGGATAGAAGGCCTATATAACATATGCTTTACTTATGAACAGAGTTAATAGAAGAGTTAGTACGAACACTATTTAAATGACTTCTATAGTTTCCTTCTAAAACCTGTTTCCAATTCATGCATTGAACGAAAAGGTTTAAATTCAAGTTTACATAATTTTATAAGTTTTCTTTGCTATTTGAAGATGTACTAATGATAGAAGCATTTTTATATACAGACAATTTGAATTTGAGTCATGAATAATTTTCAAAAGAATTTGATATTGCTTTCTATGATCTGCAGGTTGGCCCATCGAGGACGATGTGCAGGTTTGGCCGGGGCGAATGTCGGAAAGATTTCAACCTTTCCGTTGATGACCAGAGAAAATGAAAAACAACTTTATTGGTGATCTCAAACCTTTTATATCACTGTTAAACAATTGTGTGCATTGGAATTAACTACCTTGAAAGTGTTTACAGGTACAAGAAATGATAAAGAATACATGTTCATATTAGGGTTTACCCTAATTACTCATTTAATGAGTTGTTTTATTCATACATTCAAGAATCATGGGTATTTAACCCTAGGATTTCATAAGTTGATATGATTTTATGTCAGTTGGGTTAATCCAAAGGGTCTCAAAAGATTCTAATGGATTAATGCTAGGGTTTATTTAAGTGTTAATGGATTAATGATAGGGTTTTTGAAGGGTTTTTAGTAAGTTTTCTAGGGTTTTAGTATGTCTCAAGGGCTAGAATAGTTGTTATTCAAATACATTAATATATAAATTAAATATTTATGAATTAAAAATTAAACTATGCTATTAATAATTACTTTAATCATATGTGTGCATTTAAATACTAAGGTTCTAATTAATTAAAAGCTTAACCTAAGCTTAATTTAAATGATTTATTTAATTGAGAAATTTAGGGTAAATAGAATTAAAAAGAAAATGAAGTGGATAATTAACTAATGGTCTATATGAGTGTTAGGAGAAAGAATGGTTTATATAAGATGTGTAACTAAAGTGATTTAAGGAGTGGTTTGAGTAAAAGATGCAATTAAAGGAGGTTAAAGAGAAACTTTAAATGAATGCTAAATATGAGAATGGTTAAAAGAATGGAACAAGTGTGTTGTGTGAATAAAGCTAATTTAAAGTGTGGTGAATGTTAATGGGAAAAAGTGTGAATGAGGAAATAAAGTAAAATCAAAGGAATGGTTTACAAATGAGTTGAGTAAGTATTTATATGTGTGAAGAGCTCTGTTATTTTCTAATGTTTTGCAGGTATTTTTTCCCTCTTTTGTTTGTATGATTATATTAGTTTTCCCTTTCTCTGCAGAAGTCATAGTTTTCTTTTTTTCTTTTCCTGATGATTGCACACGCAACTAGAGAGAGTAAAGTAATCAGTAGTAGTAAGGGGCTTCCTTTCCTTTAGCCTACCAATTGTGGAGAAGCAAGGAATAGCTTCCATCGCCATTCTACCGTCGGAGTCCATTTCTGGTCACTTCGTGGTCATTAGAACTTCTGAGTTCCTGGGAATCTTCGGAACGCAGAGTGAGAGTGTCAAGAGAGAGAAGGAGTTAAGTTGATGGCGATCTGAGTCACACGCACAGAGATTGAGGAGAGATGAGTTGTTGTCTTTCGTCATTGTCTCTCAGTTTTGACTTTGGCACCATAAAAAAAGTAAAGATCTGTACGTGCGTTGAGAGTATAGAGAGAGGAGATATTGAGTGAGGGTTGGCGGCCTGCTCACACGCAGAGGTCGAGAGAGAAGCATGATGAAGGCAGTGTATTAAACCCTGAGATATGGAGCATGGTGCCAGCAGAGATTCTCGACGCATCATCTCTAAGCTTCCTATCACGTTTGTACTGCGATTCCACACAGTTTGTATGCGTTGGAATCAACTTTCCTTTGACAAGCAATTCCCAAAGCTCGCTCCTCATCAGGTGGGTGCATGCACCCCGTTTCTGAGTCGCTTGGGCACTGGGTAGCGCTGATCGGATGGGAGTCAGAGAGCGAAAGAGAAGGACAAGAGCGTGAGAGCACAGTCGGATGAACTTCCTCAGTAGTTATAATTTTTTTTTTTTGAGATAAATTCATAATTGATCACAGAGTATATAGCGCTTGTCGGAATCATCACAATCTGAGTGTCAGAATTGATAACGTTAGTTGGAGTCAGAGCAAACATTATTTGAATAATTATCCATGCGCGACAGACTTTAGTATATGGTAGCACTCATAAAACTTTGGCAACGCTCATAAAACGCTGACAGCGGTGCACACAAACAGAGGTTTAGAGAGAAAATCAGGCATTACCAGGCAGACAAGCAATATGGCTTGTTTTCAATATCTGCAGATCAAGAGAATATCTCAATCATTGCGCTATGATCACTGGCTGAGATAGGGAGAGATCGGTAGAGAGAGAGAGAACGGCAGAGAGAGACAGATCCTTATGTATATATATCAAACCCACCTCATATATATGGATTCATGAATGCTTCAGATTAGTATGTATTAGCTTTAGAATTTGTGTGCATTCATTTTCATGACTAATATGGTTGTTTACACCTATCCAATCATGTGTCTTATCTATTTGAATATAAGAACACCGATCTACGTGAATTGATTTATGTGAGATAGAGTATTTGCATGTGTTTCTCCATGCCTCTATATGCATGTATGAATATGAGGATGCATGCGCATCTATAAGGTAGATGCATGTGAGCATATGTATGTATGTGTATAAGCATGGGAATGCATATATGTTTGTAAGTGAATGGATAAGCATAGGTATTAATGTGTGCATTATTATGTTATTTTACTCAGGATTAAACATGTGCATGAATGTATGTTTGCATGCATGAACATGTGTATGCTTTAATGTAAGTGAAGTATGTTTTTTATGTTCTTAATGATTTTGTAATATTACTAATGTCTAATGTTTTGCAGACACGATTTAAATCTATAGACATTATCCTTGATTAAGCTTTGTATAGGATTCACTTATTGTTCGCAATCTTTTAGAGAAATTATATCATTGCTTTAATGCATTGGAATCATCCATTATTGTCATTAGCATTAATTCAATTCTAATTTGCATTATCATTCTTGTCAATGTTATCTGAAATCGTTAATTTCAATTTCTCATGATTATTGTCTGAATAGATTTATAGCCTTAGTTTCAATCGCATCTAATGATCCTCAAGATAACATAGATTCATTTCCACCACCCTTAATTAGGCGTACACAACCTAATCAATTAGAAATCCAAGAAAACGGAATTATAAAAGAAACATTAACTGAGGAAACTTTGATAGTACCTATACCTCAAGAAGCTATTGATAGATATAGAGCAGTCCAGCCTTACTGTTCTTAAACGTTTATAGTGTTTCAATTATCTACTCCATATTTCCTAGATTTAAGAGTAATTTAGAATTTCTGATACCTTAGACGAAAGAAAAATATACCTAAAACACCTAGGATTGTCTCATACACCGTGCGTGTGCCGAGGGATTTAGTGGCTGACTGATCCACCAGCCTTATGTCCGCAACTTCCCGACAACGTAATGATGCATACACACATACACATGCGTACATAGACACACATAATGATGCATACACACATACATATACATACACACACATATGCATACATACATGCATACACATACACACATAGATACATACACACACATAGATACATACATATACATAAACACATACACACTCATAGACACACACACATACACATAGACAACACACACATATACCTACACACATACACACATAGACACATAATGATGCATATAGACACATACACATGCATACACACACATATGCATACATACATGCATACACATACACACATCGACACATACACACACATAGATACATACACACATATACACATGCATACACACATACAAACACATATACACACACACATAGACACATACACACGTAATGATGCATATACACATACACATGCATACATAGACACACATAATGATGCATACACACATACATATGCATACACACACATATGCATACATACATGCATACACATAGACACATAGACACATAGACACACATAGATACATAGATATACATAAACACATACACACTCATATACACACACACATACACATAGACAACACACACATATACATACACACATATACACATACACACATAATGATGCATACACACACATACACATGCATACACACATATATGCATACATACATGCATACACATACACACATAGACACATACACACATAGACACATACACACACATAGATACATACATACACATAAACATATACACACTCATAGACACACACACATACACATAGACACACACACACACATATACACACACACACAAACACACATAGACACTTACACACATAATGATGCATACACACACCTACACATGCATACACACATACAAACACATATACACACACACATACACACGTAATGATGCATACACACATACACATGCATACATAGACACACATAATGATGCATACACACACATACATATGCATACACACACATATGCATACATACATGCATACACATACACACATAGACACATACACACACATAGATACATACATATACATAAACACATACACACTCATAGACACACACATATACACATAGACAACACACACATATACATACACACATACACACATAGACACATACAGACATAATGATGCATACACACACATACGCATGCATACACACATATATGCATACATACATGCATACACATACACACATAGACACATACACACACATAGATACATACATACACATAAACACATACACACTCATAGACACACACACATACACATAGACACAGACACACACATATACACACACACAAACACACATAGACACTTATACACATAATGATGCATACACACACATACACATGCATACACACACATACACGTATATATATTGATTTCTAATCATTTTGTTTTATATGTTAGGTATTATGGATCCTAGTAGAGAGAGAGAGGTGAAACTCACTCTCATAAAAAGTCTTATGAGAGCAAGAGTTCCATCAGATACTCTAGGGGCCATAATGCGGGACTATGTAGAGATGTCTGATGAGGAGCTAGATTATACGATCCAGATGCTTACGCGATCAGACGAGGGCTCTTCTGCGGCTCCACACGCAGGAAGAGAGCTATCTCCTCATAGGTATGTTTTTTTTCATAAACTTTTTTAATGATATTATAACACATATTTTTATTTATTTCTATCTATCTATTTTCAGGACACCTATACCACCTCCAGCACGTGATAGCAGAGCAGAGACGTTGCCTATGAGGACATGCATAGGCACGTTAAGACTAGAGTGCGACATAGAGCCAGAGGGGAATATTGTATACATAGGAAATGGATTGGAGTTCAAGAGGAGAATGCACGCACTATGCTACTCTTACCTGCGCTTTATCCACTTATCGTGGAAGTAAGTAAAAGTTTTACATATAAATTGAAATATATATCTTATGTTTTATTTATATTATGTTTTTTATTTTTGTAGTGAGCATGATGAGAGGGATAAAAAGTACGTGCTCAGTTCACTTGAGACGGAGTTTGGGACAGCGTGGTCACTTAAGTGGTGTTTAAAAGAGATGCGGACACTTATGGCTCATCGTCGCGACAATGCACCGTATGTATGTATATGAGAGAGAGAGAGAGAGAGAGAGAGAGAGAGAGAGAGAGAGAGAGAGAGAGAGAGAGAGAGAGAGAGAGAGAGAGAGAGAGAGAGAGAGAGAGAGAGAGAGAGAGAGAGAGAGAGCACTAATCTCGATATTAGGGTTTTGAAATCCCTAATTTAAAAACTCTAATTCAACCTTTTAGCCATATGTTTGAAGTATATGTACACCTCCGACGTCCTACTAGAGAGATGTCTCTCCTCCCAACCTTATGCCTCTATATATAGCTACTCGAATCAACGAGGATCATAATATATGTAAAGATATATACACATCATGTAGATAGGATACATAAATATAAAATGGAGTAGATATATTATGCATCACACATACATGCCTAAATGCACACATAAATATATATATACATACTAACATATGTACATGTACATATTTACACATACATGTACATGCCTACATGCACACATAAACGTATATATACATGCATACATATTTACATGTACATATTTACACATAGACACATATACATATATACATGTACACAATTATAAACACTTGCATATATTACGTACATGAATACATGAATATTTTACATAAAAACATATGCATATATACACATATGCATATTTAACACATGTATACATATATCACACACATGCAAACACATACATATATATGCATACTAACATATGTATACATATAATACACATGAATACACACACATATGCATACATACATGATAAAAGTTTACTCCTCGAAGATAAAGCTATATATAAAATAATTAGGCATACCCTCGAGCTTCATGTTCTAACTTAGAAGAACATGATTTCATCTCTCTAGTAGGATTCATCGTTATTCAAGTTCACAGTAAATTCTCTCTAGTAGAATTTACTATCTAATCTGCTCATATGTTTTCATTATTGCCATCATTTTGGTAAGACATCAATATAGTCTCATCTTCATTATCCTTATTAATTTCATTTATTTCTTCTATTGTTAAATCTATGTTCTCATGAATCACACCATCTATTGGTGGATTAATATCTATTTCTGGTAATTCCTCTTCCTCTTCAGTAGAATCAGCATGTAGAGAATTATCCTCTTCATCAAAAAGATTAGTATCATTATCACGTATAATGAGTCTAATTTCTATTCCAGATGTCGATGTATCAGTATCTGATGCTGAATCATCAAGAGGACTTTCTTCAATCTCTCTAACAATAAACTGTTCAAACAATGACCTACCTCTAGGTTGCACATGAATGACTTGCCACCAAGGATGAGCATCTCGGTTTTTATAAAAAAATGCTTGTTCAATATGCCTAGGAAGAATATATGGTTCTTTAGTAGATCACATTACCTTGCAGGAATCAATTGCCCAAAACCCAGATAATTCCTTTCTTATTGTAGAATTACTGCCTTTATACTCCGCTCGATACGAGTCAACCTTCAAAATGACCTATCAAAATATATAACAACAAAAACGTCCCATTATTAGGTGCTTAAAAAAATAACTAACTCTAAAAAATATATATAAACTTTTTTCTACTTGTTTGAATGTATGAAATGAAATTTCGTAGATACCAACAATAGTTCCTACGTAATCAAGTTCGCTATCTATAGGTTTCGTGTCTTTTGAGCTAGCACGTGATAGTTGCTTGAAACAAGCAATGTTATAGGCATATATTCTAGCTAGCAATAAGAAAAATCCTAAAGCGAAAAAAACGGTCCTTGATGGTCCTAAGTGCGTTGATACAGGTAGCTTTGAAAAAGTGCAACAAGTCCCCCCTAGGACTGACACGTTGAATAAGGATTTTGCACTCATGTATAAGGGCATGCCAAGGTATGTGGAAAGATATCATTCCAGAAAAGGAAGTAATCTGAAAACTTTGCGGGAAGCTTCAATCTTCTCTCGAGTTAGACCCTTTTTGTGGAAAGGTCTGCAAAGTTTTCCTGTGTGGGCACATATGCCAAACTGATTTCTCCAAGAGAGCACCTCTCTTAAATAATGATAGTGCACCTCAACGTGCTTAGTATGAGCATAGAACACAATGTTACTTGCAGCTACCAATGTGCTTTGACTATTAGTGAAGACGGTTGTGGTAGAGGACTATCCAACATCAAAATCCTTCAAACAACATATGAGCTGCTTCTTTTGCATCGAAGGTATACATATATATATATATATATATATATATATATATATATATATATATATATATATATATATATATATATATATATATATATAGAGAGAGAGAGAGAGAGAGAGAGAGAGAGAGAGAGAGAGAGAGATTAAGAATAATGTCTTCCAAATTGATCCACCTTGTCCTTCCATGATACAAAATTCCTTACACATTATGAACATCTCCCACCATTTCTTCTATAAAGAAATCTCTTATAAAGTTTGAATCAATTCTAGAAATCGGAAAGACAAAACAGACCTTTTAATACTTTTTGAAAGTTCATAAAATTCACAAAGAACTAGGGATGGAGCTTCGATTGACAAGTATAGAGAAATTATCTCATGCCTTCACCATCAAAGTGTGCATTTCAAAGAAAATAATATATGACTATAAAGTTAGATTGATCATATTCAACCAATCCTTTCAACAATTGTACTAAAGAAAATCCCAAGCACCCAAAAAAATGACTTTCGTATATTGCACTTACCCAATCTTATCTTCTTAAATAAGCGACGGGATCAAGCTCATTATGTATGTTAGCTCTGACCATTAAGTGCATCCTTAGAGTCATTAAGAATCAACCGTAGACCTATTTCCAAAGGATTTTAAATATGCTTGCAATCTTCAAGACCAATATGTTCCAATAATGTGTCAATGTCTTTTTTTAACATCCGAATCAAAATTGAAGTAAGCAATATACTTCTTATTAGGATTATCGAGCAACATATCATCAACATATACAAAAAATATGGGAATTACATCATGTCCACGTTTTATACATAAGGTTATTTGAGTTCGAATCATCTCAGAATCATGTGCTAGGAAGTAAACATGTATTGTTTTGTATTGAGCACCTGGTGATGCATCAATCCATACAATGGGTTTCTCAATCAAACTTTCTTTTTATTGTTTTTCTCCACAAAATCAAGGGGCTTAAATAAATAACATTTTTCATGTAAACTATCATTCATAAATGCAATTTAATATCAAACTAGTGTAGAGTCCAACCATGAAGCATTCCATGTGAAAAAATCTACCAAAAAGGATGATTCTATATGTTGAATGAAAAGTCTCATCAAAATCATTGCCCTTCTCCTGCATATAACCTTTGACAACAAGCCTAGGCTTATACTTCTCAAGTGTTCCATCATGCTTTTGTTTTATCTTGTATGCACAATTGGTGTGAATGATATTTTGTTTTGGAGACAAAGCACATAAAGACTAAGTACCATTCTTCATAATAGCATCATGTTTTGATTACATAGCACCCATCCACTTTTATTAATTTTGTTCTTAATTAAAGGAAATAAGCTCATTTGCATTCGAATCTAAAGAGAACATTTCATAACAATCTGATGGAAAGGAAGCACTATAAGAGCTTGCGTGATTCTCATATGCAAATGATGCATCTAATTTACTATCTCTCAAGATCTACATGAGTCTTTTAGGAATATTTTTTTCCTACTTTACGTCAGCCCTCTAATTAATAAGTGCATGTAAACCTGCATTAGAGATGGAATGATTCTATCATCATTTGAAATCTATTCCATAATGGCTAACAAATTGCCTCTCTTGGAACAAACCTTAACTATCTACCTATGAAAAGAAAAAGCAAAGTGTCATACACATTCTTTGAGCTAATTTATGTCTCCTTGGTATATTTAAGTAAAGGTTGGATGGAGTCTTCAAGAAAAACCAAAATCATAGCCACTAGAATGCATTCAACGTATTGATAATATAGAACATAACTTTTGAATGTCAAGCTTATACCCAACAAAAATACATTTCACTACTTTATCATCCAAACTTTCTCATTGTTGTTCAACCAATAATTCATATGCTAGATAACCAAATACATGAAAATCAGCAATGGATGGCTTGTGATCCAACCAAGCCTCCTATGAAGTGATAGATTGCAGTGCTTTGGTGGGACACCTGTTAAGTACATATGTTGCATACATTAAAGCTACAAGCCTCATAATATGTGGTAAATCCTAACTTTTCACCGTACACCTCATCATTTATATAAAAGACATGCACTTCTTTTTTTTCATCTGTATACTGCACATTGATGTTTTATCCAACTCTCACTAAGAAATGCATTAAACTTAGAAGACATATATCCCCCCTTCCCTTCAAAGAGAACAGAGTGTTCCCATTTAAAATGCTAAAAACCTTTTAATCATAACTTGGAATTCTTGGAAGCACATAAACAACTTGAACTTTCCTCTCAATGGATAAAACCATGTGTGTCTAGAAAACGCATCAATAAAAATAAGAAAGTAAAGGTAATTCTCAAATGAACACATCTGTGTAGGATCATAGACATCAATATGAACAAGTTTCAAGTTATGTAAAACTGTAGTTGAACAATCTTTTGGGAAGGAAGAATGTTGCATTTTACCTAAAATGCGTTCTTCAAAGGCACATTTACAATGTTCCTCAAGTTTTGGTGGAGAGGACATCAGTTTAGATTTTTGTAGGCAAAGCAAACTCGCAAAATTGGGATGATAAAAGGTGCATGCCAAAAGCTTTGCATCAAGATAGCTTGAGCATCATTAATTGCATGTGCTAAATCATTCAAAGATTTTGGATATTCTATGAGTTTATATAGCCTATGAAATAAAATTCCAAAAGCAATGATATGACCATCTGAGAGATCATGAACTATACTTATATAATGAACCAATTCAACAACCAAGCCAATTTTGTATAGTGATGAAATTGATAATGGATTTTTATAGATCCCCTCCATATCTGAACGATGTTGCAATGTGAGAAAGATATTTTTTGTAGTAGTCATGATGATTTATCTATCTCACATGATAGGATAAGTTGACATTTAGCAGATTTTACAATCTTCCGTCTAAGAGCTGGCTGAAGTTAGGCAAGAAACTATGCAGTACTATCAAAGTAAACATCTGAGTCTAGGATAGACATACAATGCCAATGAGAAGATGGGTTATAGCTACAATGAGTATTAAATACACATTCTTCACTTTGAACAAGATTAGGAGATTCTATTTTAGAAGTAGAAGCCTTTACAACAAGTTCTAGCCTCATTTCTCTTTGCATCTATTGCAATTCATTTAGAGCGACTCCATATGATGTGATTATTTCCCATATAGTACTTTCAAAACTATTTCTACTTTCTTGTTTTCTTGCCATCTTTGTCTTCCTTCTTTAATTGTTATCGCTACAAGATTTCTGCTTACTCGTAGATGAGCTCCATTTACCTTTGCCCTTTGGACTAGCTAAAAAATCTTGATGTGCAATACACATAATTAATGAAGTCTAACATGATCTTCTTGCAGCAAAATATAGAATAGCTCCTCAAAGGGTAAGACATTTGAGTTTCCTTTCATCATCAACATAGTAGCAGAAGGAAAACTCTAGTAAGAACAAGGAAAATTTAAATATAATAAATGAAGTGCTTTTTCATCTAATTAGTCTTAAAAAAAATATATATATGTCCATTGAATCTCCTTAATTAATATACACACTCTCCAAGTCTTTTTGGAGGTACGCAATAAGAGCCTCATTTCTCGCCTTGTATAATGTTATAAGAGTATCCTAAGCATCTTTTGTTGTTTTGCAAGAGGGAATGTGAAGGATAATGTCACATTTAATAGGAAAAATGTCCAATGCATATGCTTGTGCATCTCTACCATCCCAACAAGTTCTCATTGTAGTAAATGTAGCTCGAACCACAACAGGACGAGGAAATTAAATATCATCATCTTCAATACCATTTGAGTCACTCTTAAAAATAGTACTTGCAGGTCTACTATGATGTTCCTCAACCCCCTAGATAATATTCCATAAGCCTTTTGCTAACAATACATGGTGCATCATGAATACTAAAAAATGTATAATGAGTACCATCAACCTTATCATCACCAACATATGAAATACATAATTGGTTTTATCCTTTGGCGGGTGGGTAGATAACCTTGAAAAAAAAAGTTGACAATATCTCAAAAAGCTAAAAAGAAAAACCTAGTAGAGTTCTACTAGGTATGCATCAAACTTTGAGATACTTGTATTGGCAAGCAAAAACCCATATATATGTTTGGCACAAAAGGATAAAATGTCTACACAATCATTGGGACTATGCATTACAAGGCCAAAACTAAGTCAAATAAAAAAAATTGATGCTCCAAACGAAATTGTTTTTAAGGCATGATGGATTTAAGTATGCTCACCAATATTTGTGTGATTCTGATACTTAGTGTGGACAGGTGTGGAGGATGCCCTAGAGAAAGCAATGACTTGCCCTCAAACAGAATGTTGGAGTTTGAAGTTTGTGGAACCATAGAAACAACACAAGGAATAATAAGAATCTTGGAAAACAAGACAATGTTGAATGTGTTACTGAGTGAATGTATGAATATAAGTGTCCCGTTAGGTCTATATGCATACATACAAGCAAAGGAAAGAAAACTACATAAAGAGGCAAGATATTACATTGTGTGTCCTAAGTATCTTCACAAACATCACTAACAAAATATATAAAAGATTTCATCATGTGCAAGTAATTTGGAGAAATGAACCATTAATAAGTATCTTTTTACCAAATCTATTTATTAAGTTCCATTGCAATGCTTCATGCTACTCTATAGAAATCAATCAATTTGAGATAGAGATGAAAAGAGGATTAAATGAAGTAACATTTTATTTCTATAGCTATATAGATTTGACTCAAACTCTCTAGAAACTCTATATTAATCAATCACTTTGAAATGGACATGAAAAGGGGATGCAATTAATTAGCCTTCTATTTCTATAGCTTTCTAGATTTTTCTACACTCTCATAGTGTCATATTATAGTTTTACTTCAAAATCCTCTCTTTTTTGAGTAATCATCAGAGGTCGGATGTTTAGAGGAGGCTCTATTAAAATCTATAAAATGAGGTCCTCATTTCACTTTGTACTTGGTAAGAAGCTTGAAAGCCCAAATGTTTTTCAATTTAATCCATACCTAAGTTTTGCCATTCCATGGTATCCTTGAATTTAGTTACCACAAACTGGTACCTTGTAAGACTATTTTACAATCAGCCACATCATTTGTTAGCTCTCTCTATATATATGTCATGGATTATAGTCTTTGATGCTTGGAAAATCCAAATGGAATAGCATTTCATTTGAGAAAGGATCTCATCAAATGAGAATGCTTTGGAGCCATGTACCTTTAACAAGGATATTTTGCCAAGGCTCTTTCTTAATATCCATTGGAATGCTTGATGGATGACTATTAGAAAACTAATCACTTTGAAATCGAAATTCCAATTTGCTTCATTAACCTTCTATTTTTACATCTACCTAGATTTTTGATTCATTAGAAAACTAATCACTTTGAAATCAAAATTCAAATTTGGTTTCAATGAATTAAACTCTATTTTTATTTCTATCTAGATTTTTGATTCATTTCCATTTCTATTCAAGCTTTTTGATTCATTTCCATTTTTATTCAATGCATCCTCATATTACCACACTCTAGTTTTACTTCAAAACCCTTTTGAGTTAGCACCTTGTTGTAATCTTTCTCATTTTCAAGTAACTACTTTAGATTCGATATTTGGAGGAGCCTTTACACAAATCTATGAAATGATGTCTTCATTTCACTTTGCATTTGGTTAGAGGCCTAAAGTGGAGTCCTCTGACTTGAAAAAACTTATTTTAATCCATATATAAGTTTTTTCTCTTTTTTTTTCTTTACTTCGACTTCCCACTGTGGAATATTTGGAGAGCTCACTTGTTATGGAGTATATGGAAAAGCAAGAACAAAGCCACATATAACAAGGAGTTCACAGGAGATGAGTATTTTTCCTCTTTCAAAGTGCTGAAAAGAGTTGGAATACAAAGCCTGGAGGATATTATATTTGCCCCTGAAGAAGACTTCTCTTTGGCCAAGCACCTTGGGAAGACAACTCCAAGCGAGTGGAGATCCTCTCTTCTTACGATGTATTCCCCAGAAGATATGCGATGGCCTTATTATGTCTGTAAAGGTCCTTATGAGATGGCCGAGATGATTGTTACTGTTTGTGAGCTCAGGAATGAGCTTGTTGTTACTCTATAGGTCTCATGATGTTGTATATCCCTATGTCGTTACCTTTATTCTTTTCCTGCTAGCTCTGGCCTATAGGACGTATGATGTTCATGGGTGGGGCTTTTTGCGTAGATGCCTCTTGTGGCTTGTATTATGATGGGGGACTCTTGCCCTTTGTACAAAGTGACATACCATCATTAATATAATTTCTTGTCTTCTCAAAACAAAAAATGAGGAGCCAGCTTCATTTGAAGATGCATGTTTTCCCCCATGGTTGTAATTCCCACATTTATGCCTTAATAAACTCAAACGTGAATGTTTAATGAACACTTCTAGTGTCTTATAACATCTTCGTTTGATAGAACTATTTTTTTCGATTAAAATACTTTACGCCATAAACGTATGTTAGAATTCTCAAATTTGGATATGGGTTAAACTCTATTGTAAACTCTAGTTTCTAAATGGTCTATATAAACCTAAAGATACGTAATCCGGCTGCAGGCTTTATTTTATACTTCGTAAATCCCATTTATAGAGTTGAAAGTTTCGTGCATGGTTGAGTGTATATTTTCTTTCCCATTAATCCTTTCGCTTTTTCAGAATCTTGCGTATTTTCCACATGCATGTTATTTTACAGATCCTTCTAGCTTTTGGAAAGATTAACTCTTGAATATTGATCACTGCATCGTCAAATTTTAGTCACTAATATTTAATGTCTGATGGAGAATGATGATATCTTCATGTGAAGACACTGCAAATACCAATCTCTTGTATAAGTTCCAGCTTACAATCTCTTGTAGCCGTGGATCGTAGTCCACCGTAAACTCGTCTTTAAAATGCGACTGGATAAATGCATGAACGATTAAATGGCTCATGGCAAACAATCCGAAAACATGGCAGCGAGCTCGTGACTTCCTTTATTAAAAAAAGAAAATAATAAATAACTAAATAAAAAAAAGCATGGAAGTCACGAATCTTGACCATATTGGTGACGCCCTTAGGCCGACATGCACTTGTCCATGTCTACGCATAGGGCATCCGTCGTCATCATGTTCCGCAAAACTTTGCAATATCTCTTGTTTTACCATTAGAACTGCAGGCAGCTGTCTGAAGAGGACGTGTCTACAGAACAGGAAAGGACCGCCGTCCTGTCAAAGAAACTTAATGCGAAATGAGTGAGGTATTCACTTGTCAAAAGACGTGTGTGGTGCATAGCCTTGTGAGACGTTGATCATGCAAACTAAAACTTAGGAGGAGCTAAAACGTCTTTTCAACTCCATATGAACGAGCGTGTGTATGTATGTCTGTGTGTGTGTGTGAGAGAGAGAGAGAGAGCTACGAAAACCATGTGAGCAACAACGTTTAGGAAGTAATAAGCGACCTAGGAAGACAAGATGGTAGTATTCAACATTGAAACTCAAAGGTTAAATAAGAAAATAATATAAGCTTTGGATATTTAGGGACTCATTTTTTCTCATGGGCAAATGCTTGTAGGGATATGGAGTGGATGTGACCGTAACTTATTGATCATCCCAGCCATGATAAGTTTAGGAAAGAAAAAGGAATGTAATGAAAGATGTAAGAGAGTGATATCCCCAATGTCTCAGAATATAACCAATAGTATGATTGGCAACATAAAATATTGGGATAGAAGTAATAACGTATGATGTATACTTGAAAGTTTTTACTGCATGAGCACAAATGCAAATAGAATCCGGCTCAATAATAGGCTAGAAAACCTCCGGAAAATAGCGATTATTTCAATCAATGGCTACATATCGATAATCAAATAGCTTATGGATGGTCTTAGATCAATAGCAATGGTTTGTGGAATGATGGAAAATAGAGATCTTTCACCACTTTTTCATATATAATGGAATCTTTAGCAAACATTGAAAAACTAATGGAACATATGGTTACAAACGAAATCATCATAGGAGGTAGAAAATCAAATGGTAATCAATCTCAAGCATGTTATGTAGATAGTTCAACTTGTTAAGGAAGACGTAGAGACTCACTATGAGGAAGATGATATTTGGACTAGGAGAGACCTCATACAAAAATCAAGAATAAAGCAATGGAAACTAATCACAAATAGGAGGAGCACAAGCAAGAGGAAAAGGAGACAAAGGACACTATTTAAGAACAAACAACAATGGATGTGCGCTCTATGTGGATGGAAAACCTATCAATGTTTGAAGCCATTGCTATCCTTCAACAAACCAAAGACGAAATAAGAGGTATGAGATGAATCTAGGCCAATATAGCTATGCTAGTGCTACATCAAATACTGATTGTGAGAATATATTAGAAATGATGTCTATGAGTAGGAAACTTTAGAAGATAGATGATAGCTAGTATATAGATAGTGTGTGTATCCAACACATGATCCTCATCAAGGATTGGCTCACTAAAGTTCATAGAAACACGAGATTATGTGCCAAAAGGTCACCATATCCCTCATCAAATTGAGCACATTCCATACAAATCAAAAGAGTAATCATCTCCAACACATACTACATGTAAAAACAAGAACCAAGAACCTTGTATTAATTGGTGAGATAGGTAAAAGAGGATATCAAGTGGATTTCAATGACAAGGATGTTTTTAAGAAATCCACAAGGAGAGAATAACGCTCAATGTGAAAGGAAAGAAGTTATGAAGGGTATCAACCATATTGGAGTTAAACAATAATCAAGACCTCCAATCCTGGAAAATCCGGTGAATAGGACCTCCAATCTTGGGTTTTTGTCCATTCCATAGGAAGTGAACCACCTTTCTGATTCTTTTAAGGATTGCGGTTGTAGCAAAAGTGTGGCCCATATATTGTCCTCTCCGATTCCAATTGATGAGCTTATTTAAGAAAATGTCCTTAAAATAATTAGCAATGAGTTCTTTGCTCTGGTTCCTGTAGAAAACAATTACTTCATCGTGCGATGTCCTTAAAATATATCATCGTGCGACTGAAGTCGTAACTTTGTAGTTTAGTACAGAGCATCCAGAAAATTTCTTCGGACGGCCTATCTGCTTTGCCAATCCACAATTCTATGAGGAAAAGGTCTTCGCTGATCCAGAACTTTTCAATGAGGAAGGCAACTTAATATTGAAGAATTTATTTCATGCCAACAACTTCTGCTTCTAACGCAGCGAGTCAGGAAGCTCTTCCTTGTCGTTCTTCTTTAGAAATTTTTAGTACTTCTTTGTGGTGCGTTGCTATGCTTAATGAAAGCAGCAGCGGTGAATGCAAAGATCAAAGCGTTCTTCATATTCCTTCAAACTAAAGGTCGACGGAAAAGAAAGAGACCAATGCCTTTGATCCTCTCGCGATGGATGCGAGCTAATCTAAAGAGGGTGATTTTTAATGTAATATCCTTCTCAGTACATCTTCCTTAGCATTTCATACCAAAGAAGCTTAACATCTATCATGCGTTGCCTTCAGAGAGGTCGATAACTTTCTTAATTTCCGACAAGACAAATACCTGAGATTGTAGATGTCACAGATGTTGAGATGGAGGTTTCAGAGGTCTCACTTAGTCTTATCTGAAGCTTAGATGTAGCTAGCTTTGCTCTGCCACTTGTCTTTGAAACTTTACATCATATCCAGATCCCTTGTCATGGTGATGGGAGTACTGAGAGCTTTAAGTGATTTCCATCTATTCACCCTCTCGAAAGAGCAATTGGGCTTTAAGTGAGTTGCATTCTTAGGGCTACGCCATTGATGATTTGTACCCTTCAGATGAAAGCTAGTGGCTGTGCCTCGTCTATTCCCCAAGTGAAAAATCCTATCTAATTATGATCGTTGGGTATGTTATTAAGGTGCGACAAAAGTTATCTACTGAGACCATCAGCTCCTGCGCGCATACGGTCTGTAAATCCCTCAACCATTGGCTCACGGTAAAGACCTTGCTAGGATGAGAAATGTGAATACCCACAACCCTTGTAGACCGTAACACACATTCTACATCATGAGCGGACGAAAAAGAGACATTACTGCTATGCTAGAAGTTATAGACCTACTTCGTCGCAAGGAGTTAGTAAAGAGCTACTAAAGGTCTGTACATTATTCTGTTGGGAGAGCCGAACATCTTGTTTCCTCGCTGCAGTTATAGCCATGGAGGGAAATTTTGTGCGGTAAGTGTGTGATCTTATTGCGCGATATAGTGTGCTAATACCACATTTACGCACATAAAAGAAAGTCATAAAGAAAAAAGGCGCTTCGCATTTTCGAGGAACAGTGTTTGTATCTGTATCCGCTTGGCAGGAAAAGTAATACTGTACCTAATAATCTGCTTTGTATCGTCTTGGATCTTCTGGAATAAATACAATGCACAACAATCACTCTTCTCTCTCTCTCTCTCTCTCTCTCTATATATATATATGTATATATATATATATATATATATATATATATATATATATATATATATATATATATATATATATATATATAACAATCACTCTTCTCTCTCTCTCTCTCTCTCTCTCTCTCTCTCTCTCTCTATATATATATATATATATATATATATATATATATATATATATATATATATATATATATATATATATATATATATATATATATATAGAGAGTTAAAGAACGTTTTATCGTATCAACGTTTTTAGTTTGCATGATTAACGACTCATAAGGCGATTTATTTGTAGATCTGCATCATATCACTATGGTAAACAAAACCCAAGGTAGCAAATCCAAGGTATGTCAACATGACTAAAATGAATATGAAAGAAGTGGAATTATCCATATTTCAGTAATGGATTGGCCTATGGTCTTTGCGTGTCTCCGTTGAGGCCCACTTAACTTTTAACGTTTATACAAATAAAGAATGGCCTTTAGATTTTAAACATATATTGATGGATCAAACAGAATTCCGACACAAGTTCTATGAAGGCGCTGGTCCTGACATATTCTTGATCCGTTTTTAACTTACTGAGGGAACCCAAATAAGGGAATATATTCTTGACAAGTTTCCTTGAAGTGTTCAGGATGCTTATGGGAATATATTAAATATCAAACAACAAACGTCCCTTTCAAGTTTCGTTACATCAATTGCATGCATGTGCTTTAGGACTGTTTTTTGACAAGTGAATACCTCATTCATTTCACATTAAATGAATACCTCATTCATGTCTTTAGGACTGTCTTTTGACATCCATTGCATGTACTTTAGGACTGTCTTTCGACAAGTGAATACCTCATTCATGTCTTTAGGACTGTCTTTTTCTCTTTTGTAGCCACATCCTCCTTAGACAGCTTCCTGCAGTTCTAATGGCGATACAAGAAATACTGCAAAATTATGCGGGACCATGATGAGGACGTATGCCTTTAATCATGCTTATGCATGGACATGGACATGTGGATACCGCAACTCGGCCTATAACCGTCACCAATATACTCAATATTCAACTCATAATCGATTACCGTTATTGTCCATTTTTTTCTGGATAGTTGTCAATGTGGCACACTGTTGGGTACTTATGCTCCAATCATGAGTTCTCCGACATGGTTTTGGATTCTTTTGCATGACCATTCAATAGTTTAGTGAAGACGAGGTTTTAGTGAAGCACGAGCCACGACTACAAGAAATTTTATCTGCAATGTCATCACATGAAGATATATCATCATTCTGGATCGCACAATAAATATTAGTTACTATAATGTGACGACGCAATGATCATACACAGTATACAACTTAATCTTTATGCAGAAACTGTCCTTTCGAATAGATAGAAAGATCTCTTACCGACAAAGCTATAAAATTACATGCGAGCGCAACATTCTCAAAAACATCAAAGGCCTAATCAGAAAGAAGATATGAACTCAAGCATGCATGAAAGCTTTCATTCTATAAGGGAATTTATCGAAGTATAAAGCCTTCAGCCAGGCTACCTGTTTACATGTCTATATAGAGTACTTAAAATCGATGTTTTACAGTGAATCTTGAAAAATATCCAAGTCTCGAAATTCAAACATATGTTTATGAATTAGGGAGTTTAACCATATATATATATATATATATATATATATATATATATATATATATATAGAGAGAGAGAGAGAGAGAGAGAGAATGTTGAAGGACACTATGTCCATTAAATATCACTGTTTGAGTTTCTAAATGAATAGATGTTGCAACTATAGCCATGGGGTAAAAGAAAATTTGCAAGTCAAGCTATTTCTTTCTTTTTAAGATCACTAGAGCAACCTATATTTGTAGAGAGTGGATGCATCGAAGCAAAAGTAAAAGTGTTCTCACAAAGAAAGAATGTGAGACTGAAAGAATGAGTATAACATGAAATGCGAAAACTCATATATGGATAATAATGATTTGTTCAAGAGAATACAGTGGGATCTATATGCGAAAACTCAGTGGGCTCTTCTTAATATCCAATGTGGGAGATATACTCGAACAGGAGAAAGATAACAAAACGGTGCTCAATGGAAAGACACAAAAGTAAAGCTAGAGTGTGAAAAAACGAGGATGCACTCATATAAATTTGGAATTAAGTAAAAATCTAGGTAGATATAGAACTATAAGAACTCCATTTTAAATTCATTGATTGCTATAAAGTTTGAAGTAGAGCTAACGGAAGGGCTTCGATAGACATACCCTTTTTAAAGGTGCAATTCTTCAAAGTATTCTCACTTGATGCGATCGCTCCTCACAGGAAGTGGTACTTCATTTGTATGAGCTTTATCCAAGCATCGAAGACTAAATTTCAAGAAATATTCAGGAGGGCTTAACTATAAATATGGATGAAAGTAGAAGATACTTATAAGCTATCAATCATATAATAAAACTCAAGTATATATATATCTACATAGTACAAAAGATTTACTACATACAAGATCATCTACTTCTTACTTGCCTAAGGCTTGGAAAGTGCAATAGGCAAGAACAATTAAAGTATATCTTAATGCCCAATAATGAAAATCTAGGTACATTGAGAGAAAAATGATCCTTGTCTGGGCTTTGTAAGGATTCCTTATTTTTTAGGAATTAGAAAGCTGAATCAAGCAGTTTAAGGGGTCATATGAAACCACTAGTGATGTTCTAAAGTAGAAAGAAATTTGATACACTTATCTATTTGAATTGCTAAATGGAGCAATTTAACGGCCTTGAGATGCTTCAAATAAATGGTTTATATTTAAATATATGGGAAGCAAGAGAGAGAAATCCTGACATCAATCGGGACTCGGGACAAGCTCACACACAGATGAGCACACATGCAAGTTTATGGGCCATTGATTGCACCTCAATCCAATGGATCCCCACATTTCTAAGTCAATCAATTGAACCATGAAATATCCAATGGACATTTGTGCTTGGGGATGATTTTATGTCTTGATGTACATGAAGCCATTAGATCTATGCTAGATCCAATGGAAGAAAGGAGAAGGATTCTTCAAATGATGAACTTCATTCATAGCCCTTTCACGGAAATATCTAATGGTCCAGATCTCATGTAGCTTGCTTACGGGGCTTATCGTCTATAACATTGGATGCAAAGAAAATTTAGGGGCCCATAAACAAGAAGATTCAAGAATAAATTTCAACCTCTAGTTAATTGAGCCAATCAAAGGCCTCTATATCATTTTTTAGAGCTTTCAGATGCATTAAAATGGCTGGAACTACCACTTCTAGGTCATCTCTCTTTATTTGACTACACAAAATCATCGTAAGCATATTCTTGGCCTAAGTGATTAAGGAATGAATTATGGCCACTACCCTCCTCTTATTGGTCCATCCCTTATCACGCCGTAATATAAAACTCCCTTGAAGGATTCATGTTTCCCCTTGATGTTTCATCTCAATCAACGCCAAAATATATATTGATCTCAATCCCATTCTTTATTGAACAAGACAATATTGAGTAAGGGTAGGATATTAAAATAATATTTGTCCTGCTTTCAAATTGCTTCAGTAATGTTAATCGAAGGATTGGTCGATAACACCGTACATAAAAAGTTTCAAGACGTTCATTGACCACGTAAACTATATATTAAATCACGTATTTGCATGTATGTAAATGAACAGTTTATAAAGAACGGTCAAGGTAAGTTTTGGTAGTTCTCAGGGGATGTTCATATTGAAGAAAGTTGATCCGTTTTATATTAGAAAAACAGATCATATTATTTTTTTAATATAAAGGAAGTTCGGCAATAGCCTACTCTCCCGGACTTGAATTAAATAAAGAAAAGTACAAGAGAAGGGGACTAGTGCCCACGGGACCCCCCAAATCCCACAAAGCAGGGGAAGCTTTTACAGAGCTTAGATGACATTAGAAAGAAGGTTAATTACCCTCTCATCACCCTCATGTGGGGCCCACTTGGGTTTAAGCTTGTTATCGATCAAAAGGAGTACTTAATGATGCCTAAAGGGGGGGGATTTTTTACAGTTGACAATCCTTTTGCCAAGGAGGAACAGCGATTTCTCAATTGACCACTCCTTGGGGGAGTCACCGAAGTTGAAAGCACATCTTTCCCGCCAGATTTTCCATAGGACCTCCCCTCTGATGGCGTTCCAGAGATTCGCGGAGCAGCCGATCGCTTCTCCCAGCAGGGCCTGCTGCCAACTGAGACGTTTTTGAAGTCTAATTCTCTTTCCAGCCACCTGCCAGAGTCTGTTGGAGTTGGGGTAGGAAAAGAAGATGTGTGAAACATCTTCGATAGACCGGTGGCAACGTTTGCACCAGGGAGGGACCCCACAAATTTTGCTAGCCTTAAGGTTGGTCCAGATTCCATGATGAAGAATTTGCCATAAGAGGACAGACTTTTTGATTTCTATGAGGGGGTGCCAGATAGCCATGAACTTCATGTCCCACCGAAGCCGCGTCCATGCCAGGCACCACTTTTTGTTGAGGTTACCCTGATAGTCGATCGATTCTTTGATGTTCGGGATTTTTGATAGGCTATTCCCATTGTGCCATTTGAGACCAAGCGAGCTCGACATGTCGTGTCCTTTGAGAAGGCGAACTTTGTGTCGGTCCCAGGCGAGACATCTGCTTTGCAAAGTGTTCCATTCTTCATGCGAAATGTTGATGCTAGGGTCAATATCCTCAAAGTTGATCCAGCGGTTGGTGTCTTGTTTCCAGAGATGTTTCCATTTTTTGAAGCCTTTGTTCCATAGCTTCTTGGCATTTTGAATGTTCCAAGACTCCACACTCCGGATGCCATGGATCGGAAACCAGATAGAGTCGTTTTGTCTGATATCGGCAGCCCACTTCCAGTCTTCACTTATTCTTGTGAAGCTTTTGACTTTATTCCAACTCTTCCAAAGGGAGCACACCAGATTAGAGCCTTTCAGGAAGACGGGGATCGGGGAAAACAGCAAGGTCAAGATGTCAAGATTCTTCCAATTTGGGAAACCCATGAGCGCCAACTCATTCTTGTTTCTGAAGATGAGCTTGGCCCACGAGGCCTCCCCGTTGCACCAAGCCTTAATCATCCATTTGGCCGACAGCTTGTTAGCCATGCACCCAATGTCCAAGATACCAAGACCCCCACTATCTCTATGGCTGGTGCAGATGGACCATTTGATTTTAGGCACCCCCCTCCTATTGTGGTCGCCCGTCGAAAGGAAGTTTCTACAAATACTATCCAGTTTGGACAGATCATGCTCTTTCGGTCTCCAACAAGAAAGGAAATAAATGGTAGATGATAAGAGGAACGTGTTGATAACCATAGCACGACCAGCAAGATTGATTTGCATACCTCTCCAATAGTTAAGCTTGTTTTCGAGTTTGGCAAGCACCCAGTTCCACCGCTGTTCCATAGAGACGCCAAACCCCAAGGGGATCCCAAGAAGCCGAAAAATTTGGCCCTGCGGAATGATTTGACAGCCATGATCAATGAGAAGGTCGGGCTGTGACCCACCAATAGCTCTAAAGGCGGTCTTAGAGTGGTTGATTATGGAACTAGAGGCTTCACAAAAAGTAGCAAGACACTTCCAGAACGTCTCAAGGCTGGTACTATCATTGTGCACAAAAGCGTTCACATCGTCGGCAAAAAGTCTCATGGTGATCTGACTGTGGTCATGCGGCAAACAAAGGCCTTTTATGTTACCAGCTTCCACCTGATGCTCCACCATCCTTCTAAGTCCTTCCGTGGCAATGGCAAAGAGAAGGGGAGCCAATGGGCACCCTTGTCTGATAGATCTTCTAAGTTTGATCACCTTTGAAAGATTTCCATTAATGTTAATTTGGGTCGATGCGTTTCCGAGAAGGGTCGCGATCATCTTGGTGAATTTCTGACTACATCCAAGATCTTGTAGCGACTGTAGAATATAGTCCCATTCTAGCCTGTCGTAGGCTTTATCAAAGTCGATCTTGAGGAAAACAACTTCTTGTTTAGAATCATTTGCAAATTCAAGACCTTCCCAGATATCTATAATGGTTTCCAAAATTGACCTGCCTTTGATGAAACCTTTTTGGTCCTCGCTTAACCACGCTCTCAAGTGGCAAGAGATTCTGTTGGCGATGACTTTGGCGATGATCTTGTATCCAGTTTGGAGCATTGTAATGGGACGCCAGTTCTCAATTCTGTTCTTTTCCTCTTTTTTGTGTACTAACTTGATAATGCCATTGTTGAGACAAGAAGGAAGCGCGCCAAACTTGAGAGCCTCTTGCCAAACCAAAAGAAGAGGGGTGGCAACCACCAACTTGAAGGATTTAAAGAACTCGTTAGTGAGCCCGTCGGGTCCTGGGCTTTTACCTGAGGGGAGGGCATCAATGACCTCAATGATTTCGGCTTCAGAGAAAGAGGCATGAAGCATAGAGTGAAGGTTGGGTGGTATCCTGTGGGGGGAAACCCTAGATATGGCAGCCATACAGTCCCTTCTATGGTGGGAGAGGGGGTTTGAGGTCCCCACGAGTCTCGTGAAGTGCCCTTCAATGATCCCAAAATTATCTTCTTCCGTATTGCATACATTGCCATTTGCGTCTAGCAATAAGGGGATCGATTCTCTGTTGTGTTTCCTTTTCAGGATATGGCACATCTCTTTGGTGGGTTTGTCGGCTTTGCCAGCCCACCACTCCTTGAAGAAAATTTGCAGATTTTTCCTTTGTATCTCTTCCTCGTATCTCAGCAGCGCTCTGATTTTTCGAAGTCCTTTCTCGGCTTGAGATTTTCCTTTGTTCACTTCCTCCTCGAGCCGCCAGAGTCTATGATATAAAGCTTCTCTACGAGCCCGCCGCAGAGTCTCTAGCATCTTCCTGGATCTAATCATGATCTGTCGTGACTTATCGACCGCACTTCTCCAACACTTGGCTGGGGACAAGCCAGAGGCGAATGCCTCCTTCCACACATCAGAAATTTCTTGATGGAGGGAGGGGAGAGAGAAGGAGGGCACACTGGCGTGGAACCACGGAGCCTTACGGATCTTAGTGGGGGGTTGAAAAGTGATGACGATCGGGTAGTGATCAGAGATGGTGAGGTCGGTGCGTTGCAAGAGGGAAGGGTGGCCCCACTGATGAGTAAAACTCTGAGAAATGTAGCATCTATCAAGTCTAGCTTTCCTCAGGTCCTCGCCTGCTTGGAGATTTGACCAAGAAAAGCCTTTCGAGTCTTTGAATTCGACCAAATCCAAGTGTAGTTTAGTTTTGTCCCACATTTCTTTCTCCCGACTATCGATGACCCTACCCTTGCCCATCCATCTGTCCATAGGGTCCTCAACCATGTTGAAGTCACCACAAATAAGCACGTTGTGGGGGAGCGAGTCCAAGGAGGCCCAAGTGTTAAGTCTCTCTATCTCCCCATTAGGGGCATACAAAGAAACTAAAGTAAAACAAAAGGGAGCACCGAAAGAAACAGCAATCCATCGATGGCATTCATCTTTAATGGAGTTCTCAAACTTTTCAAACCAGAGTTGATTAATACCGATTACCGTTCCACCGGACCCCCGCTGATGCGCCGTTGAAATCCAAACGTGTGTCGAGGAGATGTGTCTAAGCCGTTTCTGGAGGTCTTCTCCGTCAATTTTAATCTCTTGAATACATATAAAATCTGGGTTTAGGCTAATGTCGCGAAGCCATTGGCCAATGATGATCGCTCTTGAGGGGTCGGTTAGCCCTCTAGCATTTAGCGAGATGATGATCATTGTCGTAGTGAGCCCTCTTTGCGGGAGGGAGCTTTGTCCTTTCTTTTCTTCGATTCATCTTTCTTTTTAGCTCAGATCGAATCCCGAGTTAGCATTAGGTTCTTGTGGGGGCTTTTCCACGGTAACTCCATAGGTTGTTTTCCTTTGCGGGATGCCTCCTGCTGGGAAGAACTGGGCACCGTTTTCAGCTCCGTTTCCGGAATAGTCGATCCGATGATGGATCTTTCACTATCCATGTTATCTTCGTTGCTAGTAGTAAAGCCGTTTTCTTTGCTTGTAGTGTAACCCTCCTGCAAGGTTTCTTTACTGTCAGGGATCTCTAGGCCTTTGACGTCGGTGTCCACCTCAAGTTGGTTCCCACCTAGGTAGTCAAACTCATTGATTTCCTTTTCCAGATTGCAATACAAGTTGCTGGAGGGGGTAACTGACATGTTGTTTCGCTCAGAGGTTGCCCTAGGACTTCTTTTCCTTCTTCTTCTGACTTCGATGAACCTGTCTGCATCAGCTTCTGGATTAAGGGGACCCTTGAATTCCTCTACTTTCCTCGAGTGATTCAAAGCTCCATTGCTATCTTGAGCATTTTTGGGGGCTTCTTGAGTTCGCTTGCTTTTTCGTCTCAAAGGGCAATCTTTGATCCTGTGACCTTGTTGGCCACAACGAAAGCACGCGTTGGGAAGGTTTTTGTAGCTGATGTCTTGCTCCCATACATCCCCTTCGCCCAAGTCCAGTTTGATCTTCGATGGAAGTGGCATACTGAGGTCAGCCTCGACACAGATTTGAGGGTGCCACCGAGCGTTGAACGAGTGTCTTGCACCTTCATAAATGAGACCACCAATGTCCTCGCGTGAGGCCAGCGGCTTGCCGATAGGAGAAACGATGTCCCACACGAAGTTGTACAAGAAGTATGGCAGGTTAGGGAGCTCGACCCAGAGAGGGTACCGAAGCGATTTCGATTTGTCGGGAGTAAAATTAGGGGACCATCTGAATAGGCATAGGGTCGCCCGACCGAGTTGCTAAGTTCTGACACTAAGGGCTCGAAACGCCATATCTTCATTTTCAAAGACTAGCAGCAAGTGGCTTGCCGGTAAGAACTGACACTTACAAACAACTAGCCCGCGGTGGAACCACTCGTTGCGAAGCCACTGTCGCACAGTTTCGAGCGGGGGCTTAGGGCCGAACATTTGACCGACGAGGCAAACTTTCTTGAGCTCCTCCTGAGTTGACAAAATTGCAGATCTATTGAGGGAGACCAACGGGGGTTCAACACTCTCGAAGGCCCCTAGGGCGGTACAAGAGCCCCCCTCCAACAAAGAGGCCAGGTTATCGGTCTCCCCGGGAGGAGGGGCTAGGTTACTTCTCACAAGAGAGGGGGTCGCCAAATCCATGACAAAAGAGGGACACCCCGAGAATACAGATCATAATATTAATCATATGTTCCAAAAATCTATTAAAAGAATTTCCATGCTTCTATGCCCATGAGCTATTGAAATAATTCTTGAATTATGATCATGAATTTAAGTTTTAGACTTCCCATGAAGATAAAATCAATTATTTATGTAGAAAGATGAAGAATTTAGCATCATAAGTTCTGATTTTGATTTCTTTTATCTTCAAAGAGAGTTATGAATCCTTTGATACTAAGCTTTTAGTAACTTTTTGCGTCCGTAAAGTGCCTTTTTTATTTGTGATAATTGTTTCATTTAGCTAGAACATCAAAAAAATGTTCGATGTGATTAATAAGATAAACATTGACCAAGTTATTTTGGTCTCTTTTCCACCTTGTCTTTGAATCTTCGGGATATTGATGTTTGATTTGAGTGACTTTAATCTAAATTTCATTGCGGATTAAGTTCGTTTTTCCCTCCCCCCACTCACTCAATATTGAATACGTACCATAATCACTCAATATTGCATGTTTCTGGTTCTTTTTGTTTTTTTTTGTTTTAAAAAGAAGTCCAAATGAAATGTTTTGCCTTACCCTCACCTCTCATCCAACTATGGAACCCTTTTGTAGTGACCCATCTATTATCATAAATATGAAAAACAAACCTCTAGTTTTATTGGATTTTGATATTGTCTACCCCCACCTTTGCAACTTATCCTTGAAATCTTAAAACTATATCCCCATGCTAACATTTATTCTACTAAATAAACAGAAGGAGAAAGAGAAACGTTTTGACGTACAGCATATGATTTTTGAAAGTGTGGGAGACTGTCTCTGCCATCCATATAGTCTAAAAATAAACATAATTATGATAAAGCCTTATGTGTACCTTAAACTTATCTAAAATTAAACTAGACCGAATCTCAAAGAGAAAGCTTTAAAACTCTTGTCTCAAATGTACTATATTTGATAGCTCATTAGACACTTGAGCCTAGCATTTGACTAATGAACTAGATCAAATTTTCAATATAGAGACTTTGACGAACCTCTTGTCTCAAACGTAATATATTTGATATCGCATTATAAAAGGTTCTTCTATCATTATCTATGAAAATGATTAGTTAACTCAACTTCATGAAGAAATGGCCTTAAGGTCCTTGAGCCTGTCCCATTGACTAATTATGTAGACCAATTGTTCAAAATAGAGACCATGAAAAATCTCCTCTCAAGAGACATCTCATTGGATAAGAGTCTTCAATCATATATATATATATATATATATATATATATGTGTGTGTGTGTGTGTGTGTGTGTATGTATGTATGTATGAATGTATGTATGTATGTATGTATGTATCAAAAGGATGAGACAAATCAACTTCATAAAGAATTGGTGTAGATTATTTGTGAATTTCATATCTTTATTCAAGAATATTGTTGTAAATCATTGTATTCAAGAGTTTTTTGCATCTAACATAGAAAGAGGTTATGGATAGCATCACAAGTCTCAATACATTCTGTAGATTTACGTGTTCTATTTGACCATCAATCCTTGGATGGTCCCATTACTCATGTTGGGTCAAAATATGAGTTTCCCATAAATAAAACAATGAAACGTTCTCTTGATTTTAGTATAGATATCCAAAAAGGATCAAATTAACCCATGCAATATGAGGTGAATCGAAAAAAAAAGAAACAACTAAACGTACACCATGTTATGTAAATTAGTGAGATATCTTGGTGCATC